>QXTE01000465.1:308277-358809 GCA_003942145.1 Platysternon megacephalum
AGGATTCTACAGAGGGAGAGGAGGGGGTCTCCACCCACAAGAGACAGTCTATTTAAACCTGTGGGAGACCCCTCCATTTTGTCTTCAGCTGGCTAAAGAAGGAGCCTCTCCACCCCCACAGGACACTTGAAGGAAACTGAAAACTACAGGGGGTGTGAGTGATTGCTGGACCCAGGCTAAAAGAAGATTAGCCTGTAAAAGGGAACATTTTGGAACTGGTGAGGATCTTATCTGTATTTAGTGCAATTAGACATAGATTTGCGTATTTTATTTTATTTTGCTTGGTAACTTCTTTTGTTCTGTCTGTTACTACTTGAAATCACTTAAATCCTACTATCTGTATTTAATAAAATCACTTTCTACTTATTAATTAACTCAGAGTATGTATTAATACCTGGGGGAGCAAACAGCTGTGCATATCTCTCTATCAGTGTTATAGAGGGCGAACAATTTATGAGTTTACTCTGTATAAAGCTTATACAGGGTAAAACGGATTTATCTGGGTTTAGACCCCATTGGGAATTGGGCATCTGAGTGTTAAAGGCAAGCAGACTTCTGTGAGCTGTTCTCAGGTAACCCTGCAGCTTTGGGATAGGTGGTTCAGACTCTGGTCTGGGTCTGGAGCAGATAGGTGTGTCTGGCTATCAGCAAGATTGAGTGCTGGAACTACCAGTAGCTGGCAGGGGAGAATAGAACCAGAGGTAGCCTTTGCACATCAGCTGGCAGCTCCCAAGGGGGTTTCTGTGAACCAACCCGTCACACTGGTACAAACAGGGCAGCAGCGGGCAGACGAAGTACCTCTTCCGAAGGTCTGCCCGGAGCGAGCACAACGGGGCTGGGAGCCGCTTCTCACTGGACTTCAGGCGAGCCGAGAAATACGTGGGTCTGAGAATTGCGGAGTTAGAACGGAGCGATTCGGCGATGTGTTTCTGTGCTATAGCTGAGTGGGCCTTAAGTAACCACTGCGGGTGGGTTAATAGAGGGGCTTTTACAAAATCCAGTGATCAGTTTTCTCTTGACTCGGAGACAAAACTGGCGCAGATAGAAATCAGTGTAAAGAGACACAACAGGCCACAAGCAGGGGGTTGAATCAAACGGTGCAGGTGTGACGGAAACCGCACGGGCACTAACTGTGTGGGAATGTTCCCCTTTTCCAGGAACCGTCCCCCCACCTCCCCCACAGTACCCAGAACCTCATGAGCCAGATGTCAGTTCCTGTCACACCGCAATTCCCATGAATAGCTCCGTCTGCTTTTGGGGTCAGACCCCAGCAGGTAGGAATCAGACCTCGCTCCAGTAGCGCAAACGGGGCAAAGTCTCAGCTGGTGCAAATCAAGTTTGCCCCATTGAATTCAATGGGCCAGACCCCAGATGGTGTAAATCAGCTGTCTCGCCATTGGAGCGAATGACCAAGATCCCCAGGTCGTGAGTCAACGGGGTTAATTTTGCTTCACTCTGGAGAAAGGACAACGAGCACAATTTTTTCTCTGGGGTGTCAGCAGGTGGATCCTGACCAGATCTGTGGAAATGGGATCCATGTACAGTTCCTTTTTTAGGGGCGGGGTGTGAAGCATTTTTTAAAAGTAAAACCCTGCTCGACCTTGTGATTCTTGCTGAGCTCTTGTCTCCGAAAATGAGACAGAACTGAGTTGCTCCTACTGAGCTGCTAAAGAGATCTGGAGGCCAGAAATGTGTCACGTGACAGGAACAAGCCAAAGCCAGAGCGGGTAGGGTAAACGCTACAGGAGGGTATTAGCTGTTACATGGTGAGAGAAACATCCTTCAACTGGGGTCTATAGGAGAGGACTAAATGGTCTTGCCACAGATTTAATTTCTCTGGTTTGATTCTGTGAGAGAAACTTCACCATAAGATACTATTCTATCCAGGTTCCTGTATTCACCCATCATTGTGGTGGCCTGAGCCCCTGAAGATCTGGAAACAATATTTTTAACCATGAATGCTCCAGAAATCCTGCTTTGGACAGCAACAGCATTTCTATCTATGAGTAAGTGTCCGCTAAAAGGGGAAACGAATGTTAGACCTTCTGTTACCTAATGGGTTTGAACAGGGGGAAACTGGAAACCAGGATTCCTGGGTTCTGTTCATAGCCCAGGGAGGAGAGCAGGGGTTTATCGGGTTAAAAGAGGGCGTCTGAGCTTCTCGTTTCTAGTCCCACTTCTGGGAGAGGAGGAGAGTCTAGTGGTTGAGAGCAGTTAGACTGAGAATCGGGACTCCGGGGTCCTATACCCAGCCCTGAGTGGGGATCACGCTGTCGTAGGTAGAGCATGGGCGATTAGGATTCAGGACTCCGAGGTTCCATTCCCAACTTCACTGCTGCCTTACCTACAGCGTGGGGCAAACCCATCCCGCATTCTGTGCCTGAGACATTCTCTTTGTACAAGATGCGCATAAAGAACCTTTCCATTTCTGGGAGGCCCTGAGTCCGAAAAGGACTCTGTTCTCCTCACACAGGAATGGCTGTCGATGTGCGACAGTTTTACATGCTTAATTAGGGTGAACTTTTTCTCTTTCCTTCCCTGCAGGTTTCAGCCAGGGACAAGGCAGTGTCACGCAAACACAAGGGCAGCTGGAAAAGTTGGGGGGCCAGACTGTCACCCTGGAGTGTACTTTCTCCACTGGAAACCAGTATTATTACTTATTTTGGTACAGACAGCAACGATCAGGGGCAATGGATTTCCTCTTCCGAATATCTCAGAGTAACGCTGAAAAGAACGGAGCCGGGAGACGGTTTTCTGCACAATTCAGGAAATCCTCAAAATTCGTCAGTTTAACCATTAAAGAGCTAGAGCCGGCGGACTCGGCGCTGTATTTCTGTGCTCTGCGGGAAGACACTGTGAGGCGTTTAATAGGGAGCCCTGTACAAAAACCCACCCGCTTGGCTTTCTCACCATGAGAAACACAACTGCAGAGTAGCATCCCCAGGCCACAGACAGATGGTTAAGCCAGATGATGGGGCTGGTATGAACCACACGACCTGACACCTTTGAAGCCTCCTGGGACTAATTCAACTTTGTGTTTCCCCAGATTAACCTCAGTTTACCCACAGTGGGTCTCCTCCTCAGCTGCGGTGAATCACTGTGGGCCAGATGGAATCAACTTGGCCAGGTCCACCACAGGTCTCACGCGTCTGACGAAGTGGGCATTCACCCACGAAACCTTATGCTCCAATACATCTGTTAGTCTTTAAGGTGCCACAGGACTCTCTGTTGCTTTTCACAGGTATCAATCAGCTGTACTTCCATTGGGGCTGGATTCCCCTAGCTGCAGTAAACCAGCATGGGGCCAATGGGACAGATACACAAAGGCACAACACACAGAAGCATGCAGACACACACGCACGTGCAAACACAGAGGCACACACACAAAATCAACATCCACAAAAGCAGCACACAGAACACAGAACTTAAGTCTTCCCACAATGTCTTTAGTTCGCCTCTCACCGAGTAGCAACAAGAAGCACAATAAACATGAAAATAAGAAAGAAATCGATCTTCCAGGAAATGCAGTGGAAGGAATTTATCCCACGAGTTCTCACCTGCGCTTCAGTTGCCGAACCCAGCCCGTTTCCTGTGTCTGTTACGCATTTCCCGAACCCCTCCCTCCTCTGCTAGGCTGATCTCGCATTAACCTCTCCCAGTCCTTCCGAGAAGTTGCCTTTAAATTCTTCTCGCAGCGACCTCTCAGCTTGTCCGGCTGCCGCTGTCTGAGGCACCATGGAGACGCGTTTCATTCTCAGTCTTTGGGTCTTTAGCCAACTAGGTAACCGGGCTCTGGGTTTTTGGAAAAAGCGTCATGGAATTCGGCTCCCGACTCCCATCCTACCCAGAACCCGAACCCTGATCCTAGCGCTGACCCGGATCCGAACGCTGCTACTATCCTCAACCTTAATTTTTGCGCTAACCTTAATTTGTTTGAAATTAGGCGGATAAATCCCTTGGGCCCTTTAAAAATTCCCAACCTAGACCTGCCAATGCACCTGGATGTCCTTGAACGTGAGTGTCTTGTTGCAGGTGCGGTGCTGGGTGACTCGGTCCGGCCCAAGGAACCCGAGGTGTCCGGGCCAGAAGGAGACACCGTGACCCTCAGCTGTTCTTATGAAACCAGCTACACTGCTGGTGTCTATCTCTTCTGGTACCGTCAGTACCCGAACCGAGCCCCGCAGTACATCCTCCAGAGAGGAGCAAAAGGGATCACGTTCAGTGATACCGCAGGTTTCGCCCAGGAGAGGTTTTCTTCCCTGGCTGCTGACAGCTCCACAGTTCTGAACATCGCAGCCCTGGAGCTGGCAGACACAGCGGTGTATCTCTGCGCCCTGCAGAGCGCACGTCAGAGCCACATAACAGAGCTGTGCAAAAACCCTCCCAGCCCTGCTGCAGGGGATTTTACAGACATTAAAACGGGCAACAGCGCCTTGAAACAGATGGATACTGACGCTGCTTTAAGATACAACTCCCCATAACAGTTACATGTTTATTTAAAGAGCTAATTTATACATCGCCCTTGGATAAGATAATGGGCCTGATCTTTAATTAGGAAACTATTAATACCGTTTTAATTAGCTTAGGAGATGATCTGTATCGGTGTAGTATGTGTGGGAAATCATTTGTAGTAAAACAAGGGTTAAAGGTGAGTAGACGTGTGACCTATTGTTGAAAATACAAATTGAGCTTAAATGCGAATGAAAACATCCCTTTACACATGGAAAATATACCGTTAAATTGCTCATTTATGGTGAAATGGGGGTAAAATACGCGAGTTAAAATATGGGGGAAATAGAAACACCCGGTTTTGAGTGGTGAGGTAAAGCTGCAGTTACCAGCTCTCCCGGAGTCAAATCAATGCTCCTGTTGTAGAGACATTTGCATTTTGGGTAGATTTGACCTGAACCCACTGTGTTTCCTGAAACTCCTCCCTCTTCCTCTCCGCTGGTTTCTAATGAATTTTCCACAGTTGTAGCTGCCCTTAGAGACATGAAATTTATACACCTCTAAGGCAGTAGCAGTATCTGAGCGTTTGAAATTTGGTCACTAGAGAAGATACTATGGGGACGTGTTGTATTCTCAGCATTTGGATATTCAATCTCCTAGGTAACTAGGCTGGTATTTCAAACAAGCCTAAGGGAACTAGACACTCAATTCCCATTGCACCATAAACCTAACCCTATAATTCACCCTTACTCTTGACTGTAACCAAAACGCGAATGCTACAACCTGACCCTCACCATAACCCTAATCCCTTATTCACACCCCCGCCTTAATCCTAACGCGTTAAACCCCAACCCTTCTCCTGCTCATGACATTAATGCATATGGACTTTGGCGCCTAAATCCCTTCGACTTCTTTGAAATTCCCTGAAACTGCAATGCAGGTGGAATAATTTCCATATCTCAACTACATGTGAAATGTTGCTTTTGAATGTGTTTGTCTTGTTGCAGGTGCTGCTATCATCAGCAGGAGAAAAAAAAACTTTTCAAGTGATAATCTATGGGCCATCTTGATTATCACTTCAAAAGTTTTTTTCCCCCTCCTGCTGGAATAATCACAGCGCGGCACCAGCCTGTTCTGGAGATGGGACACCGTGGCCAGCGGATCGGCCAAGCCATTCTCGGGATACACCTGAGGGTAAAACCAGGCCTCGCCCCCATATCCCTTACCCTCTGCTTCCCCCTAGCGGCTATTCCACTCCAACCCCCTTCCGCGCATCAACCCGCGTTTCACTCAAATCCTGTTTTCATTCGGTTCCCATCATCTTCTTTTTTTAAAGTTCCTGATACAATTTTCTGTGCCTGATAGTGAGACAGGCTGGCGCTTCGCCTTGTTACCCTCTTCGGCCAATGGCTTATAACCATCTTTTTCCTTCCTTGATGTCGGTGTGCGCCCGCTACATAACTATTGCTAAACCCAGGAGAGCACAACACAGAGGGAAACCCATGAATGATAGGGACAGAGCCTTAACTGGTAGAAACCGAACCAGCGGCCCCGGATTTAAATGCAGCTCCACTGATTTACATCAGCTACGGCTCTGCCCGTGGTCTCCAGTGGAACTGTGCCCAGTTTTCTCCGGCTGGGGAACCGGCCCAATGACTCTGGTGGACCCCAATTAATCTGCACCAGTGGAGGACCAGGCCCAGGGCACTCAGAAGGAAAACCCTTCCCCTCCCCCACCCACTTGAACAGGGTAAATGTGCCGAGTTCCTTCCAGCCTGAAGGCCACCCCTGGAGGCTGAGCGGTGTCACAGCTTCACCTCATCCAGGTTCAGCTGCAGCCACTTCATTCTGCAGCTGAGTCCCTGACAATGAGCCTGGGCGCTTTGCTGCTGGTGCTGGCTCCAGGTATTCGAGGCTCCGCTCTGAGCGGGGCGCCGCGGGTTGGGATTTCCAGGCTGTTGTGGAATGGCTTTTCTGAAAGAAAGGCGCTCCGATACCACGGGGATGGGTAGCAGATGGACAGTGCAGAGGGGAGGATGGGCAGAGGGAAGAGTCGAAGGACGGACAGACAGTACAGAGGGGAGGATGGGCAGAGGGAAGGGTGGATGAATGGACAGGCAGCCAGCGCAGAGGGAAGAGTCGAAGGACGGACAGACAGTACAGAGGGAAGGGTGGATTTTTCTTTGCTTGTTTTCTCCTTTGTCTGCACAGAGGTGCATGTATTTTCCTGTCACTTCTGAGCAAGAAAACTGGACTAAACCCAACCTCCTCACCCCAGGTGCGTTGGCCCAATACACGGTGACCCAGGACCAGTCCCAGGCCGCTGCCCATGAAGGAGAACCCATCCAGCTCAACTGCTCCTACACGGGCACCGAGTACAGCCTGCATTGGTACTGCCAGCCCCAGGGGGACCAGCCGCGGTTCGTGGCGCTCCTGTCCTCTAGCGGCAGAGAGACCCGAGAGAATTTCACCATGAGCCTGGACACCAAAACCAAAAGCAGCTTCTTGTACCTGAACAGCAGCCGCCTGGAAGACTCTGCTGTGTATCTGTGCGCGCTGGAGCACAGTGCTAGGTGAGCACAGGCAGCTCGTCACAAAACCCTGGGTGGGGGCAGGGCACAAGGACCGAAGAGAGGAGACAAGCAGAAGTTAGAATAGAACAGAGGATATGAGCACAGAAGAGAAGAAAGGAAAGTAGAACAGAGTAGGCGAGAGGCAATAAGAATAGAATGGAACAGAAGAAAACACATTGGAATGGACCGGGACGGAAGCGATGTGAACAGAATAAAGGGGAGAGAAGAGAAGAGGGATCAGTCATTTAAGGAAGAACCTTGAAGAAACACCTGGAAAATTATAAACCTTTTCACCTTTTCGCCTTCCCCAATTGCCTGGATCGGGTGGTTTTGTATCAAAAATAGCTTCCTTGCCCCACAACACTAGCAGATGGGGAAGCATTCTCTGGGGAGACAATACGGTAACTCAGTCATTCCAATGTGATTTTCCCTGTTGTTCAGGTCAGACACTTTCAGACTGGTAATATGCACACAGACATTATCACATACAGCCACACACAGGACACACTCGCACACATAATCTCTCATACAAACACCCCCCCCCCCAAGAATTCTCACATACAACCACTCTCTCTCTCTCACCCTCACCTAGACTCTCACACACAAATAGTCAGATTCAAACACACAGCCAGAAACCTACACACTGAAATCACACACACAGGCACACTCTCTGACATATATCCCTCCTTCATACACACTCAGAAATATAGATCTCTACGCATATACACCATGACACGCACACATTTCATCTCAGAGACAGATCCATGCACACTCTTAGATAACATCCTTTATTGGACCAACTTCTGTTGGGGAGAGAAGTTTTCCAGCTACACGGAGCTCTTCCTCCGCTGGGAAGCGTGTCTCTCTCACCAGCAGAAGTTGGTCCATTAAAAGATATGACCTGACCCACCTTGTCCCTCCAATAGCGTGGCACCAACACAGCTACAACAACAGGGCACAGTCCTAGATAAACAGCCTGGCCCCCAGAATGCATCCAACACCCAGAGAATTTCCTGTGTCAGACTTAGATCTCTAGGCAAAAGGACCCAGTCCTGCCAGGGTCTGACAGACCCCACGGCACCCATGAACCTCCTTCTGCTGCCAGGTATTACACCCTTTTGTACTCCGTCTTTGTTATTCTCTCTCTCTCACACACACACACTTCCCCCCTCACACTCAGGCAGGATTTAAGAGCTTGGCATCACTTGCTATTTTACAAGCAAAGAACTCCATTTACGCCAGACCATCTCTTCATGGTCAGCTCCACTGAGCACAACAGAGACTTTTGTAAAACTCCATCTGTTTCCTGCTGGTTCATCTCTAGCCCTCCACTGTAAGGGGCCTTCCAGCCAAACGCCCGCCCCCCCTTTGGCCTCCCTCGCCCTGTTTTCCCCACTGGGGCCCGCGGCCCATACGCCGTTACTCAAGACAAATCTGCTGTCTCCAGAGAGGGACAGTTACTAGGGGGGAGAGCGGAGCATCCCTTGCTACCAGCAGGTCCCAGGCGGCTCCCCGCAGTTCATGATATTAAGGATCATGGGTGGCTCTGAACAGGGAGATTCCTTCACCACGTCCTTGGACACCACTATCGTGCTCTCCGCTTCCCCAGCCTGGGCCCTCAGCTGTGCACTTGCACTAGTACAAAACCCACTGCAGCCTGTCAGGGAGGCGGGTGTGTGCGCGGGCAAAGACTTGTAGAGCCCTCGGAGGCTATGGGGGAAATGATTTTACTATCCCCACTCACATACCACGGAGATGAGTGTCAGCACAGACAGATATTGCAGCAAGAGGGAGGGAGGGACAAAGCAGCAGGCAGGGTGGCTAATGGATGCATAGACAGACGTGCAGCAGGAAATCTAGCTAGCTATGTAGATACTAGTATCAGAGGGGTAGCCGTGTTAGTCTGGAGCTGTAAAAGCAGCAAAGAATCCTGTGGCACCTTATAGACTAACAGAGGTTTTGCAGCATGAGCTTTCGTGGGTGCATCCGAAGAAGTGGGTATTCACCCACGAAAGCTCATGCTGCAAAACCTCTAGTCTATAAGGTGCCACAGGATTCTTTGCTGCTTATGTAGATACTGGATCAGGAAAGCGAGGGAGCTCAATAATGAAGCATGAAGACTGCAGAGAAAGAGAAGAGACATTTTTCCTTCCTCCAGATTCTAATCAACAAACACTCAAATATAAGCTAGTTTTGAAGAAATCGCGGTCATTCCCGACACAGCAGGAAACATCACTTCCTTGTGTAATAGTAGCCTGCGACACTTATACTTGCGGATTATTCATCTAGACACGTGAAATCTACTTAAGAACATAAAAACGGCCAGACTGGGTCAGATCAAAGGTCCATCTAGCCCAGTATCCTGTCTCCCGACAGTGGCCAGTGCCAGGTGCCCCAGAGGGAGTGAACAGAACAGGGAATCATCAAGTGATCCGTCCCCTGTCGCCCATTTCATTACCATACTATCACTAGGGTTACAATTCAGGGGAGGGAAAAGGCTCATCTTCAGCATTTTGTGGCATCAATATAATAAGCACTGTGGCCGCGTCTGTCTGTAGTCCTGGGGGCCATTCACATGGCGATGTAAAGTGGTGTAGCCCCAGCAAGGATGCGAATTTGAAAGAGGCCCCGCTCTTCCCCACAACCCATCTGTGTCTAGAAGCCAGGCTCCGCCCACTCACAGCACCAACTTGCTCAGAGCAGTTCTACAAAGTGACTCCCTGGGACTCATTTCCTGGCTGTGTTAGGTTACTCGGAGCTGCTGCTGCGGGTACCAAAGAGGCTCCTAGTTCAGGAGGCGGAGCTGGTAAATTTGCCCCAGAGGGAGAAGTAAATCTACCTTTGAGGCAGCTGAACCTTTTGTACTGAACGGGAAACACCCGGCTATACAGCTTCTTTGCTGAGGGACAATGGGGAGACCCTGGCTGTTCCCACGCCTGCTGCTACTGCTCGTGAACATTCCCTGTAAGTCTGGGGGCAGGAAACGCGACAGAAGATGCTGAACGTGATGGTGGATTTAAGAGACAAGGACTAATTCCCTGATTCTCCCTTTGCTTTGCTAGCCAGGCCCCGTTCTCTGTGCTGGATGGGGATACAGGACTCCTGGGTTCAATCCCCAGCGCTGGCCTGCTGGAGTTCCTTCCCTTTTCTGTGCCTCAGTTTCCCCGCCCACCCTTTGCTTGGCAATTTAATCTGTAAACTCTTTGGGGGCAGGGGATGTCTCTTATTATTGTGTCTTTGGGAATCTCACTGACAGCAATAATCTAGAGCTAACCCCCTAAACCCAACCCCTAACCCTAAATTATAGCAATCTAGGAATACAGCAAAAAAGCAGTGGTGGGCCAGATGCAAAGCCCCTGAAAATGAAGAGAAACTCCACCGGGCTTTGCATCCGGCCAGTGTGTGAACGGGGCAGAGGTGCCCTTATATCTATGGGGTGTGTCTTTTGCCTTGTGCCCACAGGGGGGAGCTGCCAGGCCGAGGTGCACCAGAACCTGTCTGCGGTCACTCGGGAAGGGCAGAACGGCAGCATCTCTTGCCACTACACGACGAGCAATTTCAGGAGTTTGCAGTGGTTCAGGCAGCTTCCCGGAGGCCAGCCTGTCTCCCTGCTGATTCTGGTGTCCGATGAGAAACAAACCAAGGAGCCCAACCTCACCGCAGAGCTGGACAAGGGGAAGCGGCTGAGCTCCCTGCACATCAGAGAATCACAGCTGGGAGTCGCAGCCACCTACTTCTGCGCTGTGGCGACACAGTGACACAGGAGCACTGGCAGCCTGTGCAAAAACTCCCCAGCTAGAGGGTAACTGTCAGGCTGGCTGGCGGTACAACAACAACACCTACTTCTTACACAGTGCATCTCTGAGCGTGCTTCGCCTTCCTCAACACGGTCAGACCCCAGCACCCTGGTGAGGCAGGGCAGTGCGAGGATCTGAGACAGAGAGAGGCTGAGGAGGGAATGCACTTGGGGAATACCTCCTCGGGAAAGACGCCTAAGGCAGTGGCTCTCAACCTTTCCAGACCAGTGTTCCCCTTTCAGGAGTTGGATCTGTCTGGCGTCCCCCAAGTTTCACCTCACTTAAAAACTACTTGCTTACAAAAATCAGACATTGTAATACAGAAGTGTCCCAGCCACACTAGTACTGACCAATTGTTGATTTTCTCATTTGTACCATATAATTATAAAATAAATCAGTTGAAATATAACCACTGTACTTACATTTCAGTGCTTAGTATATAGAACAGTATGAACAAGTCATTGTATGAAATGTTAGTTTGTACTGACTCCGCTAGTGCTTTTTATGTAGCCTGTTGTAAAACTAGGTAAATCCCTAGATGAGTTGATGTATCCCCTGGAAGACCTCTGTGTACCCCCAGGGGTACATGTACCCCTGGTTAAGAACCACTGATCTAAGGAGCCTGAAGGTTTGGAGGAAGGAAGGAAATGAAAAGATAAAATATTAAAACAAATGAACAGGGAGAAAAGAAAGAAAAAAAAGAGATGGGTGGATTTATAGATACATAGACAGGGAGAGAGACAGAGAGACAAGCATAAGAAACAGAACTGGAGATACATAAGATACTCCAGTGGCACAAAATAGCCCCCTTTCTTGGGGGAGAATTAGACACAGGATTAAACCGAGACTGTTCTCCGATTGCCACAGACTGCGCGTCTACAACACAAGGCTGATTCAGCCGCAGAGTGTTTGTGAATAGCTGGCACTGCCCATTCCCATGATGCCCAGCTCTGGGGATCACCCCTTTGTCCAGGGGGAGGCAAGTCAGAGTGTTAAACCCAGCGAAAAGGGAACTATTTAACACAGACACAAAATATACCAACAGTGACAACCACAGGGGGATTCACTTCAATGTGTACGTCTCTGTCCAGGAGGGGGCAGCATTTCTAACGAAGAGGAAGGAGATTGAAGTGAATAAAGTTGCACCTGTCCATTCTCTCTGTGCCCGGCAGAGGGCTGCTTTTCCCCTAAGACACCAGAGGCAAAGGGTTACTCCAGGGCATGGTTCTGTTTTAGGGAGAGTGGGGGCTTGTCCCTGATTGGCTGGGCTCACAGTGTGAGAATAAAGAGTCTGATCCCTCCAGCAAAGAGGGCTGCAGACAGATTCTGCATCGCTGTCCTGGAGGCCGGGAAAAGCGCCATCGCTTGGCCTCAGTGCGCTGAGGGGTAACCGGAGCAGCAATGGAGAGGCAGCTGACAGCCTTGTCAGTGATACTGTCCATTCAGTTCTACTGTAAATCTAGGGGGAGTTCGTCTGTCTAGACTGTGAGTGTCTCAGGGTGGGGGCTTTTCCCCACTGTGTCTGTGCAGTGTCCGGCGTAACGGGGATCTCAGTTCCTGGGGGTCTCTGCAGCATCCGGCACAATGCAACACCCCCAGCTCAGTTCAGTTCTGTTGTACGTTTGTGGAGGTTTTGTCTGTTGAGCTCTGGGGGACAGGAATTGTCTTGTATTCTGTGTCTCTACAGCGCCTGGCACGAGGGGCTCTGATCTCGGCCGGGTCTCCAGGGGCTATAATAATAATTCATAGAGTTTAATGCCGGCAAGGATCTAATCTGACCTCCTGTGCACTGAACAGGCCACAGAGTTGCACTGAGTTACTCCGGTATTGAGATAATAATAATGTGGGGATGAGGAAGGTCTGGTGCTTTAGCCTCTAGACTGGACTCAGGAGACGTGAGCTCATTTCCCGGCTCCGCCAGAGACTACCTGAGCTTGGGCAAGTGACTTAGGCTTGGATTTTGGAAGGAGACCAACAGAGTCAGGTGCCCGAATCCCATTGAAACTGCAATACGCGTTGAGTGCCTGGCTCCTGTGAAAACCCCTCCCTGACCGCTCGGTGCCTCAGTTCCCCAGAGCAGTTCTAGTCCCTGATGACCCAAGAGGCCTCTCCATTCTCCAGGAGATGCTGTGCTGAATATCACAAGAACGGAGCAGGCACTCAGCTGCTGCTTATCAGGGTTGGTTTGTTGACTTTGATGGAGCCACATAGATTTACACCAAGACCCAGAATATTAAGAGATTCTGATTTATTTTGGCTGAAGAAACAGTGATAAGGAGCAACCACTGGGGAAGATGAGGGGCTGATGAGAACCGAACAAGCTCATCTGTTGCTTCTCCATTTGCCTTGGTCTACAGGGGTGAGCTGCCAAATTAAAGTGGATCAGAGTCCTCCATCTCTGACCAGATCCGAAGGGGAGATCTCCATTCTGACCGGCAGCTACTCAAGCACAGTATCCTACGTACAGTGTTACAGGCAGTTTCCTGGGGAAGGTCCTGCCTTGCTGCTGAGCCTGTATCAGGATGGGAATGTTACCCAGGGGCCAAATTTCATAGCCGAGCTCTTGAAAAGGGAGAGACGGAGCCATCTACACATCGATGGTTCATAGCTCGCCGACTCAGCCGGCTATTTCTGCGCTGTGGCGACACACAGTAGCCGCCGAATCGGGCAGCGATCGATCCAGTGGAGTCGATTTATCACGTCTAGTATAGATGCAATAAATCAACAGCTGAGCACTCTCCCATTGACTCCGGTACTCCACCAGAATAAGAAGCGGAAGCAGAGTCCATGGGAGAGCGTCAGCTGCCAATTTACAGCAGTGAAGACACCCTGGTAAGTAGATCTAAGCAGGGCCGGCTCTAGGTTTTTTGCTGCCCCAAGCAAAAACATTTTTGGCTGCCCCCCACCCCAGCCCTGGGCTCCCACCCACACCCCCTGCCGCCCCAGCGCTGGGCTCCCCCCTCACCTACCCACCCACCCCCCTGCTGCCCCAGCCCTGGGCTCTCCCCCCCAACCTGCACCCCCCTGCTGTCCCAGCCCTGGGTCACTGGTAACTCGCTCCCAGGGCGGGTCATTCAGCAGGAATTTTGGATGTGCACAGAACACAGACAGGATTGGTTCCCATATAGTTACAGAACTGCAGTAAAGTGAAACAATTTTCAGCTTGTGTGATTGGAGGATATCTGGATGCATATTATAAGACAGTCCTACATAAATGAGGAACAGTTGAGGTGCCTTTATTATTCTTTTGCTCCACTCTTTGTTTCTATGGGGAATTTGCCAATGCAATATCACTGTCTTCCTTTTAAACAAATAAAACTAAAAAAAAAAAAAGCAATGGCTGTTGAAAATAGCAATTCCAGTCCTAATAACCACTGGGAAGCGTTTCTTGCTCAATTTTATCCTACTTTATCTACAGCAAGTTACAGTGGATCAGTATATTTGATTTGGGAGAAATGAAGTAACAGCTGCCCAAATTGAGCGTGAGCACTCCTGAATTTTGAGGGTGTTCAAATCTGGAGGGCAGGTGCTAGATTCCCTTTCTGAATATTAGCTAAATCTAGAAAGGAAAAGCCAATTTCTGCTTCCATGGTTCAGAAGTGGAAATCCTCCTACGTGCCTGGTACTGTATCTAAAGCTGCCCAAGTCCTCTAGTAGAGCTTCCCCTCTTTCAGTTTTCATTTTAAATTCTAGTGGGATCCACGTACCTCCCTTGCTAGGCTTCAGATACAGAGGTACATTGTCCATTTAGTCCACCCAGTTCCTTCTTTGGGGGCTGCAAGGTGAGGTTACACCAGTATCCCTAATCCAGTCTGGGGAAGTCTTCTGAAGGGGATCTCTGCACCAAAGCCGCCTACCCCTTGGGCTGGGCACACTTGTTCCCCATTCACAGGGCCACCCCTTTCAACTCACAGCAAGCTACAGCATGGCTCAGCTACGTCACTCCTTCCCCCTCCCTTTCCTGTTGATAGCGGCCAAGGGATTGCTGGGAAATGTAGTTCTTTCCCTGCTCCAGGGCTGGCTCTCTAGGCAGGGAGCTAGCCAAGGAACTACAGCTCCCAGGGTCCCGTGGGTTCTCAGCTCCCATGCTGGATCTGCTCCGTGGCTCCGCTTCTGCAGGGTTGTGAGAGGGGAAGAAGTGAGTTAAAAAAACAAACAAACAAGAATGGCCCGAATGCCGCCCCCTGCAAATGTGCTGCCCCAAGCAGCTGCTTGGTTTGCTGGTGCCTAGAGCTGGCCCTGGATCTAAGTATGTTGACTTCAGCTACGCTATTCATGTAGCCGACCCCATGCGGTAGTGTACACCAGCCCTTGTTAGATCGACATTCCCCGCATTGGTTTGAATTTATAATTAGCTTGTCTACACTACAGAGGCCTTCTGACAACCTAAAGAGCTTTTACAATTGATGCCTGTACTCCACCTCAAACGAGGAGTAGATCTAGACCTTCCCAGGTCGAATTAGGGGCAGTGTAGTGTATTTCGACTTGTTTGGCCTCCGGGAGATGTCCCAGAGTTCTCAAATGTGTCCGCTCTGGACAGCACTTTCAACTCCACTGCACTTCAGCCAGGTACACAGGAAAAGCCCCAGGAACTTTTGAATTTCATTTCCTGTTTGATCAGCATGGAAAGCTCACCACCACCGCTGACCATGCCTGCCCAGGGCCGCAAATCCGCTCCAGCATGGAGAGAACGGGAGACGCTGGATCTGATTGCTGTGTGGGGAGAAGAGTCTGTGCAGGCAGAGCTCTGAACAAGCAGAAGAAATGGTGACATCTATGCCAAAATCGCACAGGGCATGGGGGGAAAAGGCTACACCAGGGACACACAGCAGTGCCGTGTGAAAATAAAGGCCCTCAGGCAAGAGTATGAGAAGACAAGGGAGGTGAATAGTCGCTCTGGTGCGGAGCCACACACATGCTGCTTCTATGAGCAGCTGCATGCGATTCTAGGCAGGGACCCCACCAGTACCCCAACCCTCTCCATGGATACCTCCCAGGGGACCCAGGCAGCCACTGGCAACAACGAGGGGGACATTGTTGTTGAGGAAGAGGAGGAGGAGGAGGAGAATGTGCAGCAGGCAAGTGGAGGATCCATTCTCCCTGACAGCCAGGACCTTTTCCTAACTCTGGAGCCAATCCCCTCCCAGGATCCACTGGTACGGGACTGTGATGGTGGGGAAGGCACCTTTTGTTAGTGCACACTTCTAATCACACAACAGGGGTTAAATGCAATTGTGGTTACTGTTTAATTTGAGGTAAACAATTGGGATACAGTGGTGGCCAGTGCAGCCACGCAAAGGGTGCTCCCTGGAAAAGACTCTTTATGTGCCAAGAGTTTCCACACTAAAAAATTTCCCCGGGTGTGCTGGGTGTGCCCTGACACTGCCTTACCCTTTCGTGTGTGCTCACCATGCCTGCCTGCAAACCGAAATCTGCTGCCCAGCGCTCTGCCGTGTGTTGTACCTCACTAGCAGGCGCTTCTTTTAAAACACAAAATGTGGCCCAGTACCTCAGGGAATGTATTTACTGCTGTGAATTGTTTCATTCAGTGCAACACTTAACATTTTGTTTTCAACAATATATGTTCTGTAAGGCTACCCTTGTGGTTTGCTTTTCCTTGCAGCTGCAACCTTGTCTGTGGGTGCTTCCTCCACACCAGCACAAAGGCAGTCCCAGATTAGAAGGCAAAAGAAGTGGAGAAGGGAAGAGATGTTCTGTGATTTGATGCGTTCCTCTGAGGCTGACAGGGCCCAGCTCCATACGTGGAGGCTCACACTCTCAGAGAGCATGCACACCGAGCAAGAGGGCAGGAAAGCAAGCAGGGAAGAAGAGCATGACACGCAAGAGGAGATGTTGCGGCTTATGGGGGAGCAACCAGACATGTTGAGGCATCTGGTTGAGGTGCAGGAAAGGCAGCTAGACCTTAGAGTCCTGCTGCACCCAATGATGAACCCGCTGCCCTCCTCACCAAGTTCCATATCTTCCTCTCACAGACATCCTAGAATGCGAGGGCGGGGTGTGTGTGTGGGGTGGGGGGGGGAAGTTCCATTATCCCTTGAACTCAGCTCCAGGGGATGGTTCATGGAGCAGAAAGCTCTCATTCCCACAGCAATTGTAATAAGCTGTGTGTCCCTGCCCCTCCCTCCCTGTGTTATCAGGCCCTTACCTGGTTATCATTGCTATGTGGTGCTGTCTCTGTTCAGGATTTGTTAGCATAATAACAATACATGAATTCAGGACAAGAGGCTCTTTATTCACTGTGCACACTGTGGTTGGTGGGGGGTTAGTTTACAGGACAGTACATGCGAAAAAGGGGGCAGGTTGGTAAGGACCAACACACAGAACTGTCACATCAGTGTTGGATCATTCATGAAACTGGTTTTCAAAGCCTCTGGGAGATGCAGTGCACCACGATGTGCTCTTCTTATTGCCCTGGTGTCTGGCTGCTCAGAATTGGCAGCCAGGAGATCTGCCCCAACCCCCCACCCCACCAGAAACTTTCCCCCCTTACTTTCACAGATATTATGTAGAACACAGCAAGCAGCAACAACAATGGGAATATTGCTTCTGCTGAGGTCTAACCCAGTGAGTAATCTGCGCCAGTTCCCCTTTAGACATCCAAAGGCCCATTCTACCACCATTCTGCACTTGCTCAGCCTGTGGTTGAACTGCTCCTTACTACTGTTCAGGCTGCCTGTGTACGGCTTCATGAGCCACGGGAGCAAGGGGTAGGCTGGGTCCCCAAGGATAACTATTGACATTTCAATCTCACCAATAGTAATTTTCTGGTCTGGGAAGAAAGTTCCTTCTTGCATCTTTCTGAAGAGACTGGAGTTCCTAAAGATGCGCGCGTCATGTACCTTTCCTGACCATCCCACATTGATGTCGGTGAAACGTCCCTTGTGATCCACCAGCACTTGCAACACCATTGAGAAGTACCCCTTGCGGTTTATGTACTCTTTGGCAAGGTGGTCTGGTGCAAAGATAAGGATGTGAGTTCCGTCTATCGCCCCACCACAGTTAGGGAACCCCATTGCGACAAAGCCATCCACTATGTCCTGCACGTTTCCCAGAGTCACTACCCTTCTTAGCAGAAGTGAATTGATTGCCCTGGCTACTTGGATCACAGCAGCCCCATGGTAGATTTACCCACTGCAAACTGATTCCCAACTGACCGGTAGCTCTCTGGCATTGCAAGCTTCCACAGGGCTATTGCCACTCGCTTCTCAACTGTCAGAGCAGGTCTCATTTTGGTATTTATGCACTTCAGGGCTGGAGAAAGCAATTTGCAAAGTTCCATGAAAGTGGCCTTATGCATTTGAAAGTTATGCAGCCACTGGGAATCGTCCCATACCTGCATCACGATGCAGTGCCACCAGTCTGTGCTTGTTTCCCGGGCCCAGAAGCGGTGTTCCACTGTCTCAACAAGCCCGGCTGCCGCTGCCAGTGTGTGCGAATTGCTCCATTCCATGGCTTCCAGCAAAGCTGTTTGCGTGGCATCACCTTCTTCCGCACGGCTGCCCCTAGCTAGGCTCTGCAAATACCGCAGGATGATGCGTAAGGTGTTTGTGACGCTCACAACAGTGTACAGCTGAGCGGGGTCCATGCTTGCTGTGCTATGGCGTCTGCACGAGTAACCCAGGCTTAGGCAAGAAAATGATTGTTTGCCGTTGCTTTCAGGGAGGGAGGGAGGAGCCAAGTGCATCATGAGAGGCTGACGATATGTACCCAAACACCTCACAAAAATGTTTTTGTCCCATCAGGCATTGGGAGCCTAACCCAGAATTCCAATCGGGAGCAGGAACTGTGGGATAGCTGCCCACTGTGCATCGCTCCGTGCGTCGATGCTACCCATGGTCGTGGGGATGCGCTCCACCGACGGAATGTGCACAGTGGGGACATACACCATCGATTTTGTAAAATCGGAGGCTACAGGTCAACTTTAATAAATTCGACCTAATTGCAAAGTGGAATAAATGCTATATCTGGGGTTCTCCCCTGTTATTTACTATAAGGAAAAATCTCCAGCTCCAAGGCTATGGCTATACTACCCGCCAGATTGGCAGGCAGTGATCCATCCAGTGGGGGTTGATTTATCGCAGCTAGTCTGTACGCAATAAATCGACCCCCAAGCACTCTCCCATCGACTCCGGTACTCCACCAGAGAGAGGGGGGCAGGCGGAGTCGAGGAGGGAGCGTCAGCTGTCAACTCACCCCGGTGAAGACACCATGGTGAGTAGATCTAAGTATATCGACTTCAGCTACGTTATTCACCCCCCACCCCCAGGGTAGACCAGGCCTTAGTAACGGTGCAAGTTTCCACTGGAGCTATGTCTGCTGTTCACCAGCTGGGGACCTGGCCCATAGACCTGTCAATGGAGCTATGGCCGATTGACACCAGCTCGGAGGTGGGTCGTAATCAGTAACATGAGATGATCTTTGGTTTCTGTAACATCTTGGATTAATTTTCTCTTTGGTACCCAGGGGGGAGCTGCCAAGTGGAGGTGCATCAGGACACATCGGTGGTCACTTTGGAAGGGCAGAGCAGTAGGATCTTCTGCCGATACCAGGCTCTGGTCCTGTCCAGTTTGCATTGGTTCAGAGAGCCCCCAGGGCAGAGCCCTGCCTCCCTCCTGATGCCGTATCAGGATGAGAACATTGCACAGGGCGGGAATTTCACAGCACAGCTCTTTCCAGACAAGAAGCTGAGCTACCTGCATATCAGCAACTCCACGCTCGGAGATGCAGCCAGCTCCTTCTGTGCAGTGGAGACACAGTGACACAGGGCCGTTCCCAGGCTATGCGAAAGCTCTGCAGCTGGGCTCTGCCACATTTATTAACAAGGGGGCTTGAAAACTTAGCAGCTGCTTCTCTACAGCCTCACCTGGATGTTACCCTTCGTACTAGATGCCTGTGTTATGCAGGGGATCAGACCAGATGATCATAAAAGTATATTTATTAGGGAATTCTGGAAAAAGCTCACCATTTGATTCAACTTTCCTGTGATAAGGAGAAAGACATTCACAGTTGTAGCCACCCCTGCTTTCCCCTTAAATAAAGACAAACGAACACAACCTCCTCCAAGCAGAGCTGTGTGTGACCCAAAACAGGAGAAGATGTAGAAAAGAGCTGGGGCTTTATAGGGGATCACAAATTGAACGTGAGTCAATAATGGGATGCAGTTGTGAAAAAGGCTAATATGATTCTTCCCAACAGGTGTCTGGGTAGCTGTAGTCCCCCATTACCACCAAGTCCTGTGCTTTGGATGATTTTGTTATTTGTTTAAAAAAAGCCTCATCCATCTCTTCTTCCTGTTTAGGGGTCTGTAGTAGATCCCTACCATGACATCACCCTTGTGTTTTACCACTTTGATCCTTACCCAGAGACTTTCAACAAGTCTCTCCTATTTTCATCTCAACCTCAGTCCAAGTTTATACATTTTTGATATATAAGGCAACACCTCCACCCTCTGTTACCTGTCTGTCCTTCCTGAACAAACTGTACCCTTCTATACCAATATTCAGTCATGTGTATTATCCCACCAAGTCTCTGTGATGCCAACTATGTCATAGTTCTGTTTATTAATAGCATTTCACATTCTTCCTGCTTATTCCCCATACTTCTCGCATGAGTGTACAAACTTCTAAGATACTGATTTGATTTTCCCCCTATGTTCGATAATACTTAGTCCTGCTATGAGTGAAGGAGACTGAACTACATGACCTCTCGAGGTCCCTTCCAGTCCTATGTAAGACACAGGAGGTTATTGTTCTATTTAAGTTGGCACTGGTGAGGCTCAGCTGGACTCCTGTGTCCAGTTCTGGGTGCTGCATTTTTAGAAAGATATAGACAGACTGGAGCGAGTCCAGAGGAAAGCAGCAAAAATGATAAAAGGTTTAGAAAACCTGATCTATGAGGATTTTTTTTTATAAATGGGTCTGGTTAGTCTTAAGAAAAGAAGACTGGGGGGATGAGCATGAACTTAACTGTCTTCAAATATGTTAGGGGCTGTTATAAAGAGGACGGTGATCATTGTTGTCCATGTCCATGGTAGCTGGGACAAGAAGTGATGGGCTAAATCTGCAGGCAGGGAGATTTAGGTTGCATATTAGGAAAACCTTTCCAACTATAAAGGGCAGTTCAGCTCTGCAATAGGCTTCCAAGGGAGGTTGTGGAATCCCCTTTATTGGAGGTTTATAAGGACAAGTTGAATGAACACCTGTTAGGGATGGTCGAGGTTTACTCCATCCTGCCTCAGCACAGAGGGAAGAACTAGATGAATTATTGAGGTCCATTCCAGTCCGTCTATGATTCTCTGGTCCTTTGAAGATACTTTAGGGAAACACAAGTTTTGGGCTCAGTACGTGGGTAACTGGATGAAATTTAACGGCCTGTGATATAGCTATACAGGAGAACAGCCGCCAGACTAAAGGACTCTTGTAGACTTAAACTTTATGAATAAGAATCAATTGGACAGTATTATTAATGGGACTTGTGCTCCTGAATCCCCTAGGTACTTTGGAGAAATCTCTCCCTACGTCTTTAGATTGATAATTGATAGGAGCCATTTCTTCATGGAGGCTGCCTAGGGGATTTGGACACCCATTTCTGGTAGAGGTCAATGGGAGTTGGGCACCTGATTCCCCCTTGAAAAGAACTGAATATTTCTGCACTCGCTTATACACTTGGCCACACGGGGGCAGCTTTCACAGGGTGAAGGGCACTACGGGAAGGAGTTCTAGGCGGTGACACACGGCTGAGATGGGAGAGAAGGGGCTGGTCGCTGATTGGCTGGGCACGCGAGCGGGGAGAAGAACGTGTCCGATCCCTCCAGCAGAGGAGACCCCAACACACGGGCCAGCCCCAGGGGAGAACCCAGCAGCGTCCCGCGCCCTGGGCTGTCAGGGAGCGCAGGGATGGGGAGGCCGCGGGGGCTGTCCTGGGTGATCCAGCTAATGCACGTGTGGGGTAAGGGCTGGGGAGACAGACCCGCTGGTTACTAGCAGGGAGCTGGGGCTGGATTTAATGACTGTGTGGTGGGGAAGAAGGGAGTGAAATCGGGAGATCGGTCGGTCTCTCCCCCACAGCCTGTCTCTCTTCCCACCCTGTCCCGCGGTTCCCGGGGCAGGTGGCTCGGGGCAGTGTCTGACTCGGTTCCCCCTTGTCTCTGTTATTCCCAGTGGCCAGCGGGCAGCTCTCTGTGGAGCAGAGCCCGGAATGGCGGGGTGTCTCCGAGGGGCAGAATGGCACCGTGACCTGCACTTACTCCAGCGCTATCCGAAGTTTACACTGGTACCGGCAGGCTCCCGGGGAGCGGCCCCTTCTCCTGCTGATGCTGCACGGCAAGGGGAGCGAGACACAAGAACCGAATTTCACTGCGGATCACGATCCGGGGCAGAAGCGGAGCTCCCTGCACATCCGCGGCTGCCAGCCTGGGGACACCGCCCGCTACCTCTGCGCCGTGGAGACACAGTGACACAGGGCGCAGCGCAGCCTGTCCAATAACTCCGGGTGTGACCCGGGAGGGGCTGCGGGGCGCGCGGGCGGGGAGGGACAGAGCCCCATGGGCACACGGGGACAGGAGTTTATAACTCTGGGGAGGGGGAAGCTGGTCTGGTGGTTAAGGGATCGAGTAGGTCTCGTGAACCCAGGGGGTCAGTTTCCCGCTCTGTATCCCCCATCCCTAGCTCTCTGGCTATAGATGTATCTGTCCCTCCAACCACGGGATTTTCTTTCTATCCCCCTGGGCATCTTTCAATACAATGTTCTTTCTTTCTTAACTCTGCGTCACCTTGGGCAAGCTACTGAGACGAGCTTTCCGCAAGGAGGTTAAGGAAGTCGGGTTCCCCCAACTCACTACGAATGGACCTGTTAGTTCAAATGTATACGGTGGTGGCTGATAAAGCCGTGACCAGGTTGGGTCTCATTTGCGAGGTGCTGTACAGACAAGGTCGCAGAGGAAGACAGTGGCTGAGCCAGGAAACGAGGAAGTGATTTTCAGAGCATCCAATAGGAATTAGGTGCGTAACTAATATGAGATTTGGGTGCCTAACTCCCTTAGGATCATTTGAGAACTGTGAAGCAAGTGGTATATTTTCATTGGGATCTCCACTAAATTCCTTCGTGAGGGGAAATCACCCAACTGAAAGGATTTTCTGTCACGCTGGAGGAGAGTCCAAGAGGATGCGCTATTGCGAGCTGAGGTACGGATTTGGCCTGGTCTGGTCTGGTCTCTCCTGCTGCAGCTTGGCTGCTGCTGTTCAGATACCGCCAAGGAAGCGCCTAATGCCGGGAGCCTTTGTCTACGCTGGGGGTGTACAGCTCCGAGAAGGCAGTTGAGCTTGTGCAGGAGCAAGCGGCGGCAGTTACAGGATCCGAGGCTGGTGTGTGTGTCACATGATGTGTCAGAAGAAAAATAAAATCAGGCAGAGATGAGCCAGGCACCCACTGCATCTCAGTGTCCGGTTGCTACAGGTGTCAGAAATTCACCTCACCCCCCTGAGAATCATGAGGCTGCAAATCCCATTGGTCTTTCTTCATTTGTACTGTAAGTTTCTGCTCAGAACACGCCGGGCTCTTTCAAGCCAGCTGCTTCGCTTGTAAGACATTGAACTAGGAATGACTGAAGACGTATTTGATTCAGTTCACAGCTCTGTTTGATTCAGAGTTACAGCACCTATATATGGGAAACAGGGGGCTACCAATGGGACCCAACTCTGGGCAAAAACCCTCATCCTCTGACAGGCAGCTGGGCCGAGGAGCTGCAGGACGGATCCCCAGCTGGTGTAAAGTGACTGTTGCTCCACTGGAGTCACTGAATCAACCCAAAGCTGGTGCAAATCAGCAATATCTTCATTTACGCCTCTGGGCCAGATCCTGATCTGATGTGAATCAGGCGCTCTCTACTGTAGCTAATGGGACAGATCCTCAGGGGGTGTAAATCAGCTGTAACTGCATTGGAGTAGATGGGTGAAGCGGTGCGTGGCTCTCTATCATTCCCACGAACTTTTAGCTCGGATTTCCCTGTAGCAAATATTTCCTCCCCCCGTCCCCTCCCGCCCCCCGCTTCTCTGCCAGGGCAGCAGATGGCGCTAGAGTGCTCACAACCTCCCCTGCAAACCCTGGTTAATTCCCACAGCCTGAGATCTGGGCAGGAACCAGCCCAGTTCACAGAGCTGCTGTTCCTCCCCGGGGCACACAATGAAACAGCAGCCTCTGTAGGCAGAGAATCCTTCCCCCTGAGAAGGCGGCAACCTGAGGGGAGGGAGAATTCTCGTTTCCACTGGTCTCCTGCAGACCTTCCACGGATTGACTCTGCCTCGGTATATTCCTCTGCGAGGGAGAGAGAAAACGGAGCTCACCATGGCCTCAGAGAATGGAGCCGCTCTGTGGGATCTTCTCCTCACCTTTGCTTTTCTCTGTGAGTGAAACAAATATTTTCTCCTTCTACAGGGTAAAAAGATGCAGACTCTTAGACGTCAGTGAGTGGCAAGTTCATCTATCTATCTATCTATCTATCTATCTATCTATCTATGAGCTAACGCACCCGTAAGGACGGAGGCGTCTGCAAATATCTCAGCCTCTGTTCTATTTGAACAGTACTATTGATTTGTTAGCATTTCTTGTCCTGCTTTTTTAAGATTTGGGGAGAGTACAGAGAAAAATAAATAGATGCTGATGGAAGGATCTATATCTATCTGTATCGATATATAGATATAGATACTGCGGATGGAACAATAGAAGCTGCAGAGGGAAGGCTGGATAGATAGAGCAACAGATAAACAGGCAACTCGCATGTTCTTCATGTTAACTGCTATTATCTTGTTTCCCTCCAGTCTCCTGCTGCGAAGCCCAAGTGGTTCAGAGCCCCGAGTTGCTGGTTACAGGGGAAGGGGAGGGCTCCACCATGTCCTGCTCTTTCACCAGCGCTTTCAAAGTCTTCCAGTGGTACCAGCAGCTCCCTGGGCAAGCGCCGACCCATCTGCTGACCGCGAGCTCTAATGAGAATGTCACTGTGGGGCGGTTCATAGGCGAGCTCCTGGAAAGTGGGAAACGCAGCTCCCTGCACATCACCGACTCCCAGCTGGGGGACTCGGGCAGCTACCTCTGTGCGGTGGATGCACAGTGACACAGGCAAAGCTGGGCTCAGGGCATAAACCCTCATCCTCTGACAGGCAGTTTAGGGGAGGAGATACAGGGGCAGATCCCCACCGTGTGAAACGCAGTGTAAATCCACGGTAGCCAAGGGGACTCATCCTCAGCTCTTATAAATTGGCAGAGCTCCAGTGGAGTCAATGGGGCCATATCATAAGGCGCTGGGGACTGGAACCCAGGTCTCCAGATCCTGGGACAGCTGTGTGAACAGCAGCGTAAATCCGGAGTCACTCCACATGTGTTCTTTGCGGTGACTAGATTACAACAAATCAACAAATCCGAGACACACGTTCATTTTCTTTCCTCTTCTTCCTACACGACAGTTTCTAAAGGAAAGTTCATTACCAAACATTTCCAGTGGGAAACCATCTTTCCTTAAGGGAGCCGAATGCAAAATATCTCTGGCTTCAAAGCTGTAAGATCATCCGCGTTTCAATAGCAACAATAAACAAACAAAACTAACCTGGCCCCTCCCCCCACTCTCCTTCCCTTTAGAAACCGCGACTCCTCTATGAAAGCCAGAACTTCTGCTCCCCCGTATCCCTGTGCAGCTCACACAAGAGCCCGACAGAGGGCGCTGCCGCAGCGACAGGAACGCTCCAGAAATGAGACACTTTCTGGTGTTTCTAGACATCCAGTTTTCTCTCCATCTCGTCCCCAGGCCGCACCCCCAACCCCTCCCGGGCCCTGCCAGACCTTTTAGCAGCGCAGCGGAAAGGCAGCTACCAACCAAGCACAGAGAGATTTGATGCTTGACGCCAGGAGTCACCATTTAATGTGGAGCGGAAGCAGCGTTCCCGGATTCCTTCAGCCCTCAGAAGACAGAGCTTGGCTTCCCTCTGCGGGGAAAGGGCCTAATTCGTTTCTTCTGACACTGCTGGGGGAGGGGGTGCCTGAGTGGAGAGAAAACGGAGCCGCTCCGTGCAGACGCGCAGAGACACCGAATCTTCATTGAGAGGATGCGTAAAACCCTGGTCTCCACGCTAGTGCTGATCCTTGTTCCGAGTGAGTCAGATTCTCATGTGGCATTTCTGGGCATTCCCCCCCCCCCCCCCCATTTATTAATTTTCACCTGTGTCCCGGTGTCCTTCTCGATGACACTTCACGCTGCCGCTGTTGATAGTTTCCCTGTCTATGTCTGGGGGATTTTCATGCTCTGTTTTTATTTTATTCCCCAGGCGGAACGGTGGAAGCGAAGGTTTCTCAGCCTGCTGCGCTGTCTTTCCTGGCGGGGGGCAGGGCTGACCTCCCCTGTAATCACAGTGTCGCTGGCTACGACAGCGTTATTTGGTATTATCAGAGCCACGGAGCTGCCCCTCGAGCTGTGATCTCTGGCTACAACTCCGCAGAGACGTCGGAGCGGTTTGAACTGTCCATTGACCCCTCCAGCCGGTCCGCCCCGCTGCGCATCACCAAGGTGGCGGTGGAGGACTCGGGGGTGTATTACTGCGCGGTGAGAGACACAGCGAGAGGAAATGCAGGGCGAGCTGAACAAAAACCTCCCCGACTCTGAGAGTCCTGGGCAGGAGAGAAGGGAGCTCACACAGATAATCAAATTACAGGCTGGGATCCTCAAAGGGGCCAGGAGAATCGACCCATGGGACCCCAGTGAGAAATAAGCGCCCAATTCCCTTGGGCTCCTTTCAAAATCTCAGCTTTGAACAACACCATGTAGAAATTCATGACGGTATCCAAAGCGACTCAGGCAATTAGACGCCTAATTGCTATGATCTTCCAATGAAAATAAGGCTCCGAGGGGTCAGATTTGCAAAGGTATTTAGGGACCTAAAGATACAGAGAAAAACCTGGGACCAGATTTGTAGAGGTACTTAGGTGCCTACAGAACCTGCTGGTGCCTAGTAGGATTTTCAAAAGCACCCAACTCCCTTTGGCTTCCCTGGAAGTTAGGGGCCTAGCTGCCCTTGGAAACCTCATTAGGCACCTGGCGGCTGAGTCTCTGGGCTCCCAAATGCTGTTTTGACCAGAGCATCAAGTCAAAGTCTGGGGCCCTGTGGACCTAGCTGTTGGGAGGAGAAATTACAGTCACAGGGTTAGCAGGGGCCATCTACGCTAACCCCCTGCCAAGGTGCAGGGTTTGGGGGCTTGGTAATAGATATTTATTTGCTGTGATTGTATTGATGTACGAAGAACGTGCAAAGTTCTGTAGCTCTCAACGCAGAAGGAATAAAACAGCAGGAAACAGCTTCTCTTGTTTCAGCCAACACCAGATTCCGAAGCGCTCTCACTGGCTTTCCCCAGGGACCCGCTGTGCGCACACCACACAGGCTGCTGCTGCCTGGCTTTCGGCGTCCTCTCTGTTCCCGTCTCTTTTCAGCTTCTCTGTGTTCTGCCCCCCCGACCCCCCCACCCCCCGACCCCCACAGGCGTCTTTTCAGAAAAATTGGGGGAGGGAGGCAGAGAGCAATGTAATATCCTGTAATGTCTGGCGGGATAGATAAATATAGAGAGAGGGGGGGGGGGGTGTATGGGGATGGATAGATAGATAGATAGATAGATAGATAGATAGATAGATAGATAGATAGATAGATAGATAGATAGATAGATAGATACCCACAGGGGGTATATGGGTATAGATAGATATTATCTATCTATGTCACCATCCTTGTCTTCTATCTGTGGAGTGGCCACACAGGTTAATGGAAAAGACGATTACACACCGATTGGTGGGTAAAGCAGAATGTGATTTAATAATTTCCCACCACATGGCACGAATTCAGAATGAATTTGTAAGATTTCACTGCACGGATAACTCCTGCCTTTTGCAAGTCGCCAGTGAATTCTGCAGAGACGAACTCCCTTGGGGAATGCGATGGAGACAGTTTTCTGGTTTCACTTCCTGAGACCTCGGGCCGTTTCCCGCCAGGGGTCTCTGCGGTACAAGCAAAATAGTCCCTATATAGAAATAATGACACCTCGGTCTCTACTGCTTCGCCTGGCTTTTCATGAAGTTGGGTTCTCCTGCTCCCACCCTGAGCCGCCTCCTGTCAGATGCATTGAGGCAGTTTTGGAGGCTCAGGCGAAAGGCAGTTACCCAGCAGTGCAGAGAGAGAGGCAGAGGGGGGGAGGGGTACGGTTATTTTGTCCTCACCACTCCGGATAAGAGTCTCCAGCTGGTAGTTATCGGAAAAGGGGAAATCTTCCCTCTCGCTCATTTCCTCAGGGGCTAGGTAGAGAGACCAGGGGCTGATCCCTGTGGAGGAGCAAAGACACCGAGGTTTCCCTGTGAGGATGGTACCAATTCTGGTCTCAGCGGTTGTGCGTATTTTTGTTTTGAGTGAGTAAGATTAATTTTTTCCCAATCTCTCTCTCGCTCCCCACTTCCGCATTCTCTCGCTCTCCCTTCTGGGCTCTTCTAACTGCACCTGGCAGTCACAAGGAAGGGATGGGGCTTTGCTATATAAAAACCCAGAGCAGTTGTGACGTTGCACTCCATATGTTTAATGGAAATATGTTTATAAGTGTGAATAAGTGTGAAGGGATCAGGAGAGGGTTCCCTTTGGGGAAACCCTCCAGTGAAGCCAGCGACCGGCTACCTATTACTGCGCCATGGGAGACACAGGGAAACAGATCAGGGGGCAACGGAGCAAAAACCGCGCACAGGAACCTGCGGGCTGGGGTCTGGGAGCGATTGGGAAGTCATGGCGCCTGAGGGTATTTTCCATATAAAGACGATAGAATAACATTTCTCTCCGTCTCTGCTCATTAGTCAGCCCTGTGATTTCCCTTAAAGCGGGGCGTACGATTTCCGGCATTATGGGGAATAAGACGAAACACAATTTAACTTAAAAGCAGGAATATATCTAAACATAAGGTCCCCCTGTGGTACGCATAATAGATACACAATCACAGACACACATATATGTCTGGACTTTTCAGTTTATACAGTGTGTATATACACACGCACAGAGTAATATCATAATTAGATAGATTTTGCATAAACCCACCAATATCATGCAGGAAGAAATACCCACCTACACCATAGAAAAGGCTGCTTGACTGGCTGCAAAGATATGAGAAACTTCGCTTCTGCTACTAAAATTTCCCAACAGTGAAATTATTTTTGCCACGTGGGGGCGATGTTGAGCCGGACAATAAAACAAACAACATCGTATTTTCCTGGCCCGTCAGTTCTCTTCTCTCTTACCACGGTCCCTCCCACCACCGCGCCTTGTAATCCTTCAAACAGCTTCCATCTCTAAAAGCACGGGCTCTGAAGCACTTTCGGGCCTGTCTACACTCCCAAGTTAGAGCGCATTAAGTCAGCCCTGGGCACCCTAACTCCTGAGGTGTCCACACTGGCAAGGCACATAGAGCGCCCGGACTCCGCGGCTGGAGCGCCCCTGGTACTCCACCTCGACGAGAGGCATAACACTTGCTGCGCCCCACCTGGAGTGCCGCTGCACCAGTGTGGACGCCCTGGTCTGTTAATGCCTCTGATTGGCCTCCAGAAGTGTCCCACAATGCCTGTTCTAGCCACTCTGGTCATCACTTTGAACTCTACTGCCCTGGCCTCAGGTGACCAACCGCCAGACCCACCCTTTACATTCTCTGGGAATTTTGAAAATCCCCTTCCTGTTTGCTCAGCCAGGCGTGGAGTGCTCTCAGCGCATCTTTCCAGGTGACCATGTCTCCACGCGCCAAGCGAGCCCCAGCATGGAGCAATGGCGAGGTGCTGGACCTCATCAGTGTTTGGGGGGAGGAAGCTGTCCAGTCCCAGTTGCACTCCAGCCGTAGGAATTACGATACCTACGGGCAGATATCAAGGGACACTATGGAAAGGGGCCATGACCGGGACACTCTGCAGTGCAGGGTTAAAGTGAAGGAGCTGCAGAATGCGTATCGCAAAGTGTGCGAGGCAAACGGCCGCTCCGGTGGTGCCCCCACGACCTGCCATTTCTACAAAGTGCTGGACACAATACTTGGGGGCGACCCCACCTCCACTCCAAGTACCACCATGGACACTTCAGAGCCCAGTTCAACAAGGCAGGAGGAGGAGGAAAGTGGGAGCGAGGGTGCTGAGGAGGAGGGAGACAGCCCAGCATCCCTAGATGCATGCAGACAGGAGCTGTTTTCAAGCCAGGAGTAAGGTAGCCAGTCGCAGCAGACTGTGCTTGGGCAAAAACAAACAGCAGAGTTGGTGCCCGGTAAGTGACTTTTATTTTGGGAAGGAAGTTATTCGGTGTGGGCTCTTGGGGCGAGGAGGGTTAGGGCTGCATGCATGCCTAGATGCAGAATAGGGCACTGATGTGCTCTCTCACATCGCGGTAATCGGCCTCAGTGATCTCTTCAAAGGTCTCATGCGGAAGCTGGGAAATCTGCTTTCTCATGTTCCTTGGGAGAGCTACTGTGCTCCTTGTCCCAGTGAGGCTAACGTGTCCGCGCCACTGTGCCGCGAGGGGCGGGGGGACCATTGCTGCACACAGACAAGCTGCATATGGGCCAGGGCAGAAGCTGCATTGTAGTAGAAGACCCTCTTTTGCTTCCCAGGTCACCCTCAGCAGCGAGATATCATCCAGGACGAACTCATCCTGTGGAAAATGTGGGGACAGTGTTCAGTATAGGGACCCCCTGGAGTGTTGGCTCTCCCCAAGGCACAGAACTAACCCCAGAGGACAGTACAGCCCTGAAACAATCAGTCACCCTTGCCCCTGTGCTTACTCACCATTTTGGGGCTCCTGTGGGTTATGTGCGGTCACTTTGGGATGGGCAATTTCTGCTATTGTGTAGACTGTGTTTGTCTTTAAGTAAATGCTGCCTCTGTTAAGTGTTGCATTTTGGCTTTACAGATGCAACCTTGAGATCCCAACCATCCTTGTTCTCAACGGCTGAAAGACTCCAAAGTATCAGGAAGCATCCACGAAGAAGCAAAGAGGACATGCTGCATGAAGTCATCCTTGTGATTGCAGAGCCATTGGCCATTATCTTTGAAAACTCATGGCGATTGGGGGAGGTCCCGGATGACTGGGAAAAGGCTAATGTAGTGCCCATCTTTAAAAAAGGGAAGAAGGAGGATCAGGGGAACTATAGGCCAGTCAGCCTCACCTCAGTTCCTGGAAAAATCATGGAGCAGGTCCTCAAGGAATCAATTCTGAAGCACTTAGAGGAGAGGAAAGTGATCAGGAACAGTCAGCATGGATTCACCAAGGGCAAGTCATGCCTGACTAACCTAATTGCCTTCTATGAGGAAATAACTGGGTCTGTGGATGAGGGGAAAGCAGTGGATGTGTTATTCCTTGACTTTAGCAAAGCTTTTGATACGGTCTCCCACAGTATTCTTGCCGGCAAGATAAAGAAGTATGGGCTGGATGAATGGACTATAAGGTGGATAGAAAGCTGGCTAGATCGTCGGGCTCAACGGGTAGTGATCAACGGCTCCATGTCTAGTTGGCAGCCGGTTTCAAGCGGAGTGCCCCAAGGGTCGGTCCTGGGGCCGGTTTTGTTCAATATCTTCATTAATGATCTGGAGGATGGTGTGGACTGCACTCTCAGCAAATTTGCAGATGACACTAAACTGGGAGGAGTGGTAGATACGCTGGAGGGTAGGGATAGGATACAGAGGGACCTAGACAAATTAGAGGATTGGGCCAAAAGAAACCTGATGAGGTTCAACAAGGACAAGTGCAGAGTCCTGCACTTAGGACGGAAGAATCCCATGCACTACTACAGACCAGGTATCGAGTGGCTAGGCAGCAGTTCTGCAGAAAAGGACCTAGGGGTTACGGTGGACGAGAAGCTGGATATGAGTCAACAGTGTGCCCTTGTTGCCAAGAAGGCTAACGGCATTTTGGGCTCTATAAGTAAGGGCATTGCCAGCAGATTGAGGGACGTGATCATTCCCCTCTATTCGACATTGGTGAGGCCTCACCTGGAGTACTGTGTCCAGTTTTGGGCCCCACACTACAAGAAGGATGTGGAAAAATTGGAAAGAGTCCCACGGAGGGCAACAAAAATGATTAGGGGGCTGGAGCACATGAGTTATGAGGAGAGGCTGAGGGAACTGGAATTGTTTAGTCTGCAGAAGAGAATAATGAGGGGGGATTTGATAGCTGCTTTCAACTACCTGAAAGGGGGTTCCAAAGAGGATGGATCTAGACTGTTCTCAGTGGTACCAGATGACAGAACAAGGAGTAATGGTCTCAAGTTGCAGTGTAGGAGGTTTAGATTGGATATTAGGAAAAACTTTTTTTAGGAGGGTGGTGAAGCAGTGGAATGGGTTACCTAGGGAGGTGGTGGAATCTCCTTCTGTAGAGGCTTTTAAGGTCAGGCTTGACAAAGCCCTGGCTAGGATGATTTAGTTGGGATTAGGTCCTGCTTTGAGCAGGGGGTTGGACTAGATGACCTCCTGAGGTCCCTTCCAACCCTGATATTCTATGATTTTATGAAGTCATGCAGCAGTCCGTGAATGAAAATCAAAAAGTGCAGGAGTGACGGGAGACTGAAAGGAGGCTCCGCACCAGCAGAATGCGGATCGCTGGCACCAAAACACGGAGCAGCTGCTAAGCATCATGGAGTGCCAAGCGGTCTCAGTACAGGTGCTCAAAGCAATGCAGACAGAGCACATCCATGCCCCCCTCCCCTACAGCCCTTGTCCCAAATCTCTTTCCCTTGTGCCCCCATGTCACCGCCAACCCACTTTCCTCAACTTCTGGGTTCTTATCACCACCAGTTGCCTCCAACACCTGTAGATTCACCACCCAGACCTGCAAACTACGACCCTTATGCACTGCACTCAACCCCCATCACCATGCATTTTAGCCAGCCTGAAGTGCAGCACTCATTGCACAGCACTCCAGACAGCAAGGCTGAGTATAATAACAGGAAATACGGAAATCTCTGATTCTCCCGTTCCCCACCCCACCCCCTTCCCTCATCCCACACAGCACAGATGTGGCATGTCCTTTCTGTTTCCCAAGCACTTGTGCTTCTTTTCAATAAATGAATTTTTTGGCTTTGAAAACATTCTTTATTAATGCATAAAGTAAAAGATACCTTAGCCCAGGAAAAAAACAGGCACTGCAAGTCAGCATAGCAAACATAGATTTCTACTAACATTGGAACCACTGCACTTCACTCCTGTGCAGGGCACCAGACATTACTGGTGGATTTCAGCATCAAATTGCTCCCTCAAGGCATCTCTAATCCTTGCAGCCCCACCCTGGGCCCCTCTAATAGCCCTGCTCTCTGGCTGTTCAAATTCAGCCTCCGGGTGTTGAACCTCTGAGTTCCATGCCTGAGTGAATCTTTCACCCTTCCCTTCACAGATGTTATGGAGGGAACAGCACGCGGATATAACCGCGGGGATGCTGTCATCGGCCAGGTCCAGCTTCCCATACAGAGAGCACCAGCGGCCCTTTAAATGGCCAAAGGCACACTCCACAGTCATTCTTCACTGACTCAGCCTGTTGTTGAACCACTCCTTGCTGCTGTCAAGGCTCCCTGTGTGTCATGAGCCATGACATTAAAGGATAAGTGGGGTCACCAAGGAACACAATGGGCATTTTGACTTCCCCTACGGTGATCTGCTGATCTGAGAAGAAAGTCCCGGCTTGGAGCTTCTTGAACAGGCCAGTGTTCTGAAAGATGTGTGCATCATGCACCTTTCCGGGTCAGCCTGTATTAATGTCAATGAAACACCCATGGTGATCCACAAGCACCTGGAGAGCCATAGCGAAATACCCCTTCCGATTAACGTACTCAGAGGCTAGGTGGGCTGGTGCCAGAATTGGAATATGGATCCCATCTATCGCCCCTCCGCAGTTAGGGAAACCCCTTTGTGCAAAGCCAGCCACAATGTCACACACGTTAGCCAGAGTCATGGTTCTTCTGAGCAGGATGCGATTAATGGCCCTGCAAACTTGCATCAGCACGATTCCAACGGTCGACTTTCCCACTCCAAACTGGTTAGCGACCGATTGGTAGCTGTCTGGAGTTGCCAGCTTCCAATCCCTCAGACAGAGACAAACACCTACAGGATCTCTATCAAGCGTTCTCAAAACTACAATATTCACCTGCTGAAGTGAAGAAACAGATTGACAGAGCCAGAAGAGTACCCAGAAGTCACCCACTACAACACAGGTCCAACAAAGAAAGTAACAGAACACCACTAGCCATCACCTACAGCCCCCAACTAAAACCTCTCCAGCACATCATCAAGGATCTACAACCTATCCTGAAGGACGATCCATCACTCCCACATACCTTGGGAGACAGGCCAGTCCTCACTTACAGACAGCCCCCCAACCTGAAGCAAATACTCACCAACAACTACACACCACACAACAAAAACACTAACCCAGGAAGCAAACCCTGCAACAAATCATAGGACCTAATCACATCAGCCACACCATCAGGGGCTCGTTCACCTGCACATCTACCAATGTGATATATGCCATCATGTGCCAGCAATGCCCCTCTGCCATGTGGACACAAATCTGACATCAGGAATTATAACATTAAAAAACCAGTAGGAGAACACTTCAGTCTCCCTGGTCACTCAATAACAGACTAAAAAGTGGCAATTCTTCAATAAAAAAAATATTCAAAAACAGACTCCAACGAGAAGCGGAAGAACTGCAATTAATTTGCAAACTGGACACCATTAAATTAGTCCTGGATAAAGACTACGAGTGGACAGATCACTACAAAAAACTAAATAAATTTGTTAGTCTCTAAGGTGCCACAAGTACTCCTCCTTGTTTTTACAAAAAATAATTTCCCCTTGATAAATACTCACACCTTCTTGTCAACTGTTTGAAATGGGCCACCTTGTTTACATTGGCCTCACTAGCACTACAAAAGCGATTTCCACCCCTTCTTGTCAACTGCTGAGAATAGCCCACTTCCAATTTAATTGAATTGGCTCGTTAGCACTGACCCCCCACTTGGTAAGGCAACTCCCACCTTTTCATGTGCTGTGTATTTATACCTCCCTACTGTATGTTCCACTCCATGCATCCGATGAAGTGGGTTTTAGCCCAGGAAAGCTAATGCTACAATCAATTTGTTAGTCTCTAAAGTGCCACAAGGACTCCTCCTTGTTCTTGCTGATACAGACTAACACGGCTACCCCTCTGAAACCCATTTCCCATTTGCACGTATTTTGCCACCTGGGGGCGGTGTTGTGCCAGAGAACTAATTACAGAAACAACTTTCTTCTCTCTGAATAACTCTGACCTTTCCTGACGTCAACCCACCCACCTCTGCCCTTCCAACGCCCCCATCTCTGACAGCCCGGTTCAGAAACTCTTCCTAGCAGAGAGAGACAGATCGAGAGGGAGACAAAAGCTCTTTCTCTTCCTTGCAGATGCCGGATACAAAGGCAAATTAATTCTTCCTGGCATTGGCACTTGGCACCACGATTCTTTTTGTCCCAGACCCCTTGAATCCCAGGGATGAGTTCGTCTTGGGTCTCAGCTGTTTTCCTCGTGTCTGTTCTAAGTGAGTGAGATTTCCTTTCTCAGCCTGCTCAGCTGTGATGGATCCAGGCGATAACTCCGTCTCTCTGGCTGGACGTGTCTCTGAATATGTGGTTATTATAACTGCCTGCATCTGTTAGGGTTCCCGTGTATCTGAGTGTAGCTGCTGTCTTTCTGTCATCGCGCGGTGTGTCTATTATATCTTCCTGCATTTTTCATATTTCCATTAGCTCTTTATAAGATGCCACCCCGTGGCCCTGATTCTTCTCTAAGCTTTCAGACACAAAGACAAGTCACTTTTTATTGGTCCAGGGAACTATCATTGCTTTGTTGCAGAATCATTAAACCCAACGACACCGTGACCTTGGTTCGCAGCTATTTTAATCACGTCTCTTCTAAGTGAATCGTTTTTCTTTAATCCTTTATATTTTCCGGGGTCTAAGCTCGAGTGGGCTCTTATTGTATCTGAGTGTCTACGTTATATGTGTGCACATTGTGTTCCTGTTGTGTTTATATTATGCTGGAGTGATGGCATTATGTTTATGTATTAGATTTATACTATCGCCCGGTGTACATTATATTGTATATATTATGGTACATATTGATTTAATGAAAACATAATATATACACTAAGCTATGGTAGGGACTAGAGAGATAATGTGTAACATATTTTATCTATATCTATATTATATCTATATATTATATCTATATTTTATCTAGTCACTCGATAGATAACATATGTTACACATTATCTCTCTAGTCCCTACTATAGCTTAGTGTATATGTTTATATTAAATCTATATGTATCTGACAGATGACTCTCATCTGAATGTTCATAGTATGTTTTTACTATATCTGTTTCTACTATATCGTAGTGCAAATATTTTTTCTTTTATACTAAATGTACATTGTGTTTCTATTTTTTCTGTGTGGATCTGTCATATTTCTATTAAATCTTATTGTAAATATTATGGTTTTGGGTGTATCTGACTGCAATTGTGGTAATTATGCTGTTACATCTGAGTGTATGTCATGTTTCCATTATATCTGTGAATCAATATGTTGTACCCGTTATCTCTGACTGTGTTTATTATCCTCTCTCCCCCTCATCCCGCCCCACCACAGAAGAGACCTACGGAGACTCAGTGAGCCAGACTGAAGGGAGCCGTATCATCTCCCAAGGGGACCCGGTGCTTCTGAATTGCAGCTACAAGACTTCTTTCACTGCTTTCCCCTTCTGGTACGTGCACTACCCCACTGGGCCCCCCAGGCTCTTCCTGCGGGACACGGGAAAGGAAGAGGGGGATATGGGGATAGCGAAAGGGTTCAGTGCTACACACGATGAACAAAAAAAAACCTTCCACCTGTGGAAACCGTCCAGCGAACTGAGCGACTCCGCCACCTATTACTGCGCCGCGAGCGACACAGTGACACGGACCGGTAGGGGAGCTGCGCAAAAACCGCGCAGGGTCTGTGCGGAGCAGCGGCGATGCGAGCTCTGGGGTCTCGGAGAGACTCTGTGTTTCCTTCTTTGCCCTAATCCGGAGCTGAACCATCTCATGAATGATGGTGAATGTCATGAATCGCCCATTAAAGTAAAACCAGGAAAGACCAGAACACATCCAGCCTCTCCTGAACAACTCCGGTGAAAGCTGCCTTCAGCCCTGTTCTTGAAGGAAAGTGCAACCAGACAATCAAATGTCCCTGAGACAAAGCCAACGAACACACGAAATCTGCCATGATCACGGAGGAGAAATTCATATTCTATAGGAAAACTGGTACCGAGCAGTTCAGGAATCTGTACCTGCCCAGGATAAATGGAGGATACATCAGATAAAATGGATGGATGATCTGGTTATCCATCCATGTAGCCATTTATCTTAGAATCATAGAGTCACAGAACTGGAAGGGACCATCTAGTTCAGTCCCCTGCACTCAAGGCAGTACTAAGTATTATCTAAACCATCCCTGAGAGGTGTTATCTATCTATCTATCTATCTATCTATCTATCTATCTATCTATCTATCTATCTATCTATCTATCTATCCCCATCCACCCCCTCTATCTATCTATCTATCTATCTATCTATCTATCTATCTATCTATCTATCTATCCCCACACACCCCATCTATCTATCTATCTATCTATCTATCTATCTATCTATCTATCTATCTATCTATCTATCTATCCCCATACACCCCCATCTATCTATCTATCTATCTATCTATCTATCTATCTATCTATCCCCATCCACCCCCTCTATCTATCTATCTATCTATCCCCATACACCCCCATCTATCTATCTATCCCCACACACCCCATCTATCTATCTATCTATCTATCTATCTATCTTTCTATCCCCATACACCCCCATCTATCTATCTATCCCCACACACCCCATCTATCTATCTATCTATCTATCTATCTCTCCCCATCCACCCCCTCTATCTATCTATCTATCTATCTATCTATCCAGATAAGTGGATCCATGGATGGGTAGAGCGTGAATCTTTACAAGACCATCCACCTCTTGGAACAGACAAATTCTATCTCCATGAGAACCAGCAAAGAAAATCTACTGCAGCCGTTTCCCATCTGTGCACGTATTTTGCCACGTGGGGGCGGTGCTGTGCCAGAGAAATAATTCCAGAAACAACTTTCTTCTCTCTGAATAACTCTGAACTTTCCTGACGTCAACCCACCCACCTCTGCCCTTCCAACGCCCCCATCTCTGACAGCCCGGTTCAGAAACTCTTCCTAGCAGAGAGAGACAGATCGAGAGGGAGACAAAAGCTCTTTCTCTTCCTGCAGATGCCGGATACAAAGGCAAATTAATTCTTCCTGGCGTTGGCACTTGGCACCACGATTCTTTTTGTTCCAGACCCCTTGAATCCCAGGGGTGCGTTCGTCTTGGGTCTCAGCTGTTTTCCTCGTGCCTGTTCTAAGTGAGTGAGATTTCCTTTCTCAGCCTGCTCAGCTGTGATGGATCCAGGCGATAACTCCGTCTCTCTGGCTGGACGTGTCTCTGAATATGTGGTTATTATAACTGCCTGCATCTGTTAGGGTTCCCGTGTATCTGAGAGTAGCTGCTGTCTTTCTGTCATCGCGCGGTGTGTCTATTATATCTTCCTGCATTTGTCATGTTCCATCAGCTCTTTCTAAGGTGCCACCCCGTGGCCCTGATTCTTCTCTTCTCTAAGCTTTCAAACACAAGACAAGTTACTTTTTATTGGTCCAGGGAACTATCATTGCTTTGTTGCAGAATCATTAAACCCAACGACACCGTGACCTTGGTTCGCAGCTATTTTAATCACGTCTCTTCTAAGTGAATCGTTTTTCTTTAATCCTTTAAATTTTCCAGAGTCTAAGCTCGAGTGGGCTCTTATTGTATCTGAGTGTCTACGTTATATGTGTGCACATTGTGTTCCTGTTGTGTTTATATTATGCTGGACTGATGGCATTATGTTTATGTATTAGTTTTATACTATCGCCCAGTGTACATTATATTGTATATATTATGGTACATATTGATTTAATGAAAACATAATATATACACTAAGGCTGAGATTTTTCAAACTGCCTGAGGGATTTGGATGCCTACTCCTGGTTTACTGTTTAATGGGGCTTGGACATCCAAATCCTGCCATTAGGAACTAGCAGGACACCCAGCCAGATCTACATGTATTTTAAAATTTCCTTTCCTTATTTTCCAGTTGATGAAGTGAGGCATGACCCATCAGTCCCTCCATCCATCCAGCACTCAATCACTCTTTCAAATGGGACCTAGGTTCTTAAGTAACAAAGGGGGCTTCTGAAAATTTTACTCGTAGGGCAATTTGATTCCCAGACTACGTGACTTGTCTAAAATCACACAGAGAGACTGCGGTAAAGCCTTAGGTCTCATGAGTTTCAGTCCAGAGTCGGAAGCATGAGATCACCCGTCTTGCTTCTAAATTTTAAAGCAGGAGAGGAAAATATTGAGGATGTCCTATGTTTCTGTCCGTCCCCTTTGGCATGTTAATGAACACAATGTACCAGAATGACTTCAATGGAGCTTTGCCAATATACAGCAACTGAAGGTGTGGCCCAATCGACTCTCAGACAAACCTCAGACCTCCAATTGGGGGCCTGATCTTGCTTTTCAAGGGCTTTTCTCTTGTGATTTCAACTTCTCAGGCCGCCTCTGTCAATTCTCACTGAGCTGGTACTAAAAGCCTTGAGAGCGGTGTCACAGTCTCTTCCCCAGAAAATGTCTCTCTTGGGGGGAGTGACTTTGTTGCTGACATTATGTGAATATCCGTATTCGAACCCTTTAGGAATTTGGAAGGAGGGATGGTGGGAACAGACCCTGGTGGTCTGCATCTTACCTCGCTCCGTTGGGTTGTGTACTCTGGGCCGGGCCAGAGGGAGAGATTTAGGTTTGCTGCTAGTGGAATGTGATACTCAGACACGCTGGGGATGGGCGAGTGTTGTAAAAACCCTAAAGATGAGGTTGCTAGTTAGCAAGCTCAAATCAAAGCGAGCCAGGGTCTGTTTGCTCTACGTGGAAATTACACCTTCCGCACCCAATGTAGACAAACACATAGATAGATAGATAGATAGATAGATAGATAGATAGATAGATAGATAGATAGATAGATAGATAGATAGATAGATAGATAGATAGATAGATGGGGTGTGTGGGGATAGATAGATAGATAGATAGATAGATAGATAGATAGATAGATAGATAGATAGATAGATGGGGTGTGTGGGGATAGATAGAGAGATAGAGAGATAGAGAGATAGATGGACAGGGAGGTTGTGGAATCTCCATCATTGAAGGTTTTAAAGAGCAGGTTGGACTAACAGCTGTCACGGATGGTCTAGAGATAACGCTTAGTCCTGCCATTGAGCGCAGGGGACTAGGCTGGGTGACCTCTCGAGTTCCCTTCCAGTCCCATGATTCTGTGATAGAAACTCCAAAGTCCCCAGGCCACAGCGTGAACCTGGAAGCAGGACCCATTGGCTATGGATTGAGCTCTCTGAAATTATTCCTCTCTCTGTTAAGCTGCTTAGTAGGGATCTTTGTGAAGTGAATGAGATCTACATAAAGGATGAGGAGAAGGGACTGGGGTGTTCACCCTAAGGCCCCCATGAAATGCATACTCGGCCCGGTCTCCTGTCCTAGGTGCCCTGGGCAGAACTGATATCAAGCAGCCAGTCACTGCAGAAACGTCTGAGGGAGGAGAGCTGAACCTGACTTGCGCTCACCCCTTGGTTACAGACGAATGGATTTTCTGGTACCGGCAGTTCCCGAACCGAGGGCCCCAATATTTAGGGCATGGATACTCTGGCACTTCGAGTACAGAAGGTGGGGGCCCACAAGGATTTTAAAAATTAATACTGGACACTCCAGGCTGGTATTAAACTCCCAAGGTCACAGCTTCTCTCTGACCTTGGATGGGTGGATGCTGCCACCACCCAAGTGCAAATCCCGCCTCCCCTTTTGAGAACGCAGGAAGGAACTCTTGGGAATTCCTTCCTGTGGGGTGCCCTCAATCCATTTCACACCCCCTCCCGGGAATAACTGAGAAAAAAAACAAAGGAAATCAGCTGTTGCCACCAGCTAATTAAATAACATGTGCACAAACCTCTTAGGGGCACAAAAAGCCAATCCTGTTCTTAAAAAAGGTAAAATTTATTAAAAACAAAAAGAAAGGAAATACATTTGGAACTTAGGCTTTTTGCTAGATCTTAAAAGAAACAATTACAAAAATTAAGCAGCAAGATAGCTCTCTTGAGGTTCAGTTTAAAGATTACGAGGAAAACAAAGGCATCTGGGGTTAGCACAGAGGAGTCCACAAGCCAAGAAATAAACAGAAATAAACCTAATTGCATCTTTCTAAACATTCCTAATCTACTGACACATTTGGGAGTTACAAATAAGTAATTCTAGGTATGATCTGATGATTTTTGATCATACCTGGATTAAAGCTTCTGATAGCATAACTGCTCCTTGTTCCCCTCTTTCCCGGAGAACAGCAACAGACAGACAAAGGGAAGTTTTTTCCCCATTTAAAAAAAGTTCTAGCCCTCCCATTGGCTCTTTTGGTCAGGTGCCCAATCCTTTCCTTTCACCTGTGGGCTGGTTAACCCTTTACAGGTAAAGCAAATAAAGAACAGCTACTAAGAGGAATTTTATAGCTAACTGGCTGGCTGGGTGTCCATAAAAGGGAGCTACCCCCGCCCCCCTTCATTAATCACAGATTCATGAAACTGTTCATAGCCCCGACCCAGAGGGAGCCTTGCACATCTCTGGAGACAGAAAATCCAGCACATTGTCCCTGCGCAGGGCTTGGCTGGCGGACGCAGCGGTGTATCATTGCGCTCTGAGCGACACAGTGTGACCGCCAGGGGCGGCCCCGGGCAGTTAATATCCCACTGCGGGGCTGAGCAGCGGGGAGCGCCCAGAGAGGGGCAGAGGAGTCCCACCCGGGGAGAGAGGTGAAATGACTCAGGCATTTAAGGAACAGAACAAGGACACTTACAAAATCCACATATAGATACAGAAACTCCCCCCCCCCCCCCCCCCCCCCCCCCCCCCCCCCCCCCCCCCNTCAAATCTTCAGCCCTGCAGGTGGAAGTCCGCCCTTATCCTGACGGGTACAGTACACTCAGACCGTATCAGCACCAGGAAGTTTCATTAGTTTTGTGAAAGTCACCAAGTGATTTCCCTTCCCTGAGAAAACCCCTATGGCAATTCGTATTAATAACTACTAGGGGAAAGCAAAAGCCACACTAAGAACAAAACCCTGAACTTTTCAACTATGTTTTTTCTGATCCCTTGAGCCAGAAAATGCTGGTTCCAAACTAGTTTTCACTGACCAGATAGTAGAAGCACAGGGTCTAGAACCACCAATCAAGTGTTACCACGGCAAGGGTCTCTATCTAAATGTGTATAAAAAACCTGTAAAACTTGTGTGAGTTAAAGTCTTTGTACCAAGGTACAAGGCTCTCCTTTATTTAGCAAATAAAGTCTCTCGTTCCTTATCTCTGCCTATCTGTATTTGGCTCTCAGCTAGGCGTACCCGATATTTCGGTAACAGTTTCTGGCACCCCAGATGGGACCCTCCTAGCTCGGACATTGGACTCCGGACGGCTGTGGAGAACTGGGAACGGCGCCAATGGGGTGTTTAGCCCCTCTTTCTCTGCTTCACCGCAGCCCCTGGGGTTCGTGTTCCGATAAGGTGAGTCTTACTAAAATAAAAAAACACTATCTGTTTTGTTTTGGTTAACCGGTTAATGTTTTTCTGCCTTATACGTTTGAACGTTGGAGTGGGAGCGGAACTGAGCCTCTCATTCATAATTCCTCAGAGTGGAAGCCATCGCGTGCGATGAAGCTCTGAGGTCGAGTGGGATCCTTCTGTCCCGTCCCCTTTAGCGGTCGGTGTAGGTAGAAAAATCTTGTAATAAGATTTTAAATTAGGCCATAATTCCCTCTGTTCTCTGTGTAATTCTCTGTTAGAGTGTCAGCAGGCAGATGGGTGGGTCTCTGGTAAAACCCTCTAAGAATAGTCCTTTGTATTATATGTTAAATAAATGGCCCCAAGTCGTGCTAATAATATGTGTAACTACTGTAAGCAGTTTGGTCACTGGAAGAGAGAGTGTCCAAACCGACCCACCGGACGCTAGCCCCGTCGCCCAGACCGACCTCAGCAACAAATGGCTGTAGCAAGAACAAACACCGTTGACGGCGACCCAGGGGTCCTCTTGTCACCTATTCCAATGACTTTACCACTTATGTTTGTTCCTCCACAGACCCCCAGGTTCGCCTAACTTTGGGAAAAAACGCTTATTCTTTTTTTTTTCCTTCTACATGCCAACCCCCACCCAGCAATTAAATCCTTACAGCGCCTGGCCACATTGGGGCACCTATCTAATTGTTGGTTGTGTCACCGAACCCTTTCTAAAAAATAAATAAAATTATGGGCTGTACCTGCAAATCTCTCTGAAGTACTCTCCTTACAAATAATACAAAAAACTAAATAAGCATACATTTAAAAATATCAGTACAACAAATATAAAAAAATATCTAAAATTTAGCATTACTATTGGGCAGCTAAGGGGATCCCTCTTTTTAGTATCCTAGGGACTGGGTATAACCTGCCCCTTTGCTTAAAAAATGTAAAAAAACTTGGAAGGAACGTGGGCTCCCTTCCCCTTGAGGCCTGTGACCAAACCCTGTGGTTTAATGCCAGAACTGGGACCCTCTACCCTTTGAATACCTTTAAAAATGCCCAGAAACCCCCTTGTCTCCTGGAAAGAGCCTTTACTGTAAGATCGACAGGCATCCTTCATCAAGTACAGTGGTTTCCCTCATTCCTCCCATTGGGCCCCATAAATGCCACATATGCATATTAAGTAAATTATTTTCCTTCTTCTCTTTCTATATATTATTTGGGTAATAATACAATATGCAAAATGTCTATGTACTGCTATAACAAAAAGCTCTGCTGTCCAAAAGAAAACCCAGTATCTTTCCCTCCAGCTTAATCGCAAATTGCGTAACGGGCCTGACAATTTGGGTTTGTCAGGCCCGAAAAAAAGGTTGTAAAAGTCACCAAGTAATTTCCCTTCCCTAAAAAAACCCCTATGGCAATTCATATTAATAACTACTAAAAAAAAGCAAAAGCCACACTAAGAACAAAACCCTGAACTTTTCAACTGTTTTTTCTGATCCCTTGAGCCAAAAAATGCTGATTCCAAACTAGTTTTCACTGACCAAATAATAAAAGCACAGGGTCTAAAACCACCAATCAAGTGTTACCACGGCAAGGGTCTCTATCTAAATATATATAAAAAATCTGTAAAACTTATGTAAGTTAAAGTCTTTGTACCAAGGTACAAGGCTCTCCTTTATTTAGCAAATAAAGTCTCTCTTTCCTTATCTCTGCCTATCTGTATTTGGCTCTCAGCTAGGCGAACCCGATATTTCGGTAACAGTTTCATACCACAGGTGTTAAGTGACTTAGTTAAACCAGTGAAGGGGTGTAAAGATATTAAAGGTGGCTACGCAACACAATTATCACACTAACATTTATTTTATACTCCATACCCCGCAAATCTACCCGCATTTCCCATCAATACACGCTATTTTATATCACTAGATCAAATGTTTCCCATCACCACAACACGATTTCCCATCAGTATAACCCATTGCCCATCAATTTACCATATTTCTCAAGAATACATCGTATTACCATTAGCAAATATACTCCTATTTCCCATCAATATAGCTGTATCCAATCCTTGTATCCCCGTTTCTCATCAATGCACTTACCCCCAACAAAATACCCTATTTTCCTAGCGATAGACTCAATTCCCACAAATATCTCCTATTTATGATCAATATACCCCATTCCCGTCAATATCCCCCTTCATCCCATCAATATACCCGTATTTTCCATCATGACACCCCTGTTCAGTGGATGCCTTTGACCACAAGGAGGATCTGTTTCATCTTTACAGTAATATTTTATCTCTGCATGACCCGCCTTTTCTTCTGTCCTCTGGTGTCTTATGAACTCCGAGCCTCTTGAGTCCAACCCCTCCTCTTTCTGTTCGAGCCCTGTTTAAAATGCTGCAGCTCAAGGGAAGTGTCAGATCTGAAGGAGCCACCCACTCAGGAGGCTGTTAGCACCCACACAGACAGCTGAACGGAAACTGTAGAGAACCAACCCGTGATTTTAGGGCTTTACTCTGAAACAGACAGTTGTCTGGTAGCTGTGGGAAATAAAAAGGCGGATCCCTTCCTCATAACTGTGTTTTTTTGGGGGGTGATAAGAACAGTTTGGATCAAGAACCATTGATTTCCCACCATGTTCTTCACCTCAGGGTCAATTATTTTGCTGGTTGCGATTTCAAGTGAGTAGCATTTTCATTTGTCCAGCTTGAAATACTTTCTATTGTCATTTTGCCAAACCCAACCATTCTTAAAAAGCCTAGGCTCGGAAGGGTTAAATGTTTAAAAGGGGCTGGATGCAATTAAGGTTAGGGTCACCCCCAAATAACGGGGTACAGGCATCTAAACCACTTAAGTAACTTTAAATATTCTCACCCTAAAGTGATAGTGTTTAGAATAAATATCTGTTCTTTTTTCCCCCAGAAGGGACGTTCGGAAACTCGGTCACACAAACTGAAGGCACCGTTCTTGTCAAAGAAGGAACACCCTTGGTTATTGAGTGTACCTATGAGTCTATCCTATTCCCTTATCTCCTCTGGTATATTCAACACCCCCATAAAGCACCGAAGTTATGGCTGAGAGATAAAACATCAGAGGGTGGCCATGATGAAGGGGACAAGCTGGGGTTCTTTGCTGACCATGTCCAAGACAAGAAATCCTTCCATTTGAAGAAAAGCTCCAGTGAAATGAACGACTCTGCGGTCTATTACTGCGCCTTCAGAGACACAGTGATTACAACCAGCAGGGGAGCTGAACAAAAATCTACTGATGTCAGGAAAGTTCAGAGTTATTCAGAGAGAAGAAAGTTGTTTCCGGAATTAGTTCTCTGGCACAACACCACCCCCACGTGAAGCACAGAAAGTTCAAGACTCCTGTCTCTGAAAAAAATGTTATATTTTCATAACTTGACTTCATTGTGGTATATAAGTACTGTACCTGCAGGGAAAGCAGAGGAAAGAGCTGTAATCTAGTGGAGAGAGGAATGAAAAGAACCAATGGCTGGAAGATAAAACCAAACAAATTCAAATGAGAAATAAGGCATACTGTTAAAAATGGAGGAGTGGGAAGAACAAATCACCAAGTCTTAAAAATCAGGACTCTGCTTTTCTGGAATCTGTGCTTTTGTCCAACACAAGTTATTGGGCTCAAGACAGGAGTAACTGGGTGAAATTCTTACAGGTTCTGTTACACAGGAGGTCAGACTAGATAATCTACTCATCCCTTCAGGGATTAAAAACTATGATTCTACCAATCTATGTACATAAGAATGGCCATGCTGGGTCAGACCAATGATCCATCCAGCCCCGAGCCCTGTCTTCCTACAGTGGCCTGTGCCAGCTGCTTCAGAGGGAATGAACAGAACAAGGCAATGTATTGAGTGCTCCATCCCCCGTCATCCATCCCCAGTTTGTAGCAACGCTAGATTTAGGAAACATAGGGTTGTTTCCCTGACCATCCTGGTTAATAGCCATTGATTGACCTATCCACCATCAATTTATCTACCTTTTTTATCAACTTAGTTATACTTTTGGCTTTCACAACATCCCCTGGCAATGAGTTCCACAGGTTGACTGTGCATTGTGGGAATAAATACTTCATTTTGTTTGTTTTAAACCTGCTGCCTATTAAATTCATTAGGTGACCCCTAGTTCTTCTGTTATGACAAGGAGTAAATGACACTTCCTTATTTACTTTCTCCACACCAGTCATGATTTTATAGACCTCTATCATATCCCCCCTTAGTCCTCTCTTTTCCAAGCTGAAAAGTCCAATACCCAGTGGAACCGCTGCTCCCAACTTGGGCAGACTCTATTAGGCTTTGTTTTAGATGTGGTCCCTTAAGCGTTTCTGAGTTATGTGAAGGGCTTAACAACTATTCTTTACTCACTTTCTTCACACCATTCATGATTTCATAGACCTCTATTATATGTATCAGGGTTCCCTCTCCACTCTGAACTCTGGGGTACGGATGTGGGGACCCACAAGAAAGACCCCCTACGCTCATTTTCTACCAGCTTAGGTTAAAAACTTCCCCAAGGTACAAATCCTTACCTTTTCCTTGGACTGTATTGCTGCCACCATGGAGTGATTTACACAAAGATTCAGGAAAAGGAGCACTTGGAGTTCCTATTTCCCCAAAATATCCCCCCTAGCCCCTTTACCCCCTTTCCTGGGGAGGCTTGAGAATAATATATCAACTAATTGCTTTTAATAAAAGTACAGACCAGACTCTTTATGTTTAGGACACTAAAATCAATCAGGTTCTTAAAAGAAGAACTTTATTATAAAGAAAAATGTAAAAGAAGCACCTCTGTAAAATCAGGATGGAAGGTAATTTTACAGGGTAATACAAATATTTAAAACACAGAGGATTCCCCTCTAGGCTCAACTTCAAAATTACAAAAACAGGAATAAACCTCCCTTTTGGCATAGGGAAAATTCGTATTTCCTTGCTATTACTTACAATTTCTGTAATTTTAGATGTATCATTTCAGTAGGAGCTGGGTTACCTGCTTGGTCTCTCTCTTTGTTTGGAGAGGGAATACACAAAGAGCACAAAAAAAACCTTTCCCCTTCCCCCTCCCCCCCCAATTTGAAAGTATCTTCTTTCCCCATTGGTCCTTCTGGTCAGGTGCCAACTAGATTAATTGAACTGAATAACCCCTTACAGGTAAGTGATTCTGTACCTCTGGCCAGGAGGGATTTGATGTTACTGCATACATAAAGGTTGTTACCCTTCCCTTTATATTTATGACAATATGTAACAGTATGAAACCTCAGCTGGTGGAAATCTGTGTGGATCCATTTATCTCAATGAAGCTATGGATCTTTAGACCATTTGGGGATATGGTACATTACATACGAATCCTTGTGGTGCATATTTTTGATTATTTCTCCCCTCTGTCTGCGTTAACACAGGGTTTTCTCTGGTTTGTAAAATGATGTTAACCTCACAACCCCCTCCCTCCACAAATTCTAAATAAAATTAGGGGATGGGAACAGCTGGTTTAAATGCGCGTGGGAGAGTCAACGGATCTTCAACAATCCACACTAGCTGAGGATTTAACCCATAAACGTGGCAATTCTGGAAGGGACCCGGGGTTACCTGTGATTACGATAACAAGTAGGAGCCCCTGTTGTGCTAGGCAAACACATAACAAAAACAGGCAGTGTCTTCGCTGAATCCACTTACAATGCAAGTGGAAGAGGAGACTGTGACGGGTTGGTTCACAGAAACCCCCTTGGGAGCTGCCAGCTGATGTGCAAAGGCTACCTCTGTTTCAATTCTCCCCTGCCAGCTACAGGTAGTTCCAGCACTCAATCTTGCTGATAGCCAGACACACCTATCTGCTTCAGACACAGACCAGAGTCTGAACCACCTATCCCAAAGCTGCAGGTTTACCTGAGAACAGCTCACAGAAGTCTGCTTGCCTTTAACACTCAGATGCCCAATTCCCAATGGGGTCTAAACCCAGATAAATCCGTTTTACCCTGTATAAGCTTTATACAGAGTAAACTCATAAATTGTTCGCCCTCTATAACACTGATAGAGAGATATGCACAGCTGTTTGCTCCCCCAGGTATTAATACATACTCTGAGTTAATTAATAAGTAGAAAGTGATTTTATTAAATACAGATAGTAGGATTTAAGTGATTTCAAGTAGTAACAGACAGAACAAAAGAAGTTACCAAGCAAAATAAAATAAAATACGCAAATCTATGTCTAATTGCACTAAATACAGATAAGATCCTCACCAGTTCCAAAATGTTCCCTTTTACAGGCTAATCTTCTTTTAGCCTGGGTCCAGCAATCACTCACACCCCCTGTAGTTTTCAGTTTCCTTCAAGTGTCCTGTGGGGGTGGAGAGGCTCCTTCTTTAGCCAGCTGAAGACAAAATGGAGGGGTCTCCCACAGGTTTAAATAGACTGTCTCTTGTGGGTGGAGACCCCCTCCTCTCCCTCTGTAGAATCCTGTCACAGAATGGAGATTCGAAAATCACATGGGCAGGTCACATGCCCATGCATGACTCAGGACTGCAGGTAGCAGCCATTACCCACATGCTGCCTTGAACGTCCTCAGGTAGACTTCTGATGTGGATTGGAATCTTCCAAGCTCTTTTGTCTGTTAAGTGCCCCCTGACTGAACACCTAATTTGCACATTCCTTTCCCCAGAAGTCACCAAATGTTCTAACTGAGGCCCCTTAGGAATCAAGCAATTACACAGCCCATGTTCATAACTTTGAACACACAAATGGTGCCTGCATACAACTAGGGTGAACATAACTAGTAGATCATAACCTTTACATAGATATGTACCTGGCACAGGCAGCACAAAACATATTCCAGTTATGTCATATTCCCACAAAGCCTTATGGGAGGTACCGTCACACCCTCCCCCTGAACTTACTGCCAGAGACTTGGACACTGTCCATGGCGGAGGCAGTACCCGTAAAATTCCTGTTTGTCTTTGATCACACTTCTTTTCAGTACCTTGAAACCATATGTCAGTTCTAGGGGTTTTAGCCCATTTTGAGGTTCCTGATCCCCAGATGCCTGAAAACAGGTTGGGGTGTAGCATTAACAGAATGCAGACAGCAATACCTGTTAAAGTGGAGGTGTCTTGACCTTTAACCACCAAGGCCATGAGGCGGTGTGCCTCAGTTTCCCCTTCTACACAGCAGCATGGGCCTGTTATGCTTTTGCTGCTGTGCCAAGCTTCCAGTCTATTTACAGGTATAGGCTGCAAAGCAACATGCTTGTGGGGCTGTCTTGTTACCATCCCTAGCATGTACAACAGTTTTCTCCATAAATCAGGTATGTTCCATGTTTTTAGAGGGTTTACCACTAGTATGAATTCTTTTGTTTTATCCCAGAGGTGAATCAGCAAAAGACACAAGGTTAACAGCAAATCTACGGTGGACAGGTTTTGTTCACTCAATTTGACCTGTTTAGCATCTATTGCATTTTCCCAGTTCTCTGTGCCTTCTGGAAGACACTCTGATTCAGAATCTTCAGCCTCTGTGGGGAAAGCTGCTAATTCAGGCATGTGTTTGGGTCTTTGGCCAGGAAAGGGTGTACTACAACCCTGCCTGCCCTCGGCCCCTCCCTCCGGAATTTCTCTGGGCTGGTCCCCGCCCCCTGGTAGAGTTTCACTCATGCAGAGATTTCCCCCCCCCTGTCTAGGAGAGAGAGTTTCATCTCTTACAAGTGGGGTAAGAACAGCCTTTTTCAATGGGGTGCTCTGTACCCCTTTGGGCACCTCACTTTCTGTTTCCAACAGGTCAGCTGGATGGGCCCCCCCCTCCGGGAGACTTGACCCCCAGGTTTCCCTTAAAACCTGATCTACAAGAGAGGGAGCTGGCATTTTAAATGCAGGCTTTTCACCCTCCTCTTGGG
>QXTE01000465.1:358883-476981 GCA_003942145.1 Platysternon megacephalum
CTGTATAAGCTTTATACAGAGTAAACTCATAAATTGTTCGCCCTCTATAACACTGATAGAGAGATATGCACAGCTGTTTGCTCCCCCAGGTATTAATACATACTCTGAGTTAATTAATAAGTAGAAAGTGATTTTATTAAATACAGATAGTAGGATTTAAGTGATTTCAAGTAGTAACAGACAGAACAAAAGAAGTTACCAAGCAAAATAAAATAAAATACGCAAATCTATGTCTAATTGCACTAAATACAGATAAGATCCTCACCAGTTCCAAAATGTTCTCTTTTACAGGCTAATCTTCTTTTAGCCTGGGTCCAGCAATCACTCACACCCCCTGTAGTTTTCAGTTTCCTTCAAGTGTCCTGTGGGGGTGGAGAAGCTCCTTCTTTAGGATTGGAAATCCATTGGGGTTTCCCCGCGCAGGTTCGGATCCTGCCGACTACGCCACTGTGACGGGTTGGTTCACAGAAACCCCCTTGGGAGCTGCCAGCTGATGTGCAAAGGCTACCTCTGTTTCAATTCTCCCCTGCCAGCTACAGGTAGTTCCAGCACTCAATCTTGCTGATAGCCAGACACACCTATCTGCTTCAGACACAGACCAGAGTCTGAACCACCTATCCCAAAGCTGCAGGTTTACCTGAGAACAGCTCACAGAAGTCTGCTTGCCTTTAACACTCAGATGCCCAATTCCCAATGGGGTCTAAACCCAGATAAATCCGTTTTACCCTGTATAAGCTTTATACAGAGTAAACTCATAAATTGTTCGCCCTCTATAACACTGATAGAGAGATATGCACAGCTGTTTGCTCCCCCAGGTATTAATACATACTCTGAGTTAATTAATAAGTAGAAAGTGATTTTATTAAATACAGATAGTAGGATTTAAGTGATTTCAAGTAGTAACAGACAGAACAAAAGAAGTTACCAAGCAAAATAAAATAAAATACGCAAATCTATGTCTAATTGCACTAAATACAGATAAGATCCTCACCAGTTCCAAAATGTTCCNAGTTCAGGTGACATGATCACATGTCACTGCAAGGCTGCATTATTCACTTGCCAGCACACACATATACAGGAAGACTCACAGGTAAATACAGCCATCTGCAGACAATGGCTCTGGTTAATGGGAGTCATCAAGATTCCAAACCACCATCAATGGCCCACACTTTGCATAATTACAATAGGCCCTCAGAGTTATATTTTATATTTCTAGTTTTAGATACAAGAGTGATACATTTATACAAATAGGATGATCACTCTCAGTAGATTATAAGCTTTGTGATGATACCTTTTGCATGAAGCATATTTCAGTTACATTAAACTCACTTATGTTTTTATAAAACTATTCCAATTACATTATATTCACTTATCATGTTTTTACAAAATCATATAGACTGCACAACGTCACAGAGACAACATGTGGGTGCAGAGAAACAGAGGGAGGAATAGAAAGGAAACACTGAAAGGACATTGGGTAACACGACAGGCTGTGGTATCAGCACAACAGCTGCCTAACCCGGCTCAGCATCACACCAGGCAGGTTTTACAGCTGGCTGGTACGGCTGGAGTGTTGTAAAAGGAACCGTGTTAGCGGCTGAGGAAGTCCCCCGCAGATGTACCGCAAGAGGGCCCTGTTTTACCAGCCCCTCACCCAAGTGCAGAGCTGTCATTTCACAGCCTGCTGCTTCACGTGGTCTCGGATTCCCCCGCAGTTTCTCCCCGCCCCTTGCTCTCAGACACCCCGCAGAAGCCAGCGAGCCTAGTTCACGGGCAGTAGCAGGCTGCTGTGCGGTTAGCACCGTAGGCAGACAGCGGAGGAGAGCTGCACCGCAAAGAAAGCGGGTGGATCTATATTTTAAAGACATCTTTCCCCACTTCTCCTCACGGCTGGGGAAGGCGGAGAAGCTTCTCTCTGCAGCTTGGGAACAAGGTTCTAGCTCACCTGAGCCCCTGAAGATGTTCCTCACCTGGGTCTCAGTTGTTGCAATATTTTCCACTCTCGGTGAGTAAGATTTCAGGTCTATTGGGCCAGATTCTTAGCTGCTGTGAATTGTCACAACTCCGTGGAAGACAGTGTGGAGTTACAACAAGTCTCAGGAGATGCGGAGTTAGCCCTAATTTCGTGTTTATAAACCACCAGTGTATAAATCTTAGCCCCTCCCCTCAGTTTTTGGAAGCTTGGAAGGTAGATCAACATCCCAGATCTGCTTCCTTAGGTTTAATCGCTCTCCATTTATGCTCAGTTTGAAGGGTTTTTACTTCTGGTCTAAACAGATGTCAACAGCATGAGGGGACATCGAAGGTTTAATAATCATAAGTAAATTTGGGGATAGAATAAGCAATGTCCTCAGTAAGGTTCAGTTGAGAGGTATATATTAACTATATCATATTAGAGATATGTTGTGCTGTATTCTATTCTACAAAGGAGACTAAGGGATTTGGTGCCAAGCTGTCATTGAACTGGCTTTTGAGTGCCCAACTCCTTTAAGATCATCAGAAAATCCCATCCACAATCAACCATTTTTTTCATTCACAGAACAGACCTATGGAAATTCGGTGACACAAACTGAAGGCACCGTTACAGTCCCTGAAGGAAAACCTGTGCTTCTGAATTGCACCTATAAAACGTCTGGGTCTCCAGTGCCCTTCTGGTACGTGCAGTATCCACACGAAGCCCCTCGCCTCTTGCTGGCAGAGTATGAAGCAACAGACGAGGAGGAGAGAAAGCGCAGGAGAGGTTTTTCTGCTAAACACGAGAGAAACCCAATATCCTTCCATCTAAATAAAAACTCCAGCGAAGTCAGCGACTCCGCTGTCTATTTCTGTGCCTTGGGTGACACAGTGACTGAAACCCACAGGGGAGCTGCACAAAATCCCACTGAGTGGCTGATCACATAAGTGCTTGTTTGTCAGACGGCGAGGAAGACAGAAGACCAGCCCCTCAGCTGCTGTGTGTCGTCACTTCATTGGCAGGAGTGGGTCAGTCGCCCATTTAAAACACCCATCAAATCCCTCTCCTTCCATACGAGAGGATTAGGATTGCAACTGACGGTGGGCATCCTAAGGGGTTTGACTTTAGCAGAATGGTTGGCATTGTTGTATTATCACCCAAAGGGGTATGGCAGCACCAACCAGTGACCAGCCGGCTTTCACAAAGCACAATACAGTATTTAGCACAAAAGCATTACAGAGAAAACCTGTAATACAAACAATAAACTGCCTGCACAGAAAAGCTTGGTGTAGGCTCACCCATCAGATCCCTCAGACACCTGCAGTAGGGTTTTGCCTTCTTGGTTAAAGTCTCATGTCAAGTAATGTTTCACAAATGGAAAATTAAAGACTCACCCAGAACAGACCCTGGACCATACAATACTCCTGGGGGAATTTTGCACCACTGCGCATGTGCAGAATTTATGGGTCCGGCAGAATTCCCCTCCCCCCATAGAAAATACATCCTGCCCCAGAAGTGCTGCAATTTTGCCTTTTGCTCACCAGAGGCTGCCGTAGCACCAGAAGAGTCAGCAGCATGAACACAGAACTTTTTGGTGCAGAATTTAATTTTTTGGTGCAGAATTCCCCCAGGAGTAAATATAACAACTCAATACCCGACTCACACATAGGAAGGAGGCATCACAGCCATACACTCTGCTAGTCCAGACTTCTGGCTTCATCATCTAAATGTCAAATTATAGTTGTTGCTCTACATTTACATCAGCCATACCAAGAAGAGGATGGATCAAGTGAGGGCCAACCCTTGAATTCATTCAGGTTGACACTTCACACTGTTTGGGGCCTCTGTTCCCCAAGCCTTCTGAAACAGATAAAACCAGACGTTGCCCTTTTCCCCAGGGGGACAAAATTTCAGAGGCTGGGGGTGTTGAGACTGGGTATTAATTATTCGGCACTGATGCCAGATGTCTCAGGAAACCCACCCAGTGACCCAGAAACACAAAGAGACACAGAATACTTAAATGAACCAAGTGTCTGTGAACATTCTAGGTGCACAGGCCATGGCCTGTGGCACAGCTCAACAAAAGAGTCTTTGAGGGTTTTGCAGGCTTCCAAGATCTCACTTCTATCCCACTTGGTTCCTCCGCGCCCCCCTCCCATCAGAAAAGAAAGAGGGAGTGGTTCGAAATCCCTTTCCATAAGATCAGGCAGGTTTTGCAGATGGGAGAAAAGCTTCTTAGCTGCGTCGCAAACTTTCCTCTCTTCCCACAAGGTAGCGCTCTTTCACCAAGTCATGGTTCATGCCGCGGTGTCAGACAGCATCTTCCTCAATTGGGTCTCTGATTCCCCTGAAATCGCTCCTCCCCCTTCCTTACAAACACCGTGTTGAAGCCGGGGACCCTACATTAAAGGCAACAGCAGGCTGCTGTCTGGTTACCACCCTAGTCATTCAGCAGAGGAGACCAGCTCCAGTAAGACAGGAGGTGGGTATATATTAAGGCATCTCCCAGAGGGGCCATTCCTTCTCACCTCCTCTTCACAGCTGGAGAAGGCAAGGAAGAAACTTAATTCCTGGGTGTGTTGGAGAAGGTTCTACCCCACTTCATCCCCTGAAAATGTTCTTCCTCCGGGTCTCGGTTATTGCGATACTTCCCATTCTAGGTGAGTCAGAGTTGAGCAATATTTCAGATCTATTTCTCCAGATCCTCAGTGGGTGTAAAGCAGTTTAGCTTAATAGAGAATCACTAGAATGTATAGGATTTACATCAACTATGCATGTTCTTCCCTAACTCACCATGTTTTATGACTCTTCCCTCTCCTCCTTTACCTGGGAAGTTTGGAAGGGAAAACAAGATATGCTCCTGCAGAGTATAAAACAACCTGTATTTGAGGGGAGTTTGGTTTTCCAAGTTGTGTTGGTTTTTTTTACTGAAAAAAAAAAAAAAGAAATTTTGACGAATTTTTTTTTTCAGGTTCATAGAATTTTTTCACAGGAATGAGACAACCACCCAACCCTCCAAAAACAAACACAAACTACACACAACGCCAAAAACAAAAAAAACACTACCCCAAATAGGTCTGGCAGTAACCTATTTTACACCCACTAGCATCTGTCCCTAAATCTCTGTCAATGTCAGTGATTAATAATCGGATGTTTCCTAAGAACTCCAATTTTACTGCATTTCAAGAGGATTTGAGTGCCTAAATCCTTTAGGATCCTTTGCAAATCCTTAACATGACCATCTTTTATATTTAAGGTGCGAATGATAATTCTGTCACACAGACCGAAGGCAGCGTGACTACATGCGAAGGGGAACCGGTGCTTCTGAATTGTACCTATCAGACTACCGGCTACCCAACTCTCTTCTGGTACGTGCGGTATGGCAGCCAAGCACCCAGACTATTTCTGAGAGATGGTTCCGCTGACCCGGAGGAAGGCAACAGGAAAGACTTTTCTGCTCATCACAAGGATCGAACCTATCACCTCCGCAAACTTTCCTCCCAACTGAGCGATTCCGGCGTCTATTACTGCACCATGAGCCCCACAGAGCGTCAGGTGCAGGGACTGGCAGCACAAAAACCAATTCACAGTGTTTGCCAAGAACTCCTCTCAGAAACACAGGCGTTCCCTGGCTGGATCAGGCCAGGTTAAAAACTGTCTCCTCTTACTGGAAATGGCCAAAGAATGACACAGGGGAAAGCACAAAAAACTCTGAATTGGTATAATCTGGCTCTATGGAAAATTTCTCCCTAACTCCTACTGGCTAGTAAATACCCTAAAGCAGGCAGATTTATAGCCAACCCAGACGTCTAGAAACCTTTTAAATGTAATTAGGGATATTCTCATTACCGTTAGATAATGAGACAATATAGCCTGGACGGGGCACTGATCTGGGGCTCAGCAGACTGGAGATTGAATTCCTGGCTCGGCCACTTGCACAAGTCACCTTACCTCCTTCTGGCTCAGGTCCCAGCTCTGCAAAATAGGGATAAAATTGCAGCTCGCCTATGTAAAGCACGTTGAGATCTAAAGATGAAAACACTATATAAGAACTAAGCATCACCATCACCGAGATGGGGATATAAAAATGAGAACAGAACAGAGGAAAGAGGACTAGAATAAAGTAGAAAACAATAATCCTTTTTTAATGATGCTAAAGTCTTGACACCAATTCCATCTTGTAGCAATGAATTCCACAGGCAAACTGATGACCACGTTACGGTATTTCCATGATATAAGGTAAGTAGTCTTGGCAGAATTCGATTTCTATATATCATTTAAATTAAATCTGACAATGAACAAATGCTTAAAAATAAACATTGATATCTTGTCATTGATATTTACAGTTTATTTTTAAGCATTTTTCATTGTCAGATTAAATTTTCACAGCTGTGCAAAATTATGGATTTTAAACATTTTTTATTTATTTCAATTTTCACAGATGCAGGAAATTCGTGTGTGTGTGTGTGTGTGTGTGTGTGTGGGTCAGACAATAATTATTTAATGACAGTAGAGGAGGAGATTCAGAAAGTTAAATCTTTAGAAACATTAAAACACAAAAATTGTGATCACATGCCAAAATATTCAAAATAAAAATCCTTAAATAAAACTCTAATGAGTTCTCAAGATGCAGCATTTCTTACTTACTTCTTACTCTCTGTACATTTCAACCATCATGGATAGAAATATTTTTAGTTGGTTTGTGTGCCGGTGATATGAACATTTACCCATAAAAATCTAATTCTTTCAACTCTGAAGATAACCCTTATAAATGCCGCCCCCATTCTTTAATATGTCTTAATATTAAGGGTTCAAACCCTCAGCTAATGCAACTCAGTGCAGCGCCCCGGGAGTCAGTGGGGAAGACATCCCCCACCCACTCACTCATTTGCTCACTAGGTGGCAGTGTTGCACCCGCAAAAATACATCCCATCAAGGGTACACATTAGCCCCTATCCATTTCTGAACTCTGTCTTCTACAGTCCCCCCCTCCTTCTGCAGCTCAGAGGCCGTGAGAAAGAATTCAAGGGAAAGTGCCCACAAGAAAGAGACACTTGCAGAATGAGCAGCTCGAGAGACGCAATATAGGTGTGAAAGGCATCGCCACAAATACAATAGTCTCACTTTACCCTTGTTTTTTTCTGGTAAAGGAAGAAGTCACAGCTTCCTTTTTGTGCATAGGATCAGGGGACGAAGATTATTAAAACACCAAATTATTACAATGAAAATGTCTCTTACTTTCTCTTTGCTGATTGTATTGTTTTTTGTTTTAAGTGAGTATGGTTTCATTCCCGGGCATTAACTATTTTATTTTCATTTTATAATCGGTGGTTCTATTCTCTTTTCATTTAATCTATTCTAGTCTATTCCTTACACCTGTAAGGGGGGGGGGGTCCGACATAAAATTATTTACTAGGCAAAATGAAAAAAATAGATGGGATTTCTTTTGTGTAAATGGTTCTTTATTTCTGATTTAAATAAATTTCAACAATAGAAAGAAGCTGGGCACTATGTTTTTTGAGGGGAAGGTAGGTAATTGTGGAAGTAAACTGAGTGAGGTCTTTGCGAATGGGGTACACTTGAAAGGATATTTTGTTATGATAATGTCCTGTTTGGCTGAGATTTTGAAATGATTTTAAAGCAGTGAGGAGCTCTTCTACGGTTAAATTTGGGCTCCACCTGCCTTAACATATGAAAATTCCAGCCCTAACCAATTTTGTTTTCTTTTGCAGAAAGGACCTGTGCAAACCCAATAACGCAACCCGAGCGCACCATCACGACCCATGAAGGAAAACCAGTACTTCTCCACTGCACTTATAACTCCTCTGTGGTTCAGTCTCTCTTCTGGTACGAGCTGTATCCCCAAGAAGCCCCTCGCCTGTTGCTGACACAATATGAAGCCTCGGACGGGGAGGAGAAGAGACGCAGGCGGGGGTTCTCTGCTAAGCTGGAGAAAGACTCCAAATCCTTCCCCCTGGAGAGAAATTCCAGCGAAGTGAGCGACTCTGCTGTCTATTACTGCGCCATGAGAGACACAGCGAGCAAAGCCACCAGGGGAGCTGCACAAAAACCTCCCTGGCTGAGAAACACAAAGGATTGAAATAGCCGAGTCTTTGGGTATCCCAGGAGCTCGAAGTGCAATGTTCTGGACACAGAACTGGACACAGAATGCAGATCCCTATTCTTAAAAACTTTCAATAACTCTGACATCTTCTAATCCCCATTCTTTACTCTAGCCCAGGTGAAGGGTAGGGTCAAAGGTTAGGGTTAAGGGCCTGGGGTATTGCGTGTATGGCAACGAGTTAGAATTTAGGCTTACATTTATTGTTATTGGTAACGGTTAGGGATTAGGGTTATGGCTATTTTAAGGTTACGGCTAAAATTCGGGTTAAAACTTTAGGATTGGAGCGTGGTTAGAAGCTAGAGGGTGGAAATTGGTGTTAGGACTATTTTAGGGTTAGTGTTTTAATTTCGGGTTTAGGATTAGTGCTAAACAGTTAGTGCTAGCAGTAGGTTAGGGATAGGATTGTGTTTGTAGTTACCCTTTTTTCTTATGGTTATGGTTAGATAAATTGTTGTGGCAGGTTAGGATTTAGGGTTAGGGCTAGGATTAGAATTAGGATTTGGTTTCCATTTAGTGTTAGGGTCAGAGTTAAATTTTTGATGAGGGTTGGGAACAGGATTAGGGTCAATTAGGATTAGAGTTAGGAGCTGGTATTAGGGTTAGGTAAGGGTAGTGGTACAGCTAAGGTTAGGGTTAGGTTAGGGTGAGGGTTGTGGCAATGTTTAGGTTAGGTTTAAGGTTAAGGTTGGTGTTCTGTTTAGGGTTAGGATTTCAGCATTAAGTTATGGCTCTGGGGGAATTAGTGTAAGGGGTTGGGATAAAGGTTCAGAGTTAATAGCAGGGATGGGGGATAGGTTTAGATTTAGGATTTTTAGTTAGGGATGAGCACTAAAGTTGCGCACAGTTTTAAAGGAAACCAGGAAACACAGGTTCATAGCGGATCAGGCTCCACCTAGTCCAGTATTCTGTCTCCAGAACTAGCCAGTACAATATGCTTCAGTGGAAGGTACAAGGGACCCTTCGCTGAATGGACATAGGGGAACCTGTCCTTAGGAAAAATGTCTTTCTATCCCCTGCCCCCATTCGACATTATTTTATTCCCTGGAGCAGGAAGTTTACTTCCTCCGATAATATTTTAATTGATACCTCAGTTTTTATTTTGGGTAAAACCAAGTGACCCTAAAATCCCATCTGCACTAGTTAACAGATTAGCACACAAAGGGTCGCTGTTACACCTGTGAGACCTATTCCAATTGTCTGTGACACAAAGAGTCTTTCCTTTCATGACCTCTGCAGTCTCCTCCTGTAACTCTTCTCCTCAGACATTGTCAAAAAAAGTTAGAGGGGTATTGCAGACAGAAAAGGGACCAGCATACCGCTAGCACAGCTGCTAAACTTTTGCAAAAGCAGAGATATAATAATTTTCAAAGGCATCACATCCAAAGCAAACTTTTGTCTTTGCTCTTCTGTGCATCGGGGAACGAGAAGGACACAGCGGTGGATGTGGAAAAGGGCAGATTTTGCAAGATTATTAAACATAACATGAAACATTTTGTCAAGTGTTCCTCATTTCCAAAGATCTCATTCAATTTATACTACAATTACCTACCTCCCCAATCCTTAAAAATTCATTTTATTCTTAAGCTATTTACATCAGAAATAAAGAACCATTTACACAGGAAGGAATCCCATCTCCTTTTCATTTTGTCACTTGAATAATTGTATATGTCCTTCATGTTGCATCTCTCTCAGCTATCAGTTTCATATTTAGACACTGAAAGATTGGAAGGTAAGAAAAATATAATAGACTGTCTTGGTCCCTGCAAAAATATAACTTACAAAATGGAAAACAATAAAATAGTTTAAAACAAATTATACTCGAACAAAACATTATCAAAACCATATCAGTCTCCACCCGAGAAGAACATCTTCACTTCTGGAAACTTTTCAGCAACTTTGTTCGACGCTAATAAGACGGTTCCCTTGAAGATCGAGGCTGTGTCCCTGCAAGACAGAGCCGTGTATCACTGTGCTCTGAGACCCACACTGGGGCAGAGCTGCATCTCCGGCGATACAAGAAGTGATCGAGGTGCTCACACACACCGAGGGTGGCAGAGACTGTTTTTCTACCTGACCCTTTTTATGACCCGTCTCTGCCGAGTTCAGTTCCTTCTGCTCGTCCCATGTCTGGAAGGATCTTTCCGTTTCTATCCCTGTGTAGTGTTATACCCACTATGCTGTGCAAACCGAGCCCGATACGTTATTATCTCAGTTATATTTATGTGAATTAATATATGCATGAATTTGCAAACTTTATATGAAAATACTTCTTGTATGTAAAATAAACCAGCTAACAAACAAAATTTGGGAAATTGTACCAGGATTTCCTGCAGCCGGAAACATGCTGTAAAAGACACCGGGCGAGGTTCTGAGCTGTGTCCCATCACCGCAACTCTGGTCTAACTCTGTCGGGCAGGTTCTTAGCTGCTGTGAAGCGTTTCAGCTCCACTGAAATCAACATCCATCCACCATCCCTCCAGTTCTCTCATTCTGTCCTTCAGTCTTTCTGTTCCCCCAGCTTCTTATTCAAGCACATGCCTCGCCAGGGAATCACAGAGCCAAATAAGTCCATTTCAATGTCTAAACATTGTATCTCTTGCATAGAGATAGTCACAGCTACAACCAAAACTTTGTGAAAGCTGGGGTGGGTAGAAGATCCAGGAAACAGACTTTTTCACAGAGAAATCAGAAGCAAACACCACTCCCCGCCCCTCATTTCCTCGGGGGTTGGGCATTGGGTTCAGATCCGCCCCCCTCGACCTTTCAGAGAGAAATCTGGGTCGGTTTATAACATTCAGCCAACGGTCCTGTTGCTTCCCTGTTGTGTTTTAACTGCCTCTTTCTGACTGTAAAGAGCAGAGTCCGCTAAACAATGGCCATGTGTTTTGTTCTAAACCTTTTTACATTCATTCTGTATCCCGGTAATTGAGCTTTTAGCTTTGTTAATTCACCCTGGCTCACTGCTAATTAAACACTCTCTCTTTCCTCCCAAAACCAGAATCAATCCACCAGCTTTCTCCATTTCTTTGCAGCACTTTCTCCTTTTCAGTCTATCTGCTTATTTATATCTGTCCCTCAGCGCTATCTGCCTAGTTTTATTCCCTTTTCCCCCTTCCACACTCCCTCTCTCGGTTGGGCACTTCGCTTGTCTGTAACTGGTACATTGTATTCATTTATTTCTTGTCGCAGGTGCTGCGCTGGGTGATTCGGTCCAGTCCAAGGAATCCCAAGTGTCTGGAGTAGAAGGAGGCTCAGTAACATTCAGCTGTTCCTACAATACCACCGATTCTACGGGCGTCTATCTCTACTGGTACCGACAGTCTCCTAACCGAGCCCCGCTGTACATTCTGCGGAGAGGGACGAAGCTGTACTCTGCTAATAGAGATACTGCGGATTTCGCCTAGGAGAGGTTTTCTTCCCAGGCTGATGAGAGCTCCACAGTTCTGAACATCACAGCCCTGGAGCTGTCAGACACAGCGGTGTATCTCTGCGCCCTGCAGCGGGCACAGTGACAGAGCCACGGAGCAGAGCTGTGCAAAAACCCTCCCTTCCTTCCCATTCACCGGCCCTGCACTAGAGAGAGACCAGAGACAGGCGTCCCCGAAGCCCAGCAGTCTCCCCACAGTCACAAGTACAGATACAGCTCTGCTCTAGGTGACAGGAAATTACAGACATGGTCTGTCCCAGCCCCATATCTTGCTCACTCGCAGGAAGGCTTCAGGCTGAGGAATATGGTTAGATTCTGTTTCACCCATAGAGACCTGGGCAAATGATTAGGGGCGAGATTTTAAAGGTATTTAAGTGCCTCCTGGGATTTTCGAACATACCTAGGTGCCTAACACCCATTGAAATCAATGAGATTGAGACACCTATTTGCTTTTGAAAATCCCACTAGGTGCCTAAATATCTTTAAGATCTTCCCCCTAGTGCAGTGGCTTTCAATCTTTCCAGACTACTGTACCCCTTTCAGGAGTCTGATTCGTCCTGTGTACCCCCAAGTTTCACTTCACTTAAAAACAACTTGCTTACCAAAATAAAAAAATTACTGGAAAATTGCTTCACTTTCTCATTTTGTCTGTATGAAATTTTAGTTTGTACTGACTTCCCTAGTTATTTTGATGTAGCCTGTTGTAAAACTACGCAAATGTCTAGATTAGTTGATGTAGCCCCTGGAAGATCTCTGTGCACCTGTGGTTGAGAACCACTGCCCTAGTGGGACTTTTAAAAGCACCTAGGGCAAATTTTTTAAAAGTATGTAAACGCGTTAAGAAGCAGACAGTTGCTATCTACATCTTTAGGCATCCAAATACCACTACAAATCTGCTCTTAGTTTGGCGGGATTTTGAAGAGTACCTAACCAGCTTAGGTGCCTAACTCCCCTCGGCTTTCCGTTGGAGTGTCTCAGTGCTATAGTGATCTATAACAATAGCTTATTTATCAACACCCATCACAAAGGGTCTCTCGGCTTGAGCTGAACACCGCAGATCTACACACACACCGATTTTAAGGGCAGAAGGGAGCACTGTGATCATGTCGTCTGGTCTCTTGTATAACACAGGCGAGAGAATGTCACCAACGATTCCTACCTGAAGCCCAGGGCTTTGCGGTTGATCTAGTGCAACATGAGAAATTCCATTTAAAAATAAGACTTTGTGGTCTCAAAAAGGTCTCTGAAATGGCTTTCTTGCCGGCTTTTGGTATTTTCTTGCATGGTTTCTTACATCCACTAGTGGGCGCCCCTGACTCACACATGGTGACATTTCACGTTTTTAGATATTTCTTTCTATAACAATATCTGAGTCAGAACCTGATTGACAGAAGTCCCCTTGTGACTTCAGCATCATACAAGGAACAGGGAAGAGAGGAGGAGGCCTCAGAAAGAGCAGATCTAGCGTTTAAAGCCGGAATTAACATTTAATAAAAACTGAGAGGAAGAATTTTATAATTAACCAAAGACTCCTGGGGGTGGGGGGGAGGGGAGGATAAATGTATGCTACAAAAATGCTTTACTGCTGGGCTCTACGGCTCTATCTTCTGCTTGTTTACTCAGGTGAGAAATGTTTACTTGGACTGAATTTCGTATATAGTATATATCAGGGACAGGGGCGGCTCTAGGCACCAGCTAAACAAGCTGGTGCCTAGGGCGGCAAAATCTATGGGGCGGCAAAATGCTCCCGCCTGGGGGGGAAGTGGCCGCTGCCCGCGGGAGAGCGGCATGAAGAAGCTGAGGAGCGGCCCGTCCTCTGCAGCGGGGACAGGGCCGCGCTACTGCCTCCGCCTGGGGGGTGGGCGCTGACAGCGGGAGAGCGGCGGCAGCCGGCAGCGCGGCCCTGCCCCCGCTGCAGAGGACGGGCCGCTCCTCAGCTTCTTCATGCCGCTCTCCCGCGGGCAGCGGCCACTTCCCCCCCAGGCGGGAGCATTTTGCCGCCCCATAGATTTTGCCGCCCTAGGCACCAGCTTGTTTAGCTGGTGCCTAGAGCCGCCCCTGTCCCTGATATATACTATATACGAAATTCAGTCCAAGTAAACATTTCTCACCTGAGTAAACAAGCAGAAGATAGAGCCGTAGAGCCCAGCAGTAAAGCATTTTTGTAGCATACATTTATCCTCCCCTCCCCCCCACCCCCAGGAGTCTTTGGTTAATTATAAAATTCTTCCTCTCAGTTTTTATTAAATGTTAATTCCGGCTTTAAACGCTAGATCTGCTCTTTCTGAGGCCTCCTCCTCTCTTCCCTGTTCCTTGTATGATGCTGAAGTCACAAGGGGACTTCTGTCAATCAGGTTCTGACTCAGATATTGTTATAGAAAGAAATATCTAAAAACGTGAAATGTCACCATGTGTGAGTCAGGGGCGCCCACTAGTGGATGTAAGAAACCATGCAAGAAAATACCAAAAGCCGGCAAGAAAGCCATTTCAGAGACCTTTTTGAGACCACAAAGTCTTATTTTTAAATGGAATTTCTCATGTTGCACTAGATCAACCGCAAAGCCCTGGGCTTCAGGTAGGAATCGTTGGTGACATTCTCTCGCCTGTGTTATACAAGAGACCAGACGACATGATCACAGTGCTCCCTTCTGCCCTTAAAATCGGTGTGTGTGTAGATCTGCGGTGTTCAGCTCAAGCCGAGAGACCCTTTGTGATGGGTGTTGATAAATAAGCTATTGTTATAGATCACTATAGCACTGAGACACTCCAACGGAAAGCCGAGGGGAGTTAGGCACCTAAGCTGGTTAGGTACTCTTCAAAATCCCGCCAAACTAAGAGCAGATTTGTAGTGGTATTTGGATGCCTAAAGATGTAGATAGCAACTGTCTGCTTCTTAACGCGTTTACATACTTTTAAAAAATTTGCCCTAGGTGCTTTTAAAAGTCCCACTAGGGCAGTGGTTCTCAACCACAGGTGCACAGAGATCTTCCAGGGGCTACATCAACTAATCTAGACATTTGCGTAGTTTTACAACAGGCTACATCAAAATAACTAGGGAAGTCAGTACAAACTAAAATTTCATACAGACAAAATGAGAAAGTGAAGCAATTTTCCAGTAATTTTTTTATTTTGGTAAGCAAGTTGTTTTTAAGTGAAGTGAAACTTGGGGGTACACAGGACGAATCAGACTCCTGAAAGGGGTACAGTAGTCTGGAAAGATTGAAAGCCACTGCACTAGGGGGAAGATCTTAAAGATATTTAGGCACCTAGTGGGATTTTCAAAAGCAAATAGGTGTCTCAATCTCATTGATTTCAATGGGTGTTAGGCACCTAGGTATGTTCGAAAATCCCAGGAGGCACTTAAATACCTTTAAAATCTCGCCCCTAATCATTTGCCCAGGTCTCTATGGGTGAAACAGAATCTAACCATATTCCTCAGCCTGAAGCCTTCCTGCGAGTGAGCAAGATATGGGGCTGGGACAGACCATGTCTGTAATTTCCTGTCACCTAGAGCAGAGCTGTATCTGTACTTGTGACTGTGGGGAGACTGCTGGGCTTCGGGGACGCCTGTCTCTGGTCTCTCTCTAGTGCAGGGCCGGTGAATGGGAAGGAAGGGAGGGTTTTTGCACAGCTCTGCTCCGTGGCTCTGTCACTGTGCCCGCTGCAGGGCGCAGAGATACACCGCTGTGTCTGACAGCTCCAGGGCTGTGATGTTCAGAACTGTGGAGCTCTCATCAGCCTGGGAAGAAAACCTCTCCTAGGCGAAATCCGCAGTATCTCTATTAGCAGAGTACAGCTTCGTCCCTCTCCGCAGAATGTACAGCGGGGCTCGGTTAGGAGACTGTCGGTACCAGTAGAGATAGACGCCCGTAGAATCGGTGGTATTGTAGGAACAGCTGAATGTTACTGAGCCTCCTTCTACTCCAGACACTTGGGATTCCTTGGACTGGACCGAATCACCCAGCGCAGCACCTGCGACAAGAAATAAATGAATACAATGTACCAGTTACAGACAAGCGAAGTGCCCAACCGAGAGAGGGAGTGTGGAAGGGGGAAAAGGGAATAAAACTAGGCAGATAGCGCTGAGGGACAGATATAAATAAGCAGATAGACTGAAAAGGAGAAAGTGCTGCAAAGAAATGGAGAAAGCTGGTGGATTGATTCTGGTTTTGGGAGGAAAGAGAGAGTGTTTAATTAGCAGTGAGCCAGGGTGAATTAACAAAGCTAAAAGCTCAATTACCGGGATACAGAATGAATGTAAAAAGGTTTAGAACAAAACACATGGCCATTGTTTAGCGGACTCTGCTCTTTACAGTCAGAAAGAGGCAGTTAAAACACAACAGGGAAGCAACAGGACCGTTGGCTGAATGTTATAAACCGACCCAGATTTCTCTCTGAAAGGTCGAGGGGGGCGGATCTGAACCCAATGCCCAACCCCCGAGGAAATGAGGGGCGGGGAGTGGTGTTTGCTTCTGATTTCTCTGTGAAAAAGTCTGTTTCCTGGATCTTCTACCCACCCCAGCTTTCACAAAGTTTTGGTTGTAGCTGTGACTATCTCTATGCAAGAGATACAATGTTTAGACATTGAAATGGACTTATTTGGCTCTGTGATTCCCTGGCGAGGCATGTGCTTGAATAAGAAGCTGGGGGAACAGAAAGACTGAAGGACAGAATGAGAGAACTGGAGGGATGGTGGATGGATGTTGATTTCAGTGGAGCTGAAACGCTTCACAGCAGCTAAGAACCTGCCCGACAGAGTTAGACCAGAGTTGCGGTGATGGGACACAGCTCAGAACCTCGCCCGGTGTCTTTTACAGCATGTTTCCGGCTGCAGGAAATCCTGGTACAATTTCCCAAATTTTGTTTGTTAGCTGGTTTATTTTACATACAAGAAGTATTTTCATATAAAGTTTGCAAATTCATGCATATATTAATTCACATAAATATAACTGAGATAATAACGTATCGGGCTCGGTTTGCACAGCATAGTGGGTATAACACTACACAGGGATAGAAACGGAAAGATCCTTCCAGACATGGGACGAGCAGAAGGAACTGAACTCGGCAGAGACGGGTCATAAAAAGGGTCAGGTAGAAAAACAGTCTCTGCCACCCTCGGTGTGTGTGAGCACCTCGATCACTTCTTGTATCGCCGGAGATGCAGCTCTGCCCCAGTGTGGGTCTCAGAGCACAGTGATACACGGCTCTGTCTTGCAGGGACACAGCCTCGATCTTCAAGGGAACCGTCTTATTAGCGTCGAACAAAGTTGCTGAAAAGTTTCCAGAAGTGAAGATGTTCTTCTCGGGTGGAGACTGATATGGTTTTGATAATGTTTTGTTCGAGTATAATTTGTNCTGCTGACATTGATGCAGTAGAATTGTATGATGAATTAATAGCTTTATCTGAGCTAATAAGTCCTAAAACTTCTCCTCTAAAAGTATTAGAATTTATAGCAAGAAATGATTTTTTCACTCCAAACACTGCTATAGCATTACGCATTCTTTTAACATTACCAGTATCAGTGGCTTCTGGTGAGCGCAGTTTCTCAAAACTGAAATTACTAAAAAATTATTTGAGGTCCACCATGTCTCAAAATCGTATGTCAGGACTGGCATTAATTTCAATTGAAAGTACTATTGCAAAAAATTTAGATTTCACTGACATATTAAAAGACTACGCAAGTATAAAAACCAGAAAAATTCAGTTCATATAAATTCTTTTAATTTATGAGAAACTGGAAGACACTAAAGTTTTTCATTACAGTGTATAGTTGTACTCAAATTGTTTGTTATTGTGTTTTTGTTAAAATTAAAAGACTACGCAAGTATAAAAACCAGAAAAATTCAGTTCATATAAATTCTTTTAATTTATGAGAAACTGGAAGACACTAAAGTTTTTCATTACAGTGTATAGTTGTACTCAAATTGTTTGTTATTGTGTTTTTGTTAAAATTAAAAGACTACGCAAGTATAAAAACCAGAAAAATTCAGTTAATATAAATTCTTTTAATTTATGAGAAACTGGAAGACACTAAAGTTTTTCATTACAGTGTATAGTTGAACTCAAATTGTTTGTTATTGTGTTTTTGTTAAAATTAAATGTTAAAATTACACTAGTAGGAAATTGTTTTATTTCACTAACTACAAATTCTGTTTTCATTTTTAAAAAAATTTTAAACAGTCAAAACAAAACTGCAAAGTGCAAACATGTGTAAAAGCCAAAAAAAAGTGCGGGGGGGGGGGGCAGCCAAAAAATTTTTTGCTTGGGGCAGCAAAAAACCTAGAGCCGGCCCTGATCAGGGATCGGCCACCTTTGGCACGCGGCTCGCCAGGGTAAGCACTCTAGCGGGCCTGTTGTTCACCTGCTGCCTCAGCAGGTTGGGCGGATCGTGGCTCCCACTGGCTGCGGTTCGCTGCTCCTGGCCAATGACAGCACATCCCTTGGCCCAACCCGCTTCCAGTGGGAGCCGCGATCTGCCCAACCTGCGGACGCAGCAGGTAAACAAACCCGCCAGGCCCGCCAGGGTGCTTACCCTGGCGAGCCGCGTGCCAAAGGTTGCCGATCCTTGGTATATATGTTACTTAAAAGCTACAGAATTCCTATTATAGTGTAGGATTTCAAAAGATCATAAGAGTGTTGGGCCCCAGCTTCCTTATGATCACACAATACTTATTAACAACACAGAATATTTTAACCAGAATAACAAACTTCATCCAATTTTTCTGGAGGAAAACTTTGTCTTCGTGGAAAACAAAGCTCGGTTTCATAATGGAAGCCAGTTTGTATATAAACTAGTACTGAAATTACAGACATATAGTAGAAAGAAAAAGGAAAAGGAAAATTCTTTAATGACTCTTTATTGCCTTTACAGGTTTTGTTCAAGGTGATTCTGTGTTTCAGTCTCCTCTGGAGGTGACAGTCTCAGAGGGACACGATGTATTATTACAGTGTAATTTCACCACAGATTTCACCAGACGGAATGTCTTCTGGTACCGCCAGTATCCGAACCAACCACCCCAGCATATACTGACAGCCTATAAATCTCCTGCTGAGAAGAACACGTTCACCACTGGAAAGTTCTCAGCAGTTTTGTTCCACGGTAATAAAACGGTTCCCTTGAAGATCGAGGCTGTGTCCCTGCAAGACAGAGCCTGTATCACTGTGCTCTGAGTCCCACACTGGGGCAAAGCTGCGTCTCCGGCGTTACAAGAAGTGATCGAGGTGCTCACACACAGTGATGGCGGCAGAGAGTCTTTTTTTCTATCTGACCGGTTTTTATAACACATATCTGCTAAAGTGAGTTCCTTCTGCTCCTCCCATTTCTGGGATGAATTTTCAGTTTCTATTCTTGTGTAAAAACAAGGAGTCTGGTGGCTCCTTAGAGACTAACACATTTATTTGGGCATAAATTTTAGTGGGCTATAACCCACTTCATCAGGTGCATGGAGTGGAAAATACAATAGGCAGGTATAAATACACAGCACATGGAAAGATGGGAGTTGCCTTACCAAATGGGGGGGTCAGTGCTAAGGAGGCCAATTCAATCACAGTGGATGTGGCCCATTCCCAGCAGTTGACGAGAAGGTGCGAGTATCAACAGAGGGGAAATTATTTTTTTAGTGACTCAGCCACTCCCAGTCTTTATTCAGGCCTAATTTGATGGTGTCAAGTTTGCAAATTAATTCCAGTTCTGCAGTTACTAGTTGAAGTCTGTTTGTGAAGTATTTTTGTTGAAGAATGGCAACTTTTAAGTCTGTTATTGAGTATCCAGGGAGATTGAAGTGCCCCACTACTTCAGATGTTTTTTTACCCATGAAAGCTTATGCCCAAATAAAGCTGTTAGTCTTTAAGGTGCCATCAGACTCCTCATCGTTTTTGTGGCTACAGACTAACACAGCTACCCCCTGATACTTGGTATCCTGTGTAGTGTTATAGCCACCATGCTGTGCAAACCAAGCCCGATGCATTATTATCTCAGTTATATTTATGTGAGTTAATATATGCATGAATTTACAACCTTTAAATGAAATGTTTTTTTGTCAGTAAAACAAACAAATCAACAAACCAAACTCGGAATATTGGAACAGGATTTCCTGCAGCTGACAACATGCTGTAAAAGACACTGGGGGAGGTTCTTATCCCTCTTCCATCACCGCAACTCTGGTCTAACTCTATCGGGCCCAATTCTTAGCTGCTGTAAAGCGCTTCAGCTCCACTGAAATCAGCATCCATTCATCCAGCTCTCTCTTTGTGTCCTTCAGTCTTTCTGTTTGCCTAGCTTCTTATGCAAGTAAGTCTCTCTGATTCCCTGAGGCAGGGGCGGCTCTATGTATTTTGCTGCCCCAAGCACGGCAGTCAGGCGTTTTTCGGCGGCGCGCCTGCGGGAGGTCCAGCTGGTAACGCGGATTCGGCAGCATGCCTGCGGAAGGTCCGCCGGTCCCACGGCTTCGGCGTACCCGCTGCCGAATTGCCGCCGAAGCCGCGGGACTGGCGGACCTCCCGCAGGCGTGCCACCAAAGGCTCCCTGACTGCCACCCCCACAGCGACTGGCAGGCTGCCCCTGCGGTTTGCCACCCCAGGCATGCGCTTGGTGCGCTGGTGCCTGGAGCCGCCCCTGCCCTGAGGAGGCAAAGAAGTCAATTTAATGTCTAAACATTTGATTTATTGCACATAGATGGTCACAACTACAAACTAGGGCTGTCAATCGATTAAAAAAATTAATCACGATTAATCGTGTGATTAATCTCAGTGTTAAAAATAATATAATTGTAGCGGGGTGGTCACCCCGCTCTGGCCCAGAAAGGGTTAAAGCCAGCCCTGGGACAGGGCTGTGGCAGGGGAAAAGCTGGGCTGATTGGGGAAGTGGCTGCAGCTGGGCCATGCCCCAATCAGGCCTCAGACCTGTATAAAAAGGCTGTGAGCCAGAGGTCCAGAGTTAGTCTCTCTCTGCCTGCAGAGAGAGATGGACCTGGCTGCAGGGAGCTAAGGATAGGGTACCTGAGTGGAGCAGTGCTGGGGAAAGGCAGAGGAGCCGGGGAGCTCTAGCCTGGAAAGCCCCAGGCTGCGGCCTAGCAAAGGCCAACAGGTACTGGGGGTTGCAGAGGGCAGCCCAGGGGTAGGACAAGGCAGCAGGTCCAAACCCAACCTGGCCTATGATGAGTGGCTGACACTGCAGTCTGCCCCAGGGCACGGGGGCTAGATGGTGACTGGCAGTAGCCCACGACTGAGGCAAGGTGGGGATAGTGGGTGGGGGTTCCCCTGGGAGGGGGAGACCCAGAGAAAGGGGCACTGGGGTCCTGGGAGGGACACGGGCCAGTGGCAAGCCGGATCACCAGCCTGAAGGGGGCGCTCCAGGACGCTGGAAGAGCTAATTCCCGAGACGACCAGCAGGAGGCGCTGCAGGGATGAGTCTGCAACCTGTTACAATAATACAATTTATTTTAATATTTTTGGATTTTTTTTTACATTTTCAGATATATTTATTTCAATTACAACACAGAATACAAAGTGTACAGTGCTCACTTTATATTTATTTTTGATTACAAATATTTGCACTGTAAAAAAAACCCAAAATAAATTGTATTTTTCAATTCACCGAATATAAATACAGTAGTGCAATCTCTTTATCATGAAAGTTGAACTTACAAATGTAGAATTATATACAAAAAAAACCTTCATTCAAAAATAAAACAATATAAAATGTTAGAGCTTGCAAGTCCACTCAGTCCTACTTCTTGTTCAGGCAATCACTCAGACAAACAAGGTTGGTTACAATTTGCAGCACATAATGCTACCTCCTTGTTAACAATGTTACCTGAAAGTGAGAACAGACATTCTCATGGCACTGTTGTAGCCAGCGTCGCAAGATATTTACGTGCCAGATGCGCTAAAGGTTCATATGTCCCTTCATGCTTCAACCACTATTCCAGGGGACATGCGTCCATGCTTATCACGAGTTCTGCTTGATAACAATTCAAAGCAGTGCAAACTGACACATGTTCATTTTCATCATCTGAGTCAGATGCCACCAGCAGAAGGTTCATTTTCTTTTTTGGTGGTTCCGCATTGGCATGTTGCTCTTTTAAGACTTCTGAAAGCATGATCCATACCTCGTCCCTCTCAGATTTTGGAAGGCATTTCAGATTCTTAAACCTTGGGTCGAGTGCTGTAGCTATTTTTAGAAGTCTCACATTGGTACCTTCTTTGCATTTTGTGAAATCTGCAGTGAAAGTGTTTTTAAAATGAACAACATGTGCTGGGTCATTATCCGAGACTGCTATAACATGAAATATATGTCAGAATGTGGGTAAAACAGAGCAGGGGACATACAATTGTTGCCCAAGGAGATCAGTCACAAATTTAATTAATGCATTATTTTTTTAATGAGTGTCATCAGCATGGAAGCATGTCCTCTGGAATGGTGGCCGAAGCATGAAGGGGCATATGAATGTTTAGCATATCTGGCACGTCAATACCTTGCAATGCCCAGCTTAAAGTGCCATGAAAATGCCTGTTCTCACTTTCTGGTGACATTGTAAATAAGAAGAGGGCAGCATTATCTCTTGTAAATGTCTTAGCGATTGGCTGAACAAGAAGTAGGACTGAGTGGACTTGTAGGCTCTGAAGTTTTACATTGTTTTGCTTGTGAGTGAAGTTATGTAAGAAAAAAATCTATATTTGTAAGTTGCACTTTCACGACAAAGAGATTGCACTACACATTGTATGAGGAGAATTGACAAATATTTTGTTTTATCATTTTTACACTGCAAATATTTGTAATAAAAATAATACACACTTTGATTTCAATTACAACACAGAATACAATTTATATGAAAATGTAGAAAAACATCGAAACTATTAAATAAATTTCAATTGGTATGCTGTTGTTTAACAGTGCGATTAAAACTGCGATTAATCGCGATTAATTTTTTAAATCATGATTGTTTTTTGAATTTATCGCATGAGTTACCTGCGTTTAAGTGACAGCCCTACTACAAACAAAACTTTTTGAAAGCTGGGGTGGGGAGAAGAGCCAGGAAACAGACGGTTTCACAGAGAAATCAGAAGCAAACACCACTCCCCACCCCTCATTTCCTTGGGGTTGGGCGTTGGGTTCAGATCCGCCCCCCTCGACTTTTCAGGGAGGAATCTGGGTCAGTTTATTACATTAAGCCAATAATTATGTTGCTTCGCTGTTGTGCTTTCACTACTGCCTTGTGAATCTCAAAACAGGGACCGTTTTGCTGAAATCATGGGCCTCTGTTTGATTCTAAGCTTTTTTTATAGTTACTCTGTGCCCAGGTAATTGTGATTTTGGTTTTGTCTCATTGCTAAATAAACTGTTTGTCTCTCCCTAAAACAGAAATGATTGCCTTTATCTATCCAGTATTCTCTCCTTTTTCTCTGTCTTTTATCTCGGTCTCTCAGCTTTCTTTCCTTCCATCCTCCCTCTCTCTCTCTCTCTCTCTCTCTCTGTTTGGACACTCTGACTCTATATAACTGGTATATTTCTTGTTGCAGGTGCTGTGCTGGGTGAATCGATCCAGTCCAACAAACCCGAAGTGTCTGCAGGAGTAGGGGACAATGTGACACTCAGCTGTTCTTACAGTACCAGCTATTCTGACGTCTCTCTACTGGTACCGACAGTTTCCTGACCAAGGCCCGCAGTACGTTCTCCGAATAGGTGCCAAGGCCTACAGCTCTGTCCTTGATTTTGCAGAGTTTGCCAAGAAGAGATTTACTCCCCAGGCTAATGACACCTCTACAGTTGTGACTATCACAGCCCTGGAGCTGGCAGACACAGCGGTGTATTATTGCACCCTGCAGAGGACACAGTGACAGAGCCTCATCCCAGAGCTGTGCAAAAACCCTCCCTTTCCTCACATTAAATTGTCCCCTGTCTCTTTTCTCTCTCATCTGTAAACTCTTTGAGTCAGGGGTAGCATTAATAGGTTGCACAGGATCTAGTACAAAGGGGCCCCACTCTCCCCCTATCTGTCTCCTCCTGTTGTCTTATACTCAGATTGTGAGATCTTGGGGGAAGAGACTCTGGTTTTTTATTTGAACAGTGCCTGGCACCATGGGGTGAACCGTGTTAGTCCATGACTGGAGGGTTGTACACATCCTCCTACTCAGTAATAGAATCCTGGGGGGGGAGGACTAGCTTTTACAAAGAAGAGCTGTCAGTAGATATCTCACTGGCCAGGACCTAGGAACAGCTAAGGAAGGGAAATACTGGGAAAAGCACTTGGGAAAGCTGTCTATGCCAGATGAGTGAGAAAGTTAAAATAACTCCCAGCTTGGATGAAGTTTGTAAGAGACCCTAGGAAGACAACCCTGGAAGAAAATTATAAACCCTCATGGAGAAGCAGACCCTGTCCTGAGCCATTGCGATCCTTAAAAACTGAAATAATTGTGTAAAGGATGTTTAAAGGGCGCTTAAGGCAATGGGTGTTAGGCACCTTTGAAAACCCCACTAGGAACCTGGTTGCAGGGCCGGCGCAACCCATTAGGCGACCGAGGCGGTCGCCTAGGGCACTACTATTTGGGGGGTGCCAGCGGCCCGGTCATCAGCAGAATTTTGGGGGCAGGACCTGCCGCCGCCGCTGTCGGGGGTGGCATTTCGGGGTCGTGACCTTCCGCCGCCTAGGGTGCCGAAAAAGCTGGCGGTGCTCCTGCCTGGTTGTATCTTTAGGTGCCTAAAAATCTTTGAAAATCTGACCCTAAATGACCACTGTCTTGTCCAAGGTCAAATGGGGAATTTGTGATAGAACAGGGAACAATCCAGATCTCCAATGTTGAAGGCTAGTCTAGTGCACTCAGTGACAGCAAATTCCTGCATTTTTGGGAGCTCATACTGTGTTAAATGTATGCATCACTGTGGGCCAGGGATTGTATGTAATTCCATGGGGGAGGGAGACCACAGCTCCCCCAAGACTAGAGAAAAATGTGGGTGTGGGGAGGTGATGAGGCAAATGCCCTCAGCTTGTAATACATCCCAGTAGGCACCACCCCCCGGGGAGACTCGCACGTACTGATTCAAACTGTTTGCTGTACAGACCACCGCACAGAGATTGGATTTTTGAATAAACAGCTTAAGATTAAAACTGACTCAGGGCCTTTTTTCCTGATCCAGCAAACAGACAGGCCCTTCTGTCCATGGGGAGCCCCACTCCTTAGGGAAAGATTAGACAGAATGAACCACCAGAGTCAGAAAGATAGATAGATAAGAGAGAGAGGAATCTGATATACTTATTAGCTTGTGTGTAGGTTCTCGAATTGCTGTTAATACATTTTCTCTGTATTGCTTTTACCTTAAGAATAAAATGTGCTTGCTTAGGAAAAAAAGCTGTGTGAACTGGGGACATCACAGTGTAGGCAGGGAGTGGTGCAGCCTGGAAATACTCTGGTCAGGAGAGAGGGGGAGACACTTTTCTCTGCCCAAGAGAAGGGACAGCTGTGGAACCAGAAGCCAGAGAGGGGTGCCGGGAACATGGAAGAGTAATATAGGTGCAGTTGCCCAGAACTGTGACTCCGTTGACCAACCTCCATCTCTTAGGAGTATAGCCTAGGATTCATAAACTGGCCTAAGGGAGTTAGGCACCTAAGTCCCATTGAAGCTTTTACAGCAGGCAGGTTTTGAAAGATGAGTGAAAATCATGGGTAGAAGAATGTTTTAAGAAGTGCTACATTCTCAATTTCATCCAAGCCCCTTAGCTCTGCAATCGCTTTCATGGAACATCTAAAGGCTGTATGTACAGCTTCTCTGGGAAGATACCATCCATGATCGATGCCACCAGAAAATAATTTGTTTTTCCCCATGAGTGGGCTGAGAATGCTTTTCTTACTCCCCCACCCCTTTTCTACTAGAGGGCATGGCAGAGCAACACATCCCATAATATTTTCTTGGTTTATACAATTACTTTAGTCCCAGGAGGTGACAGGAAGGCCGTGAACAGGTCACAGAAAGAGCTGGTTCCTTATTTATAACATAAGCGGTTACTTAAAATGAGAAGCAGCAGGAAGAAATCCTTTGTAAGTAATTGCAGAGCCCAAGCATCAGTGAAGATAATCTGAAGCTACAAAATGCTCTGCTTGAGTCTACAGCTTCATCTTATTCTCCTGGTGTCAGGTGAGAGCCATTTTCATTTGGAAGGAGATGTATAAATACTGAGAACCACAACTTTTACAGTATTAGTAAGTAAAATGCAATCTCTAAAAAACCAAAAAAACACAAAAACATATTGGGATTTTATGTAATTATTTTGGCAAAGACTGAAATTGTATTAAAATCAAGTTTTCGCTCATCAGGTGTGCTTTGAATTATAGATAGATAGGTAGATAGATCGATATTGCAGAAAGAAGGATGAATAAAAATGTGTTTCAAGACCTTTTCCCCCTTTGCAGGTATTGAAAGTTTTTCTGTGACCCAGTCACCTCCGGAGCTGAGAATCTGTGCTGGACACAATGCAACTTAACAGTGTAACTTCTCCATGACAGACAGAAACCCCACTCTGTTTTGGTACCGTCAGTATCTGAGTCAACCTCCCCAGCACGTACTGACAGCTTTCATGTCTGCTGGTGAGAACAAAGTTTGCCCCTGGGAAATGCTCAGCAGTTTTGTACTTGGAGGATAATGATTATTTTATTAATAATATGCGTCTGACCTTGGAAAGTGAAGAGATGTCTCTCCAGGACGCCTCTGTGAACTTCTGTGTTATCAGACCCAATGCGGAGTAGGGTAATAGCTGCAAAAGTACAAAAAGTGAAACATTGCTCAGGGCAACACAGTGTGGAAGGCACTGTGTGTGTGTTTTTCTGCTCGACAACTTCTTTGTCTAAATTTGGTTCCATGGCCCACTTATGGGTGGATCTTATATATTTGCACTGGAATTTTTTGGCTCTTTTGATTTAAATAAATTACCTCTGCCATTTGAACCACTGAAGCCTTCAAGTGCTATAAGAACATAAGAACGGCCAGAGTGGGTCAGACAAATGGTCCATCTAGCCCAGTGTCCTGTCTTCCGACAGTGGCCGGTGCCAGGTGCCCCAGAGGGAATGAACAGAACAGGGAATCATCAGGTGTTCCATCTCCTGTCACCCATTCCCAGCATCTGGCAAACGGACGCTAGGGACAGCATTCCTGCCCATCCTGGCTAATAGCCATTGATTGACCTATCCTCCATGAACTTATCTAGTTCTTTTTTTAACTCTATTATAATCTTGGCCTTCAAACATCCTCTGGCAAAGAGTTCCATAGTATGCAATTGTATTTTCACTTTCAAACATATTTCTTCCTGCTATCACTTCATTTGTTACTCATTGTTTACTACTCTAAATGCTCCTAGATTCTTAGGACTCAATCCAGGAAAACACGTAGGCACTTGCTTCACTCTTGTTGAAATCAATGGGCTACACACGTTGCTTAAAATTAAACATGTGTTTAAAGGCTTTGCTATGTCCGGATTTTAGTTTAAAGTGCTTAAGACATAAATGATTATTAATTATTGCCTCACCGCTTATGAGTTTGTCTCTTTCATCCCAAGTTGCATCTTTAATTAGCTTTCTCGCAGCTGTCCCTTTCTTTCCCTCACTCTGCCTTTCTCTATCTGTCTAACTCTCCTTCTGCCTCCGTTCCTCTGCTCTGTCTCTCTCAAACTGACTGACTATCTAGCTGGTGTATTTTGTTTTGTGGCAGGTGCTGTGTCGGGCAATTCAATCCAATCCATTGAACCCGACGTGTCTGTCATAGAAGGAGACGCTGTGACACTCAGCTGCTCCTACAGCACCAGCTATAGCGGTGTCTCTCTCCACTGGTACCGCCAGAACCCCGGCCAAGCCCCGCAGTACGTTCTCCGGAGAGGAGCGAAGGGAAGCACCATCAGTGACCGCGCAGATTTTGCCCGGAAGAGGTTAACTTCTGACGCTAAGGCCACTGCTACAGTTCTGATCATCACAGGCCTGGAGCTGGCAGACGGAGCTGTGTATTATTGTGCCTTGAACGAGACACAGTGAGAGAGACCCCGGAGACAGCTGCACAAAACCCTCCCACATCCCTCACCTGCATTCTTCCCCGTCTGTCTTGGGTGTGGAGTTTGAAAAATCTTTGACGCACGCAGGGGCTGTCTCTCACTGGGTGTCTGTGCAGCTCCCGAACTGATGGGGCCAGCCCAGATCTCAGTTTTATCCTCTAGGTGCCATCACCATGACTGTGGATTTCCAACTGTGTGCTAGGAAATACTTGGTCTCAGCATTTTAAGCTGATTTTGGGTTTTGAACACCAGATTTCCATTAAAAATGAGCACGGACCAATATAACAGATTTAAAAAACCAGAAGGCACCTGTCTGATTATCTAGGCTGACTCCTGCATGGCACGGGTCAGAAACGTCATTCCATAATTCCGGCTTTCAGGAGAACACTTTCAAAACTGCCTTTTCAAAATGGGGCTGTGTCCTACCTCACTTAGGTGTTCTTGAAAAATTAACCATAAGCCCATAACTTCTATCTAAGTTACTTTTATGACCCCCATCACCTGAGCACCTCACAGCCTTGAATTTATTTTATTTTCACAACACTTCTGTGGTATAGGGCAGGGTCACTATCTCCATTTTAGGGATGAGGACCTGAAGCGCAGAGAGGCTAACAACTCACCCACCCAAGGTCACACAGACAGTGCTGGGTAGAGCAGGAACTAGATCTCCCAGATTCTAGGCTCCTGGCCTAACCACTGGCCCATCTTTCCTCTCAAAACTTCTTATCAAACTGTCTTTGAGCTACAATATGTGCAGAGGAGCAACTTCCCCCCCGCGGCACAGCTGAGAGGGGGGGGGGGCAGTAGCAGCTGCTACTAGAGTAGCAATACCTGGCTGTAGATTAAAAAATACCTACTCCTCATATCAGTATTTCTCCTAATACTGAATCCTTTAATGAGCCACTTGTAATTAGGGCTAGGATGTTCAAATGAGTTAAGCACCCAGTTTCCTTTGAAAATTCCAGTGAAATTCAGCTCCCTTAGGCCCTTTTGAATATCCCAGCCCTAATCACCAGCCAAGAAACATAACGAACACAGAGTATTTGAACAAGCCTGAAGTCTGTACACCAGGAGGATTTTGAATAATGACTGGACATTAATAGTGAGAAAAAGTTTTTTTGTTTGTTTTTTTGTTTTTTCAAAATGTGCTAAGCTATCTCTTTCCTCAAAGTCTCACAGCTCAGAAAAAAAAACCTGTGTGTTGTTAATCACAGGATTCAAAAAATTATCCTCTGGAGAAACATCACACCTGAAATTCCACGCGCATTTTCCCCTCCTGAGTGATCTCTGATAGTTTTATTGGTTGCTGTGGCTATCTAGAAGGGGGCGCTCTAGACCTACCCATTAACTACCTTTGACTTTGTATTTTGTTGATTTCTCTGATAGTTTTAACGTCACAGGGCAGGAAGGAAATAGAAGACGGGCTTACAGGAAAAGCAGGGCTCCTTTTTACCTCAAGCAGAATAATTAAAAATACAAAAAACACACAACAAACTAACACAAGCGGAAGAAATATTTTCTTGCTTGCTACAGATACCGAGGAACCACGAGGTTAATTTCAAGTCACAGCATGCTGTATTTAGTTGTACAGCTCTATATTCTACTTTTGTTGTCAGGTGAGGTCAATTTTTTTAATCGATTTTCATTAAAAATGTATAAAGGTATGAAAGTCAAAATGTATTTTTAAGGGCCATGCTGCTTCCGCTGTTAACATATTCAGGGTGTAAAAGAAAATCCCTGGACTCTGAAATTGAATATCATGTGATATTTAGGGAAGAAAGTTGTTCTCCTTTTACAAAGAGAAACGCTGTTTAATACGAAAGAAAAAAAATGCCATTCCTGTATTAGGGCTGGGATTCACAACCAGATTTGGACAACCAGATCCCATTAATTTTAAGACATCTGGATCTCTTGGGCAGCTTTGAAAATCTCTGCTTGAGCCTTTCTAAATATGAATGTGAAAAAAATACAGAGATAGACAAATAGTTATATATTGCAGAGCGGGGATAGGTAGATAGATACAGAGTGGGATGTATGGGGATAGATAGATAGATAGATAGATAGATCACATTTATTGGAAAACTCTTTGAGATCCTCAGCTGACAGCAGACACAACTGTGCTACTTTTTATAGTGAATTTGCATCTACTGTTTTTGCAGGACTAAGTACCGAGAAGAACAGTGTCACCCAGAGACAAGGACAGCTGACCGGGGTACAAAGTGACTCTGTCACAGTCGACTGTACTTTCTCGACTGAAGATGCAGGTTATGACATATACTGGTACAAACAGGGCAGCAGCGGGCAGACGAAGTACCTCTTCCGAAGGTCTGCCCGGAGCGAGCACAACGGGGCTGGGAGCCGCTTCTCACTGGACTTCAGGCGAGCCGAAAAATACGTGGGTCTGAGAATTGCGGAGTTAGAACTGAGCGATTCGGCGATGTATTTCTGTGCTATAGCTGAGAGGGCCTTAGGTTACCACTGCGGGTGGGTTAATAGAGGGGCCTTTACAAAAATCCAGTGATCAGTTTTCTCTTGACTCGGAGACAAAACTGGCGCAGATAGAAATCAGTGTAAAGAGACACAACAAGCCACAAGCAGGGGGTTGAATCAAACGGTGCAGGTGTGACGGAAACCGCACGGGCACTAACTGTCTGGAAATGTTCCCCTTTTCCAGGAACCGTCCCCCCATCTCCCCCACAGTACCCAGAACCTCATGAGCCAGATGTCAGTTCCTGTCACACCGCAATTCCCATGAATAGCTCCGTCTGCTTTTGGGGTCAGACCCCAGCAGGTAGGAATCAGACCTCGCTCCAGTAGCGTAAACGGGCCAAAGTCTCAGCTGTGTAAATGAGGGTTGCTCAATTGGATTCAATGGGCCAGACCCCAACTGGCATAAATCAGGTGTCTCTCCATTAGAGTCAATGGCGCAGATCCCCAGGTCTTGAGTCAATGGGCTTAATTTTGCTTCACTCTGGAGAAAGAACCCCGCGCACAATTTTTCTCTGGGCTGTCAGCAGGGAGGGTCCTGACCAGATCTGAGGCAATGGGATCCATGTACAGTTCCTTTTGTGTGTGTGTGTGTGTGTGTGTGTGTGTGTGTGTGTGTGTGTTAGCATCTGAAAAAAAGTAAAAACTTGCTCGACTTTGTGATTCTTGCTGAGTTCTCCTCTACGAAGAATGAAGAAGAACTAAGTTGTTCCTACTCCTGAGTTGTTAAAGAGATTCGGCGGCCAGAAAGGTGACACGTGACAGGAACAAGCCAAAGCCAGAGCGGGTGGGGTAAACGCTACCGGAGGGTATTAGCTGTTACATGGTGAGAGAAACATCCTTCAACTGGGGTCTATAGGAGAGGACTAAATGGTCTTGTCACAGATTTAATTTATCTGATTTGATTCTGTGAGAGAAACTTCACCATAAGATTCTATTCTATCCAGGTTCCTGTATTCACCCATCGTTGTGGTGGCTTGGAGTGCCTGGAGATATGGAAACAATATATTTAACCATAATGCTCCAGAAATCCTGATTTGGACAGTAACAGCATTTCTATCTATGAGTAAGTGTCCGCTAAAGGGGGAAATGAATGTTAGAACTTCTGTTACCTAGTGGATTTGAACGGGTGGGGAGGGGGGCGCGAATTGGAAGACAGGATTCCTGGGTTTTGTTCACAACTCAGGGAGGAGGATGGGGGTGTGTCACGGAGTCCCTGGGCGATGCTCTGGAACTGCTCCCCACAAAGCCAGTCAGGACTTTGGGGAGCCTCCTCTCCCTTGGAGCAGACTGTTTTCAGGGCAAGAAGCTCACAGGTCTTCACCTCCTGGGTCTCTCCTTGGAGTATTCAGCATATGCCCCTCCGTGTGCTTCCCACAGCGAGTCCACCCAGGCAGGGTCCTGGGGAAGCCAGAGGTCCTGCACGCACCCCCCACTTTGCAGTCAGACGTGACTCTCAGCCAGCCAGTAAAACAGAGGTTTATTAGATGACAGGAACACGATCTAAAACAGGTCTTGCAGGTACAGACAACAGGACCCCCTCAGTTAGGTCCATCTTGAGGCCCCAGGGGGGCTAGAGCCCCGTCTGGGCACCCCTCCGTTTCCCCAGCCAGCTCGAAACTGAAAAAACCCTCCAGCCCCTCCTCCTCTGGGCTTTGTCCCTTTCCCGGGCTAGGAGGTCACCTGACCTCTTTGTCTCCAACACCTTCAGTTGGCACCTTTGCAGAGGCGGGGCCCAGGAGACAGTGTCAGGCATTTCTGTGCACTGGCCCTCCACTCTGCAACAACCATACACCCTTATCCCACCACCAAGTTACTTAAGAACTGCATAGGGGGAACTGAGGCACCCACACAGTATTCAGAGGAAACATCAACAACATTCCCACTTCGTCACAGGGTGTCTAGTGAGTTAAAGGAGGGGGTCTGGCCTGGTTTCTAGTCCCACCTCTGGGAGAGGAATAAAGTCTAGTGGTTGAGAGCAGTTAGACTGAGAATCAGGACTCCTGGGTCCTATACCCAGCCCAGAATGGGGATCAGGGTCTATGGTTAGAGCATGGACGATTAGGATTTAGGACTCCTGGGTTCTATTCCCAACCTCACTGCTGCCTTACTAGATGGGGGGAAAACCAATCCTGTATTCCAGGCCTGAGTTGGTCTCTTTGTACAAGATACACATAAAGAACCTTTCAATTTCTGGGAGGCCCTGAGTCCTAAAAGGCCTCTGTTCTCCTCACACGAGAATGGCTGTCGATGTGCGACAGTTTTACATGCTTAACTAGGGTGAACTTTTTCTCTTTCCTTCACTGCAGGTTTCAGCCAGGGACAAGGCAGTGTCAGGCAAACACAAGGGCAGCTGGAAAAGTTGGGGGGCCAGACTGTCACCCTGGAGTGTACTTTCTCCACTGGAAACCAGTATTATTACTTATTTTGGTACAGACAGCAAAGATCAGGGGCAATGGATTTCCTCTTCCGAATATCTCAGAGTAACGCTGAAAAGAACGGAGCCGGGAGACGGTTTTCTGCACAATTCAGGAAATCCTCAAAATTCTTCAGTTTAACCATTAAAGAGCTAGAGCCGATGGACTCGGCGCTGTATTTCTGTGCTCTGCGGGAAGACACTGTGAGGCGTTTAATAGGGAGCCCTGTACAAAACCCACCCGCTTGGATTTCTCACCATGAGAAACACAACTGCAGAGTAGCATCCCCAGGCCACAGATAGTGGGGCTGGTATAAACCACACGACCTGATATCTATGAAGACTTATGGGCCTCATTCACCACTATATTACCTCAGAATAATGTCAGTTTACCCAGAGTGGTCTGAACCTCAGCTGAGGTGAATCACTGTGGGTCAAATGGAGTCAATTGGGCCAGGTCCACCACAGGTATCAATCAGCTGTACTCGCATTGGGGCTGGATTCCCCTAGCTGGAGTAAACCAGCATGGGGTCAATGGGACAGATCCACAAAGACACAACACACAGAAGCATTCAGACACATACACGCACGTGCAAACACAGAGACAGACACACACAAAAACATCCACTCCCACAAAACCAGCACACACAACACAGAACTTAAGTCTTCCCACAATGTCTTTAATTCAGTTCTCACGAAGTAGCAAGAAGGAGGACAATAAACATGAAAATAAATAAACAAAGAGAGAGAGAGAGAGAGAGAGAGAGAGAGAGAAAGAAATCGATCTCACAGGAAGTGCAGTGGAATGAATTTGTCCCACGAGTTCTCACTTGTGCTTCAGCTGCCGATTAATCTGAATCCAGCCCGTTTCCTGTGTCTGTTACGCATTTCCCGAACCCCGCCCTCTTCTGCTAGGCTGGTCTCGCATTAACCTCTCCCAGTCCTTCCGAGAAATTGCCTTTAAATTCTTCTCGCAGCGACCTCTCAGCTTGTCCGGCTGCCGCTGTCTGAGGCACCATGGAGACGTGTTTCATTCTCAGCCTTTGGGTCTTTAGCCAACTAGGTAACCGGGTGCAGATTTTGGAAGAAGTTAAATGGAATTAATATCCCAACCCCCTTTCTACCCAGAACCCGAGCCCTGACCCAGCTCCTCAAGCCACTGCTAACCCTAACCTTAATTTTTATGCTAATCTTAATTTGTTTGAAATTAGGCAGATAAACCCCTTGGGTTTTTTTTAAATTTCCCAACCTAGACCTGCCAATGCACCTGGATGTCCTTGAATGTTAGTGTCTCGTTGCAGGTGCGGTGCTGGGTGACTCGGTCCGGTCCAATGAACCGGAGGTGTCCGGATCAGAAGGAGACACCGTGACCCTCAGCTGTTCTTATGAAACCAGCTACACTGCTGGTGTCTATCTCTACTGGTACCGTAAGTACCCGAACCGAGCCCCGCAGTACATCCTCCTGAGAGGAGCAAAGGGGATCAGGACCAGCGATACCGCAGGTTTCGCCAAGAAGAGGTTTTCTTCGCAGGCTACTGACAGCTCCACAGTTCTGAACATCACAACCCTGGAGCTGGCAGACACAGCGGTGTATCTCTGCGCCCTGCGTCTGGCACAGTGACAGAGCCACATAGCAGAGCTGTGCAAAAACCTTCTCTTCTGAGCTGCAGGGGATGGTTTAAAACGGGGCAGCGGGGCCTTGAAGAAGACTGAGTACTGACGCTGCTTAAATATACAGCTTCCCTTAACAGTTAAATGTTTATTTAAAGAGCTAATTTAAACATCAGCCTTGGATACTATAATGGGCATGATCTTTAATTAGGAAACTATTAATACCTCTTTGCCTAGTTTAGGAGATGACCTGTATTGATGTACTGGGGGGGGGGGGGGGGGGGAATCATTTGTAGTAAAATAAGGGTTAATATTTTGGGCAAAAATATAGGCAATATGAACTACCGTTGGAAATATAAATTGAGATAAATTGTGAATTAAAAATGTCCTTTAAAACGGTAAATAGATTGTTAAATTACTCATGTACGGTAAAATAGGTTAGTTAAAATACATCAAAATTTGTAAGAAATACCCATTTTGGGGTAAAGCTGCAGTTACCAACTCTCCCAGTGCCAAATCAATACTCCTGTTTTATAGACATTTACATTTTGGGTAGATTTGATTGGAAACTATTTACTTGCAAGTCTCTTTTCCTAGGAATATATGTTGAGAACCGTGAACTCTAACATGGCAAAGCATCATCCTGCTGGTGGAAAATATAAACACAGGTTTATATGACGAAGTGGATATTCACCCACGAAAGCTTATGCTCCAATACATCTGTTAGTCTTAAAGGTGCCACAAGACTCTTTGTTGCTATAAACACAGGTTGTCATTCAAAACCCTTCCATGCCCTATAGATCTTCGCTTTAACTCAGTTTAGCAGCAGAGGAAAGATGAAAATAATTTAAAACAATTATTTCAGGAGTTCTGGCTGGGCATTTCAAAGGAGGTTAACGGAGTTGGGTGCCTCATCCCATTACATTTTTCTTGTGATAACCCCAGATACTACTGCTGGTAAACATATTCATGCCACATCTGAGTGCATCAAGAAATATGAACAGTCCCTATCTGAGTTAGAAGAAACTCCTCTATTTTTTACAGCTAGGGAAACTGGAGCATGGAGCATTATCCATCGTCACACAGACAGAGTCTGTGGCACAGCAGGTCTCTGAATCCCAGAGCAGAACCTCGCCCACAAGCCCATCCTTCTCCCTCTCAGCACGCTAATATCTCAGCTGCAGGCTGACCTCAACCCACTGCGTTTCCTGGATCTGCGGTGAGTTTCCCCAAACTCCTCCCTCTTCCTCTCCGTCGGTTTTTAATGAATTTTCCACAGTTGTAGCTGCCCTCACAGATGTGACATATATATTCCTCTGAGGCAAAGGCAATAGGTGGGAATCTGAAACTTGGTCGGCATAGACAGAAGATACTATGGATACGCGTTTTATTCTCAGCATTTGGATATTCCATCTCCTAGGTAACTGGGCTGGGATTTCAAAGAAGCCTAAGGGAACCGGACACTCAATTCCCATTGAACCATGAACCTAACCCTCTACTTAACCTAGGGTGAACAGACGTCACGATATCTGCCGGCAATGCCCCCCCCCATTTTTTTTGCTCCCCCCCATGTGTCCCGATATTTTCTGTCCCTCATCTGGTCACCCTAGGCTAGATGGATCTTTGGTCTGACCCAGTCTGGCTATTCCTATGTTCTTATGGCTCTCACCCTTTCCAGACTATTCTTACCCCTCTCGGGAGTCTGATTTGTCTTGCATACCCTAAGTTATACTGTACCTCACTTTAAAACTTCTTTCTAAGAAAATCAGACATAAAAATAGAAGTTTTACAGCCCACTGTTACTGAATTTTTTCTTTTTCTTTTTACAATTAATTATAAAATCAATCAGTTGGAAATATCGCACTTACATGTCAGTGTATAGAATACAGAGCAGTACAGACAAATCATTGTCTATATGAAATTTTAGTTTGTACTGACTTCCCTAGTTCTTTTTACGTAGCCTGTTGTAAAACTAGGCTAATATCTAGATGAGTTGTTGTACCTGCTGGAAGACCTCTCCGTACCCACATGGGTACCCCTACCCCTGGTTGAGAACCACTGCATTGAAATATCACCACTGGAGAATATAAATGGCATGGGTCTAGTCAAGAAACTTATTTACAGTATTTTCTCACCCTCTATTGCGGTTCTTTGTAATACCATAAATTATGTAAAAACTTGAACTTGTTGCAAAATGGAGGTTAAAAGTGATGGGTAAAATAATTATAGTAAAATAGCTCTTTGTAAATGAGAGTAATGTAAAGAAATCATTGGCTCTCAATGTCCTAGAACTAAATCACTGTTCAAGCAACAGGTAAGGTTCTGCTTTGACGTCATTTGTTAGAAAACCCTTATTCCCTCGCATTTCTTTTCAATAATCCATATGATTAAAACAATGCCTTCCAGGTATACTGTGAAAGCAGCTGAATGGTCAGTTGAACAGTGTGAATACTTATTGTCGTTTGAAATCCCTTTATGCTTAATTTCATAATTTCTATTGAGTGGTGCAGCAATGGCTGAAGAAGAAAAAGCCAAATAAATGAAATAATTATTTCAAGAATGATGTCCGAAACTTTAAAAGAAGACAGAGAGTTAGATGTCTAGTTCGCATTGCTCCTTGGACAATCTCAGATTTAATTCAACCGAAAAAACTACTATATAATAATATGACTCCCTCCCAGTAACTGCTAATCACCCCAAGATATTTATCCTCATAGTCACCTTGGGAGGTGGAGAAATATAACAATATATATTTTACATGTAGGGAAACTGAGGCACGGAGACATGACCTGGCTTGCTCCAGGGCAAACAGGCAGTCGGTGGCAGAGGCGGGAACTGAAGCCAGGTGTCCTCAGACTAACTGACTCACAAACCCATCCTTCTTCCTTGAACCACCGCGCGATTTCCGCTGCAGACTAACCTGAACACAGCTTGTTTCCTGTGTCTGTTACCAGTCCCCCAAACTCCTCCCTCTTCCACTCGGCTAGTTGCTCAGTAACCTTCCCCAGTCGGTGCTGCCTTCAGGGGACGTGAAGTTAAGATTTATTTTGCCGCGGCAGCAACATCTGGGAGGTAGAAAATTGGTGGTTGCAGGACACACCATGGAGACGCGGGTTATTCGCGGTTTTTGGATAGTGAATCTCCTAGGTAACCGGGCACGAATTAGGCTGACGAGAGCTCCACACTTATGGACATCACAGCCCTGGAGCTGGTGGACACAGCGGTGTATTACTGCGCCCTGCAGCGCGCACAGTGAGAGAATCTCTTAGCAGAGCTGTTCAAAAACCCTCCCAGCCCTGCTGCAGTGGCTGTTACAGACATTAAAACGGGCAGCAGCGCCTTGAAAGAGAGTATTTGTATTGCAAAGATAAAACTCCCCTTAACAGTTACATGTTTATTTTAAGAGCTAATTTAAACATCGCCCTTGGATAATATAATAGGCCTGAGCTTTAATTAGGAAATTATTAACACGTCTTTGCCTAGTTTAGGAGATGATTGATATGGTTCTCTGTTTACTGGGGAGAGGGATAGCTCAGTGGTTTTTGCAGTGGCCTGCTTAAACCCAGGGTTGTGAGTTCAATCCTTGGGGGGCATTTAGGGATTGGTCCTGCTTTGAGCAGGGGGTTAGACTAGATACCTTCTGCGGTCCCTTTCAACCCTGATATTCTAAATCAGTGTGTGTGGGGAAATTATTTGTAGTAAAATAAGGGTTAACATTTTGCATAAAATAGAGACAAAATGAACTACTATTGGAAATACAAATTGAGATAAAATGTGAATTAAAAATGTAATTGAAAAGGGACAATAGACTTAAAAAACTCGTTATGTTAACGTATACCGTCCGTTTGCTGAAATGGGGGTAACATATGCAAGTTGAAATATGGGGAAATAGAAATACCCATTTTGGGGGCAGCGGGGTCCAGTTACCAGCTCCCCAGGGGTCACACCAATACTCCGATTGTAGAAACATTTACATTTTGGGCGGATTTGTTTCAAAACTATTTAATTGCAATACAATTTCCCCAAGGATATATGTTGAACTCTAAGCTTGTTGTAGGTGATAAAATCATGACAGAGCATTGCTATCTGCTGGTGGAAAATATAAACACAGGTTGTCATAAGAAACCGTTCCATGCTAGACTATAGATCTTCACTTTAACTCAGGCTGTGGGCAAAGGCAGCAGAGGAAAGACGAAAATAATTTAAATAATTCTTTTAAGAGGTCTGGCTGGGCATTTCAAAGGAGGTTAACAGAGTGGGGCGCCTCATCCCATTACATTTTTCTTGTGATAACCCTGGACGTTATTGCCGGTAAACATGTTCATCCCCCATCCCAATGATACCTGAGTGTGTCATGAAATATCAACACTCCCTATATGAGTGAGAACAAACCCCTCTCTTTTTTACATCTAGGGAAACTGAGTCATGGAGGATTCCCCATCGTCACACACAGGGTCTGCGGCAGAGCAGCTCTCTGAATCCCAGAGCAGACCCTTGTCCACAAGGCCACCCCCCTCCCCTTAACACTTATATGTCAGCTGCAGGCTGACCTCAATCCACTGCATCTGCGGTGAGTTCCCCGAACTCCTCCCTCTTCCTCTCCGTTGGTTTCTAATGAATTCCCGCAGTTGTAGCTGCCCTCAGACGTGAAGTTTATGTTCCTCTGAGGCAGCGGCAGTAGTTGGGAGTTTGAAACTTGATCGGTATAGAGAGAAAATATTATGGAGACGTGTTTTATTCTCAGCATTTGGATATTCAATCTCCTAGGTAACTGGGCTGGGAATTCAAAGAAGCCTAAGGGAACCGGACACTCAATTCCCATTGAACAATGAACCTATCCCTATAGTTAAGCGTTACCCTAGACTGTAACCAAAACGCGAATGCTACACCCTGACCCTCACCATAACCCTGAACCCTTATTCTTACCCTCTCCTTAATCCTAACGGTAAACGCTAATCCTGCCTCTGCTCATAACAGCAATTCCTATGGAGTCAGGCGCCTTAGACTTCTTTGAAATTCCCTTAAACTGCAATGCAGGTGGAATCCTTTCCACGTCTCAACTACAGGTGAAATGTCCATGAATCTGTTTGTCCTTTTTGCAGGTGCTGCGTTCGGTAACTCGATTCAGTCCAACGAACCCGAAGTGTCTGGGCCGGTTGGAGGTTCTGTGACACTCAGCTGTTCTTACACCACCAGCGATACCCATGTCTATCTCTATTGGTACCGTCAGTATCCGAACCAAGCCCCGCAGTACATTCTCTGGAAAGGCGCGAAGTCCGCCAGCGGTACCAGCCACACAGCAGATTTCGCCCAGAAGAGGTTTTCGTCCCAGGCTACTGACAGCTCCACAGTCCTGAGCATCGCAGCCCTGGAGCTGGCGGACACCGCGGTGTATCTCTGCGCCCTGCGTCTGGCACAGTGACACAGCCACATAGGGGAGCCGTACAAAAACCCTCCCTTCCCAGCTGCAGATAATGTTGTGCACATTGAGATTGGAAGCGGAGCCCCTGGGGAGTTTTGCTGCACTGTTCAAAACACATATTCTGGCTCGGATGTGGTGCTGTCACATGACTCCTTCCTAATCTCTCCAAAGCGCCAAATTCTTATTCAAACAGCTGCATTAAAACAGTGGCTTCCATATGAGGAGAGAGAAATAAAACTGGGACTTTTCAGCTTGGAAAAGAGACGACTACGGGGGATATGATAGAGGTCTATAAAATCACGACTGGTGTGAATAAAGTAAATAGAGAAATGTTATTTATTCTTCTCTTAACACAAGAACTAGGGGTCACCGAATGAAATAAATAGGCAGCAGGTTTAAAACAAACAAAAGGAAATATTTCTTCACGCAATGCATAATCTACCTGTGAAACTCCTTGCCAGAGGATGTGGTGAAAGCCAAGACTATAACAGGGTTCAAAAAAGAACTAGATAAGAAGGATAGGTCCATCAATGACTTTTAGCTAGGATTGGCAGGGATGGTGTCCGTATTCTGATTGCCAGAAACTGGGAATGGGTGACAGGATCACTTAATGATTACCTGTTCTGTTCATTCCCACTGGGGCACCTGGCATTGGCCACTGTCAGAAGACAGGATACTGGGCTAGATGGACCTTTGGTCTGACCCAGTACGGCCATTCCTATGTTCTTATGGCTCTCACCCTTTCCAGACTATTCTTACCCCTTTCAGGAATCTGATTTGTCTTGCCTACCCCAAGTTATACCTCACTTACAAACTGCTTTCTTAGAAAATCAGACATAAAAATACAAGTTTCACAGCCCACTTTTACTGAAAAAAATATTTTTATTTTTACCATTAATTATAAAATCAATTGGAATATAAACCTCACACTTACATGTCAATGTATAGAATATAGAGCAGTAGAAACAAGTCATTGTCGGTATGAAATTTTAATTTGTACTGACTTGGCTAGTGCTTTTGATGTAGGCGGCTGTAAAACTAGGCAAATATCTAGATGAGTTGTTGTACCCGCTGGAAGACCTCTCCGTACCCACATGGGTACCCCTACCCCTGGCTGAGAACGACTGCGTTAAAATGCCACCACTGGAGAATATAAATGGCAGGGGTCTAATCAAGAAACTTATTTAAAGTATTTTCTCACCATTTATTGAGATTCTTTGTAATATAATAAATAATGTAAATATGCTAATTCGTTGCAAAATGGAGGTTAAAATGGTCGGTAAAATAATTGTAATAAAATAGCTGTTTGTAAATGCGTGTAAGGGAAATAAATTATTGGCTCCTAATGTTCTAGAACTAAGTCACTGTTCAAGCATCAGACAAGGTTCTGTTTTTATGTCATTTGTTAGAAAATCCTTATTCCCTCGCATTTCTTTTCAATAATGCATATGATTAAAATAATGCCTTCCAGGTATATTGTGTAAGCAGCTGCATGCTCTGTTGAAAAGTGTGACTACTTATTGTCTTTTGAAATCCCTCTGTGTACCCTTCATTTTAATTTCTAGCGAGGGGGAAATAAAATATAATTATTTCAATTTTTTTGTCTGAAAACTGAAAGGAGACTGAGAGTTGGATATCTAGCTCTCCTTCCTCCGTGGACAAGATCAAATTTCACTGAATTGCAAAAAGAAATCGAGGTGGTTATATGACCCAGTAACTACTGAACATCGCAAGATATTGATCTTCATAATCCCCCTAGGAGGTGGAGGAATATTACAATCTCCATTTTACAGATGGGAAAATTGAGGCATAGAGCGATGAACTGCCTCGTCCAAGGGAAGCAGGTCGGAGTTGGGAACCGAACCCAGGTGTCCTCAGTCCCTGGCTAGAAACTGACTCACAAATCCTCCTTCTTCCCTGAACAGCCCTGCAAGTTCAGCTGCAAACTAACCTGAACAGAGCTTTTCCCTTGTGTCTGTTACGAGCCCCCCAAACTCCTCCCTCTTCCACTCGACGCGTTGCTGATTAACCTTCCCCGGTAGGAGCTGCCTTCAGGGGACGTGAAGTTAAGATTTATTTTGCCGCGGCAGCAATACGAGAGTAGAAGTTTGGTGGCTGTACAGAAGGAGACACCAGGGGGACGCGGGTTATTTTCGGGTTTTGGATAGTGAATCTCCTAGGTAACCGTTTTCGAATTTTCAGGGAATTACACACTCATTGCGCATTAAACCAGAAGCATAATCTTCAACTGCGCAGCCTAGATTAGATTTCCCTAATTAGCCTTTACCTTAAACCTTTTCTCCATTGTCACCCCCTAACCCTACCCTTAATAATTCCCTTACATTTCTTTGAAATTCACTCCTTTAACTGCCGTGCACCTGGAACCGTTTCCATGGGTCAAGTGCAATTGAAAGTGTGTCCCTGAGTTTCATGGTCTTGTTTCAGGTGCTGCGCTGGGCGACTGGGTCGGTCCGGTCCAAGGTACTCGAAGTGTCTGGGTCAGTAGGAGAGACTGTGACACTCAGCTGTTCCTACAATGCCAGTGACACTGCTGGCGTCTCTCTCTTTCGGTACCGGCGGTTTCTTAACCGAGCCCCTCAGTACCTTCTCTGGAGAGGAACAAAAGCATTCAGAGCTTACGGCACATTTCGCCACGGGCAGGTTTTTCCTCTAAGGCTGACGAGAGCTCCACAGTTCTGAACCTCGCAGCCCTGGAGCTGGCGGACACAGCGGTGTATTACTGCGCTCTGGGTGTGACACAGTGACAGAGCCACGGAGCAGAGCCGCACAAAACCCCTCCCTTCCTCCCAGCGGAAAGTGTTGCAGACGTTACAGCTGGGGGCAGTGCTCTGATGGAGACTGTTTACAGTTTTAAAATGCGCCTTATTGGTCTTAAAAGTCGTTTCTCCGATACAGCGGGGGCACATATTGGCCAGGTGTAGTAAAAATGTATCTCCAATTTGACAAAATGTGGGTTAGAAGTCTGACAATTATAATACTGTTAAAATTACCTCTTTGAGGTAAAAACGAGAGTAAAAAATGTGCCAAGAATTCCAGCTGGGATTTCCAAGGCCCAGCTACCTCTGAATTCATCCTGTTCAAATCCCACTCTATGTGTTTAATGAATTTTTCTATGGAATTTTCTGTGGAATTATATCCCGTACAGTTGCATATAAGCTCCTGAAAACTGATTATCCTCAGAAATCACATGTGTTTTAGCGATGTTATCCCCCCCCCCCCCCAAATGTAAGTGAGGAGTTAAAATTACTTGCCAGGGTTAGCAAGAGAATCTAGTTAGGGAATCTGAAGTGAACCCAGGTCTCCCGAGTTTAAATCCAGGGGCGTTCACATCTAGGTTAACTTTTTCCGTCAAGTTAGGCTGCCATTCCCACACCTGCTTCAACAGGAGGTTTATCGACACAGGAAACACGCTGAGTTCAGGTCAAGAGTTCCCCAAACTCCTCCTATTTCCTCTAAAGGCTGGTGTTTTATTACAGTTCCCCAAATGTAGCTGCCTTCGGAGACATTCAGTTCAGATTTCTCTTCTCAGCAGCATCGGAGAGCCTCAAACTTGGTGGCTGTGGGAGACATGATGGGGACATGTTTTATCCTGAGCATTTGGATAATTAGCCACCTAGGTGAATAGACGGAGATTTTCAAAGGAGTGTGGGGAAGTTAGACGCCCATTGAAACACAACTTTTACATGTTCCCTACTCAGAGACCTATAACCCTAACCCGTTCCATGAATCCTAACACTAAGGTTTAACCTAAGCCATAACATTATCCTTATGCTCATGCTGAAGCCTGAAACGTAACCGAAACGGATCCTGTATTCCATTGGATTTGGGCCCCTAGCTCCGTGAGAACTCCCAGCCTCCAACTGCGTCCAGGAGGGTCTCAAGTGCAGTTGAAATTACGCCCTTGAATGTGATGGTCTTGTTGCAGGTGCGGTGCTCAGCGACTCGGTCCAGTCCAAGGAAACCCAGGTGTCGGGAGCTGAAGGAGACGCTGTGACACTCCGCTCTTCTTACACTACTAGCTATACTGGGTCTGTCTATCTCCACTGGTACCGCCAGTATCCGAATCAAGCCCCGCAGTACATTCTCTGGAGAGGAGCCAAGGATGCCAGAGCGTTCAGTGGTACCGCAGATTTCGCCCAGCAGAGGTTTTCTTCCCAGGCTGATGACAGCGCCACAGTTTTAAACATCGCAGCCCTGGAGGTGGCGCACGGAGCGGTATATTACTGCGCCCTGGGTCTGGCACAGTGACAGAGCCACATAGCGGAGACGTGCAAAAACCCTCCCAGGCAGCCCTGCTGCAGCTGAGGTTAGGCGCCAGCAGCTTCCCTCTCAGAACATGTCACAACATCACAGCAGAGGCTTTTGGGGAGGGGTTGTATTGGTTTGGTGTGACTCCTTCCAAAAAAAACCCAAACTGAAACCCTTAATCCTAGATTATAAAGCCAATAAGGGACCACACTGATCACCTAGACCCACCTCTCTCCCCCACTCCTGATCAGGTGCTTCAGTTCCCTGCCTACACTGGGATACCCCCGGCAAGCCAGACTGCCCAAGAGCCAGCTTCCTGTGCCTTGCTTTCTCCCCAGAGGGAATGAACCGCGTAATTGACACCGTTACAAGTTACCAGGCAGCTGTTTCTACACTACGGGTTTACTCTGAATTTACGGAATTCGATTTCTTGCAACCGATTGTATAAAGTCGATTGCATGCGGCCACAGTAAGCAGATTAATTCGGCGGTGCGCATCCGTACCGAGACTAGCGTCGAATTCCGGAGCGTTGCACTGTGGGTAGCTATCCCATAGCTATCCCAGAGTTCCCGCAGTCCCCCCCGCCCATTGGAATTCTGGGTCGAGATCCCAATGCCTGATGGGACAAAAAACATTGTCGCGGGCGGTTCTGGGAACATCCTCCTCCTCCCTCCATGAAAGCAACGGAAGACAACCGTTTCGCGCCTTTTCTCCTGGGTGAACTGTGCAGACGCCATACCACGGCAAGCATGGAGCCCGCTCAGCTCAAGACAACAGTCATTAACATTGTAAACACCTCGTGCATTATCGTGCAGTTTATGCTGAACCAGGACCAGAAAAGCCAGGCGAGGAGGAGGCGGCTACGGCAGCGCGGCGACGAGAGTGATGAGGACATGGACAGAGAATTGTCTCCCGTCACGGGCCCCGGCGCTTTGGAGATCATGTTGTTAATGGGGCAGCTTCTCGCTGAGGAACGCCGATTCTGGGCCTGGGAAACAAGCACAGACTGGTGGGACCACATAGTGCTGCAGGTGTGGGACGATTCCCAGTGGCTGCGAAACTTTCGTATGCATAAGGGCACTTTCATGGAACTTTGTGACTTGCTTTCCCCTGCCCTAATGCACCAGAATACCAAGATGAGAGCAGCCCTCACAGTTGAGAAGCGAGTGGTGATAGCCCTGTGGAAGCTTGCAACGCCAGACAGCTACCGGTCAGTCGGTAATCAATTTGGAGTGGGAAAATCTACTGTGGGGGCTGCTGTGATGCAAGTAGCCAGAGCAATCGCTGAGCTGCTGCTACCAAAGGTAGTGACTCTGGGAAATGTGCAGCTCATAGTGGATGGCTTTGCTGCAATGGGATTCCCTAACTGTGGTGGGGCGATAGATGGAACCCATATCCCGATCTTGGCACCGGAGCACCAGGGCAGCCAGTACATAAACCGCAAGGGGTACTTTTCAATGGTGCTGCAAGCAATGGTGGATCACAAGGGACGTTTCACCAACATCAACGTGGGATGGCCGGGAAGGGTTCATGACGCCCGCGTCTTCAGGAACACTAGTCTGTTTAAACGGCTGCAACAAGGGATTTACTTTCCAGACCGGAAAATTACCATTGGGGATGTTGAGATGCCCATCGTTATCCTTGGGGACCCAGCCTACCCCTTAATGCCGTGGCTCATGAAGCCATACACAGGCAGCCTGGACAGTAGTCAGGAGCGGTTCAACTACAGGCTGAGCAAGTGCAGGATGGTGGTAGAGTGTGCCTTTGGACGTTTAAAAGGTCGCTGGCGCTCGTTACTGACTCGCTCGGACCTCAGCCAAACCAACATCCCCATTGCTATTGCTGCTTGCTGTGTGCTCCACAATCTCTGTGAGAGCAAGGGGGAGACCTTTATGGCGGGGTGGGAGGCTGAGGCAAACCGCCTGGCCGCTGATTACGCGCAGCCAGACACCAGGGCGATTAGAAGAGCACACCGGGAAGCGGTGCGCATCAGAGAAGCTCTGAAAACAAGTTTCATTGCTGGCCAGGCTACTGTGTGAAAGTTCTGTTTGTTTGTCCCTGATGAAAACCCGAGCCCTTGATTGACTCATTCCCTGTAAGCAACCCACCCTCCCCCCTTCGATCACAGTTTGCTTTGAAAAAAATAAAGTCAGTATCGTTTAGAACTCATGCATTCTTTATTAATGGGTAATAAACATAGGGAGAGAAATAACAAGGTAGTCCAGGTGGGGTTTGGGAGGAGGATAGGAGGGAAGGAAAAGGCCACTGAAAAAATTCAAAATAATGACAGCCTTTTGCTTGGGCTGTCCACTGGGGTGGAGTGGCAGGGTGCACGGAGCCCCCCCCCCCGCATTCTTACACGTCTGGGTGAGGAGACTATGGAACTTGGGGAGGGGGAAGGGCGGTTATAGAGGGGCTGCAGCGGCACTCGGTAATCCTGCTGCTGCTGTTCCTGAAGCTCCACCAGACGCCAGAGCATGTCTGTTTGCTCACGCAGCAGCCCCAGCGTTGCATCCCGCCACTTCTCGTCTTGAGCATCCCTCCTCTCCTCACATTGGTCCCTCCTCTCCTCACGTTGGTCCCTCATGTCCTCACGTTCGTCCCTCTTGTCCTCACGGTCACTGGCATCTTTCCGGAACTTTGAGACAGTGTCCTTCCAGTCATTGAAATTAGCTCTCTCATCGCGGGTAGATTGCATAATTTCCGAGAACATGTCGTCTCGCGTGCGTTTCTTTCGCCGCCGTATCTGAGATAGCCTTCTGGACGGAGGAGGGAGGCTTGAAAAATTTGCAGCTGCAGGAGGAGGGAAAAAAAGGGAGAGAAGTATGTAAAAAGATACATTTTATAGAACAATGCTTATACTCTTTCACGGTGAACAACACTATTCACATTACATAGCACATGTGATTTCAGTACAAGGTCGCATTTTGCATCTTATATTGAGTGCCTGCGGCTTTGGTGTTAGAGATCACAGACGCAGGGCCGGGCAACAGAATTCGGCTTGTATGCAGCCATGGTAAGCCATTGTCTTTCGGCTTCTGCATTAAATCAGCGCCCTCCTTTCCCATAGCAAGCAAAGCCCATTAAGTGCTGCGGTTTTCCTGTTACCGTGCAGCAGCAGAAAACAAAATAAACCACCACCCCCCCCCATCCAATTCTGTGGGATGATCGCTTTACCCCTCCCCCCACCGCGTGGCTGGTATCAGGGAAGACCCCTGCTAGCCAAACGCGAAAACCTCAGCGCCATTGTCCACCCACTCCCCCCCGCCCGCTTGGCTAACTGCAGGGAAGGATTTCTTTTCAGCTACAGGCAAACAGCCCAGTAGGAACGGGGCCACCTCTGTCCCCTTAATTACATTCCCGTATTTCAACCAGGTTACCCTGAACGATATCACTCTCCTGAGGATAACACAGCAAGATAAAGAACGGATGTTGCTTGAATGCCAGCAAACACCGGGACCATACGCTGCCAAGCTTTGTCATGCAATGATACCAGATTACTTGCTGCTAGCATGGCGTGGTCAACTGTCCTACCATGGAGGACGGAATAAGGCTGCCCTGCCCAGAAACCTTCTGCAAAAGCTTTTGGAGTACCTGCAGGAGAGTTTCATGGAGATGTCCCTGGAGGATTTCCGCTCCATCCCCAGACACGTTAACAGACTTTTCCAGTAGGTGTACTGGCCGCGAATGCATCCCAAGTCCCCAGGGCAAATTAATCATTAAAAAATGCTTGTTTTAAACCATGTTTTGATATTTAAAAAGATACACTGACCAGAGGTCCCTTCCAGGGGGTCTGCGATACCGCCTTGGGAGGGTTCGGAGGGTACTGCACTCAGGGTGAGGAAAAGATCCTGGCTGTTGGGGAGGACGGAGTGCTGTGTGCTCTCCGCAAGCTCGTCCTCGTCCTCGTCCTCCTCCTCCTCTTCCCCGTCCGCAGAATCCTCATGCATGGATGAGATTAACCCCTCCTCAGAATCCACGGTCAGGGGTGGGGTAGTGGTCGCGGCCCCCCCGAGAATTGCATGCAGCTCCTCGTAGAAGCGGCATGTCTGCGGCTCTGCCCCAGACCGTCCGTTTGCCTCCTTGGTTTTCTGGTAGGTTTGTCGGAGCTCCTTCACCTTAACACGGCACTGATATGAGCCCCTATTGTGGCCTCTATCAATCATGCCCTTGGAGATCTTGTCAAAAGTTTTTGCAGTTCATCTCTTGGACCGTAGTTCTGCTAGCACTGAATCCTCTCCCCATATAGCGATCAGATCCAGTACGTCGCGTGTGGTCCATGCTGGTGCTCTTTTTCGGCTCTCGGACTGCATGGCTACCTGTGCTGTTCAGCTCTATGTGGTCACCTGTGCTCTCCACGCTGGGCTAACAGGAAATGAAATTCAAAAGTTCGCGGGGCTTTTCCTGTCCAACTAAACCCCTTAGTCGCCTCTGAAATGCCCGCCTAAAGGGCAGCACACCTGAAACCCTTTCCCTGGCTCAAGTGCGATTAACTTGCTGCCCTTGGGTTTAAATCTCGTGTTGCAGGTGCGGCGCTGGGGGACCCGGTCCAGCCTAAGGACCCCCAAGTGTCGTCCGGAATAGAAGGAGACCCTGTGACCCTCAGCTGCTCTTACACTACCAGCTATACCGGTTCCCTCTCTCTCTCCTGGTACCGTCAGTATCCCAACCAAGCCCCACAGCACATTCTCCAGCGAGGCACCAAGGGAAACAGGTACCAACATACTGCAGATTTCGCCCAGCAGAGGTTTTCTTCCCAGGCTAATGACAGCTCAGCGGTTTTAAACATCGCAGCCCTGGAGCTGGCGGACACCGCGGTGTATCTCTGCGCCCTGCAGTGGGCACAGTGACAGAGCCACATAACAGAGCTGCACAAAACCCCTCCCAGCCCTGCTGCAGCTGAGGTTAGGCACACACACACTGAGGCTGGAAATAGGGGCCCTTGGCAATTTGTTATCCTGTTAAGAAACTCATAATTAGGAATAGTTTTGGCGGTGTCAAGGTATTCCTTCCGATTCCTCCCAAAAGCAAATCCCTGAGCTAACGTAAGAACGTAAGAAAACGGCCATCCTGGGTCAGACCAAAGGTCCATCTAGCCCAGAATCCTGTCTTCAGACAGTAGCCAATGCCAGGTGTCCCAGAAGGAATGAACAGAACAGGGAATCATCAAGTGATCCATCCCCTGTCGCCCATTCCCAGCTTCTGGCAAACAGAGGCTAGGGACACCATTCCTGCCCATCCTGGCTAATAGCCATTGATAGACCTATCTGCCTTAACTTATCTAGTTCTTTTTTGAACCCTGTTATAGTCTTGGCCTTAACAACATCCTCTGACAAGGAATTCCACAGGTTGACTGTGCTTTGTGTGGAAAAACAAACAAACTTCTTTTTGTTTGTTTTAAACCTGCTGCCTAATAATTTAATTTGCTGACCCCTAGTTCTTGTGTTATGAAAAGGAGTAAATAACACTTCCTTCTTTACTTTCTCAACAGCAGTCATGATTTTATAGACCTCTATCATATCCCCCCTTAGATGTCTCTTTTCCAAGCTGACAGTCCCAGACTTATTAATCTCTCCTCCTATGGAAGCTGTTCCATACTCCTAATCATTTTTGTTGACCTTTTCTGAACCCTTTCCAATTCCAATATAGTATCTTTTTTTGAGATGGGGTGATCACATCTGTGTGCAGTATTCATAGAATCATAGAATCATAGAATCTCAGGGTTGGAAGGGACCTCAGGAGGTCATCTAGTCCAGCCCCCTGCTCAAAGCAGGACCAACCCCAACTAAATCAGCCCAGCCAGGGCTTTGTCAAGCCTGACCTTAAAAACCTCTAAGGAAGGAGATTCCACTACCGCCCTAGGTAACCCATTCCAGTTCTTCACCACCCTACTAGTGAAAAAGTTTTTCCTAATGTCCAACCTAAACCTCCCCCTCTGCAACTTGAGACCATTACTCCTTGTTCTGTCATCTTCTATCACTGAGAACAGTCTAGATGAGGTCATACCAAGGATTTATGTAGAGGCAATAAGATATATATGTCTTATTATCTGTCCCTTTCTTAATGATTCCCAGCATTCTGTTCTTTTTTTTCGACTGCTGCTGCACGTTGAATGGATGTTTTCAGGGAACTATCCATAATGACTCCAAGATCTCTTTCTTGAGTGGTAAGAATTAGTTTAGACCCCATCATTTTATATGTATAGTTGGGATTATGTTTTCCAATGTGCATTACTTTGCATTTATCAACATTGAATTTCATCTGCCATTTTGTTGCCCAGTCACCCAGTTTTGTGAGATTCTTTTTGTAGGTCTTTGCAGTCTGCCTGGGACTTAACTATTTTGAGTATTTTTGTATCATCTGCAAATTTTGCCACCTCACTGTTTACCCCTTTTTCCAGATCATTTATGAATATGTGGAATAGGACTGGGCCCAGAACAGACCCCTGGGGACACACCACTATTTACTTCTCTCCAGTCTGAAAACTGATCATTTATACCTACTCTTTGTTTCCTATCTTTTAACCAGTTACCAATCCATGAGAGAACCTTCCCTCTTATCCCGTGACAGCTTACTTTGCTTAAGAGTCCTTGCTGAGGGACCTTATCAAAGGCTTTCTGAAAATCTAAGTACACTATATCCTCTTTTTCTAAAAATGTGGCTGGGGATTTCAAAGGAATCTAAGGGAGTTAGGCACCTCTCTCCCTCTCTCTGAATTCCTCCTTTGACATTTCCAGATTTCATTGTTAAACGTCTGCTTACTTGTATAGTCTTCTTCCAAATGATATCGGAGTGCCTCAAGATATTTATCCTCACGGTTCCCCAGTCAGGGGGAGAAACAAGACCATCTCTCTTGCACAGGTACGGAAAGGGCGTTACAGAGATATTAATTGTTTAGCCCGAGGTCATGGGGGGGCCGCAACAGATCTGGGAACCTAAGCCACTGCCAGGTCTCCTGTATCCCAGCCTGGAGCCTTAATGACGGGTTCATTCTTCTCACCTCAATGTCACCACTTTGTCAGCTGCAGACTCAGCAGAACTCACCGCATTTCCTGTGTCTGTTAAGAGTTTCCCAAACCCCCCTCCTGCCTCCACTAGGCTGGTTTCTGATAAACCTTCCCCAGTTAGTTGTAGCTGCCTGCAGAACCCTGACGTTTAGAGTCCTCTTAGCAGCGGTATTTGGTGCATCCCATTTAGTCACAATAGGAAAAAATCATGGAGACTTATTATATATTAAGCATTTGGCTATTTAGTAATCTAGGTAAACAGACTGGAAGTTATAAGTTCTATTACCATTCAACCCTATATGGAACCCTGACTGTCCACCTGACCCTAAACCCTACAGCTAATCCTAAATCTAACGTCAATGCCAAAACCTTTTCCTTTAGTCTAGCCCTAACCTTAATTTAATGGCCGTCAGGCGCCTAAATCCCGTATGTTTTTTCGAAGTTTCCAGCTTTACACCGCAATGCACCTGGAGCCGCCTCGGTGAGTCTGGTACAGGTGAAATTATGTCCTTAAATTGGATTGATTTGTTGCAGGTGCTGCGCTGGGGGACTCGGTCCAGTTCAGGGAACCCCACCTCTCTGGAAGAGAAGGAGACGCTGTGACCTTCACTTGTTCTTATGATACCAGCTCTACCGGCTACGTCTATCTCTACTGGTACCATCAGTTTCACAACCAAGCCCCGCAGTACATTCTCCGGAGAGGAGCGAAGCAGGCCAGAGGTCAGAGCGATACCGCAGATTTCGCCCAGGAGAGGTTTTCTTCCCAGGCTGATGACAGCTCCACAGTTCTGAACATCGCAGCCCTGGAGCTGGCAGACACCGCGGTGTATCTCTGCGCCCTGCAGCGGGCACAGTGACAGAGCCACATGGCAGAGCTGCACAAAACCCCTCCCAGCCCTGTTGCAGCTGAGGTTAGGCACACACACACTGAGGCTGGAAATAGGGGCCCTTGGCAGATTTGTTATCCTGTTAAGAAACTCATAATTAGGAATAGTTTTGGTGGTGTCAAGGTATCCCTTCCGATTCCTCCCAAAAGCAAATTCCTGTGCAAACATACGAACCTAAGAACGGCCATCCTGGGTCAGACCAAAGGTCCATCTAGCCCAGTATCCTGTCTTCCAACAGTGGCCAATGCCAGGTGTCACAGAGGGAATGAACCAGGGCCAGCTCCAGGCACCAGCTAAGGAAGCAGATGCTTGGGGCAGCCAATACAAAGGGGCGGCACTCCGACCGCTATTGGGGCGGCTCATCCGGGTCTTCGGCTGGAGTTCGGCTGCGGGTCCCTCAGTCCCTCGCTTCCTCTTTGAGCAGCTGCCGAAGTTCTGCTGAAGCGGAAGAAAGGGAGTGAAGGACCCGCTGCCGAAGAATGGAGCGGCGTGATTGAGCTGCTGTCAATGTGCCGCCGATCCGCTTCCCCCCCCCCCCCCCCCCCCCCCCCCCCCCCCCCCCCCCCCCNCCTGGAGCCAGCCCTGGAATGAACAGAACAGATTATCATCAAGTGATCCATCCCCTATCACTCATTCCCAGCTTCTGGCAGACAGAGGCTAGGGACACCCTCCCTGCCAGCCTGGATAATTGCCATTGATGGACCTATCCTCCATGAATTTATCTAGTTCATTTTTGAACCCTGTTATAGTCTTGGCCTTCACAACATCCTTTGGCAAGGAGTTCCACAGGTTGACTGTGGGTTGTGTAAATAAATACTTCATTTTGTTTGTTTTAAATCTGCTGCCTATTAATTTCATTTCGTGACCTCCTAGTTCGTGTGTTATGAGGAGTAGATAACACTTCCTTAATTACTTTCTCAACTCCAGTCGTGATTTTATAGACTTCTATCAGTTTTATAGAGCTATAAATAGTTGCATTATAATATCTCCTTTGGAGAATATAAACAGGATGAAAATAACTGGGGAATTTGTTTCTGTGTTTACACTAGTCTAGTTGTAAAAAAAAGGCAATGTAAAAAAATTCCAATTGTCACGACCTATGTGTTAAAATTTGGGTGGAATATTTTAATAAAATATTCTCAGTTTTGGATGGGTATAGTGGGGTTAAGTTACATGTCCCAACTGTCACAGAGTCAGATCACTATTAAAACATAATACAAATCTTGTATGCTAGAGTGGTTTGTTAGAGTTCTATTATTCCCTTGTATTACTTTTAAATAATGTGCAGGATTAAAGCAATTATCTCTATGTATATTTGGGGGAAACAGAGGTTTGATCATTGAGAACTATTTGGTAAAATGTATTTTACAAGGAGGCGAGAGAGAGGGAGAGAGAGAGACCTGCTCACAGTTGTAGAAAAAGACAAACTAATATTAAAATAATTGTAAAAATGTGTCAGGAATCTAAGTGAGTTAGGCATCCAACCCTTATTGAACTTATGTTTTGAAAATTCCAGATTTCATTGTTAAAAATCTACTTACTTGTATGGTTCTTCTTTGGAATGATACCAGAGCGCTTCAAGATATCTATCCTCACAATGCCCCAGTGAGGGAGAGAAACATGTCCATCTCTCTTGTACGGGTAGGGAAAGGGAGTCACAGAGATATTAACTGGCTTGCCCAAGGTCAGAGATGGGGATCTGTAGCAGACCTGGGAACCGATGTCAGGTCTCCTGAGTCCCAGCCCAGAGCCTCCATCACCGGCTCGTTCTTCTCACCTCAATGTCACCACGTTGTCAGCTGCAGACTGAGCAGAACTCACCGCATTTCCTGTGTCTGTTACGAGTTTCCCAAACCCCCTCCCGCCTCCACTAGGCCGGATGCTGATGAACCTTCCTCAGTTGTAGCTGATTGCGGAGCCCTGAAGTTTAGATTCTTCTTAGCAGCGGTATCTGGAGCGTCCCACTTAGTCACAATAGGAAAAAAATCATGGAGCCATATTATATATTCAGCATTTGGCTATTTAATCACCTAGGTAAAGAGGCTGGGGTTTCTGAGGGGTCTAAGGAAGTTAAAATTCCCACTAGCGTTCAACCTCATCTGGAATCCTGACTCAACATGACCCTGAACTCCAAAGCTAACCCTGAATCGAACGGCAATGCCAAACCCTTACCTCTAGTCCAGCCCTAAATCTAATTTAATCGCCGTCGGGCGCCTAAACCTTTAACGTTCGTCGAAATTCCCAGTCTTGCACCGCAATGCACCTGGAGCCGCCTCGGTGAGTCTGGTACAGGTGGAATTATGTCCTTAAATTGGATTGATTTGTTGCAGGTGCTGCGCTGGGGGACTCGGTCCAGTCCAGGGAACCCCACCTCTCTGGAAGAGAAGGAGACGCTGTGACCCTCACTTGTTCTTATGATACCAGCTCTACCGGCTACGTCTATCTCTACTGGTACCGTCAGTTTCCCAACCAAGCCCCGCAGTACATTCTCCGGAGAGGAGTGAAGCGGGCCAGAGGTCAGAGTAACACTGCAAATTTCGCTCAGCAGAGGTTTTCTTCCCAGGCTACTGACAGCTCCACAGTTCTGAACATCGCAGCCCTGGAGCTGGCGGACAGCGCGGTGTATCTCTGCGCCCTGCGTCTGGCACCGTGACAGAGCCACATAGGAGAGCCGTACAAAAACCCTCCCTTCCCTGATGCATTCGATTTGCAGAGATTAATGCTGACTACAAGAATATGTGTTGAGAGTCCCAGGCTGATGACAGCTCCAGAGTTTTGAACATCACAGCCCTGGAGCTGTCAGACACAGCGGTGTGTCTCTGCGCCCTGCAGAAAGCACCGTGACAGAGCCACATAGCAGAGTTGTACAAAACCCTCCTTTCCTTGCTGCAAACAGAAGTTAAAAAGACTGGGCAGGAATCAGCGCCCCTCGGGGGGACTTGATACGCTGTTAGAGAGCTGAATGTTGGTTTCAAGTTACTCCTCCCAGACCTCAAATCCTTATTCAAGCAGCTCCATTAAAATATCACCCTTGCAGAATACACAGTGCATGGGCTATGTCAGGAAACATCGTAGGAATATTTTCTCAGTATATACTGGGGCATTTTACAAGAAATCCTATAGGTGAAAACCGCAAATTATTGACATATGTGGAAGAAAACTATGGCAGTAAAAATATACCTATTTGTGGTTGGGCAAAGCTGGTTTAACTACCGCTTTCCAATGGACCAGAGTCCAATCTCTATTCAAGCATCAAATAAAATTATATTTGTGTGTGTTTAGTTAGATAACTTGTATAACTTAAAAAAACAACATTACAGCGAGGCTGGCTTTGCAAGTTGTGGAAATACAATAGGCGAGCAGTGCTTCCTTCTGGTGAGGAATATGAATGTATTTTATCATTCAAAATCGTTCCATGTTCCCTTTGTTTTAGTTTTTTTAAACGGGGAAAAAAGTGAAAAAAAGTATTCGTCTAGAAATTGTAGATGGTAATTTCAGAGGAGCCTAGGGAGATAGGCAAGGAAGTACCATTAAATTTATCTCTTGTAAGCAGTCATTCCTGATGAATATATTTTTTCTGGAATATCTTCAAGAGATATAGTCTCAAAATCCACATGTGAGGTAGAGACATAGTAAGATGTCTCTTTCACAGATAGGGAAATGGAGGCAGAGAGAGATTAACTGGCTTTCCAAATTCACACTAGTAGTCTATGACAGATCTGGGAACTGAAGCCCTATCTGGTAAGACTAGATTCTTATCCACAGCATCATCCTTACTTTTTCAGTTTCAGCGCTAGGTCAGCTGCAGGGTGTTTTCCGCGTCTGTTCTGAGTTTCCTAAATCTCTCCATTTTCCCACTAGGCTGGCTTCTAATAAATCCTCCGCAGTTGGAGCTACCTTCAGAGAAGTGAAATTTAGATTCCTCTTCGGAGCAGAATCTGAGAGCGTCGAATTTTGGTAGCTGGGGGAGACGTCATAGAGACGTGTTTTCTTCTCTTTGTTTGGCTGTTTGTTTGGGATTTGATTGTCTTTTGGCAGGTGCTGGGTTGGCTGAGCCTCAGTCCGGTCCAAGGATCTCGGATGCCTGGGGAAGAAGGAGACACTGTGACACTCGTATGCTCGTGCAATACCAGCTATACTGACTTCTGTCTTTACTGGCACCGTCGGTATCCGAACCACACCCGGCAGTGCATGCTCCGGAGAGGTGCGAAGTGGTGTGGGATAAATCTGACATCCATGGGGACAGCTGGGATTTAAAATGGAGGTCAATGAATTTAGGAATTTAAAACATTCTATTTGAAAATTTTAGCAATTATGGCTAATAAAGGTATATTAATACATGAGCCCCTCTAGCAATCATATCTTAGCTCCATCATTAAAAACAGGCGAGGTGAAGAAATGCCATATTATTATCTCCTATTTACAGATGGGGAGAGAAGCACAAACATATTGGCTGATTGCCCGAGGTCACCCGGGGCGGAGCTGGGATTTGGACCATGGAATTCCGAGCCTACAGCCAGTTGCTTTAATCCTAAATCAGCCTTCTTCATTAACCCCATCGCTCCCACAAGCCTCATCACGGCTCCAGCTGCAGACCAACCCCTGAACCGCAGCGTGTGACTCGTGACAGGAACCAGTTGCTCAAACTCCTCTCTGGTTTGTGACGGTTCTTCAGCGAAGTAAAATTTTCGTCTTCGCAGCAGCGGCGGAGGGGGTCAGACTGGGTCGCTGTAGGTCTAGGACAAGCCATGGAGACGTGTTTTCTTCTCACCCTTTGGGTATTGACTCGTCTAGGTAACTGAGCGGGGATTTTCCAAAAAGTTTGAGAGAGTTAAACTTTTCCTTAAAAGAACACCACAATAATGTCGGAGGGACTCAACATATTTATCTTCACAATCCACATTTGGGGCAGAGAAACATTATTTTATAGCTAGGGAAACCCAGAAAAGAGAGTGGCTAATTGCCTTGATCAAGGTCACAAGGGAGCCAGAGGGAGAGGTGGGAACTGAAGCCAGCTCTCCCTGCACCCAGAGATGAGCCTTACTCACAAGCCTGTTCACCTACAGACTAATCTGAACGCAGCGTGTTTCCTGAACCTGTTAGGTGTTACCAGCCCCCTCCCTCTTCCTCCAGCCCCGGTTCTCTTCAACTTTCCTTAGTTGTCGCTACCTGCAGAGACGTGAACTTTAGTTGCCTATTTCCCTCTTCGCAGCAACCCCTGAGAGCGCAGACTTGGCCGCTGTGGGATACATCATGGGGACGTCTGGTCTTCTCATTATTTGGATATTTAACCTCCTGGGTAAGTGCCGTGGGATTTGCGAAGTATTTTGAGGAAGTTAGGCGTTCAACTACAATGGAACCCTGACGCTCATTCTTTCCCGAGCATTAATCTTTACTCTGTCCCTAATCCTTACCTGAAACCCCGATCCTAATCCTAGCAGTAAACGCTACGTTTTACCTTTACACTAAACCCTAACACTGTCCTTATCCTTAACTCTAATACTAACCTCTCAACCCAAACCTGATCCCTACACCTAACCTTCATTCGTTAGGAGCGGGGATAGGTAGGTTCCTTCCTGATCCCCAGCCGTGCGCCTAGAGCCATCCCCATGGGCAGGGCCGGCTCTAGGTTTTTTGCTGCCCCAAGCAAAAAATTTTTTGGCTGCCCCCCCCCCCNAACTGTTTCCAGAAAAGGGGGCAATCTTATTCTCCTTGGAACTGACAAAGGATGGTCTTTATGGCTAAGGTACAGGCCAGGGAGGGACTTGGGGAACTCACCTTCAGTTTCCAGACTTGCCATAGACTCCCTTTGTGATCCTGGGAGAGTACTTTAGTCCTTCTCTTCTTTGTTTCCCCATCTGTAAAATGGGACTTCCCTATCTCACAGGAGTTTTTTGGTGATAAAATATTGTGATGGTCCTGGTAATGGGAGGCAGATAAGTACCTTAGGTAAATCGTTTTCTAGTTTCCTAAATCATTTTCTAAAATTTATTTTACAGCCAAAAGGGACCAATAGATCATGTAGGATTCTAGTCTGATCCCCTACATTTCAGAGACCATAAAATTTCACTCTGTTTCCCCTTTCTTGAGTAATCTGTGTTTGTCTAACCCACATCCTCCAGAAACGGTTCCAGTCTGGATCTGAAGCCCCCAAGAGATAGATGATCCACCACTTCCCTTGGGAGTTTGTTCCAAGGGTGAATCACCCTCTCTGTTCAAAACGGTGCCTTGCTTCTAATTTGCAATGGGACTTACCCTCCTACATCACTGAGATGCTTTTGAAAAGACTTTCAATGCCACAGTGCACCAACGGTAATGTGGATAACAGCACTTTCCTCTCTCACAAGGTGCTGTCAGGATGCATACATTAAAGATTGGGAGGCTTTCACACACTACCTGATTTGAACATTTCAGCCATAAAACATCTATTGAGAGCCCTGTTTATTCTGGGTTGCCTCACACTTCTTGTTTCAGACTTTATTATTAATTATTATTATTATTATTATTACTACTACGGTGCTGGTAGTGATGGCAGCACCAGTAAGTCATAGTGATGAACCAGTACCCCATAGTGTTAGGTGCTGTACAAACACAAAGGGAAAAGCTGCTCCTAGAGCGGAAGAGCTCACAGTCTGAGCTGCTGAGTGCATATTTGCACAGAAAGAGTCCGCATTTACCACTGTGCAACAGCGCAGTAACAGGTGGCAGCATCTTCATTGTTAATACCATAATTTAAATCCCCGGTTGCAAGTACTTTCTGCCCTCCGGGATGTACAGTCTATACACTATTTTTCTGGGGGTGTTTTTGGTGCTCACTGATTAGGCATTCTAGGGTTTGGTGCGAGAACAGTCGGTACCAATGATGAGCAGCTGACATCCTGCTGAGATTGCAGGGTAAAGGACGGAGTTGTGGGTGAGGCACTTATCTGAGACTCAAGAGAGCTGGTTTCAGTTGCCAGCTCTACCACAGAACCCCTTTGAGACCTTGGTCAAGGCAGTTAATTTCTCTGCCTAGGTTTCCCTATATGTAAAACAGAGATCCTAATATTTCTCTACCACACCTAGATTGTGAGAATACATATTTGGAAGCACTCAGATGTGTTTGTGATGGGGTGATATAAGTAGATAGATACCCAGATAGTTTTACCAGGAATGAAGTTTGGAACTTTCAAAAGGATGATTTTAATGAAATTTGGGTGTTTCATTCACAGAGGCTCCTTAAAAAGTCCCAGACAAAATTCTTGCAATATGTTTTAAAAGACTCTTTTTCTTCCCCCGTTAAAATTTAAAATAAACAGGACATGGAAAGATTAAAATGAAATGTGTATTACACTTTTTACCAGTAGGTTGTGCTACCTTGTTATTTCCCCCAAATCTCCCTGGACAGCGTTGCTTTAATCACATGCATTATCGAAATGTCATACAAAGCAATACGAGATTTCTAACTAATCACACCAAAACAGAAGGTGCTTTATAGGTTGTGACTGTCCCAGACTTGCAACTAGTCATTTAAATCTCCCACGCACACTCATAAATAGGTTATATTCATTAAAATAATTTAATTACACTATTTTAACTCACGTTTAAAAAATTGGTGTTTTTAGTTTGCGTTATCTGAAAAATACGATAGTCTATGAAGAGAAAAAAATTGCCAAACTGTTAACAGAAAAATCTCAAGCCCATTGCATGATCCAAGGTTGATATATTACTATAAAGATTTTAATAAAGATTTGGTTTGCGGGGGATAGGAAACACCAGCTTGACACCAGTAGAGTCACCATAAAACAGGGTTATCAAAGTGGGGGTCGGGACCCCTCCGGGGGTCGCGAGGTTATTACATGGGAGGTCGTGAGTTGTCAGCTTCCACCCCAAGCCCCGCTTTGCCTTTATAATGGCGTTAAATATATTAAAAAGTGTTTTTAATTTATAACGGGGGTCGCACTCGCAGGCTTGCTGTGTGAAAGGGGTCACCAGTACAATAGTTTGAGAACCACTGCCATAAAATATGTATTTCTTGGCAGTGTAACAATTCTCCTAAGGCAGCTATTTCCAGTCTCAGTGCGCCTAATTTCCGCTGCATCAAGGAAGGGAAGGTTTTTTGCCCAGCTTTGCTGTGTGGCTCTGTCACTTTTTGAGCGCTGCGGAACGCAGCAATACACCGCTGTGTCCGCCAGCTCCAGGTCTGTGATGTTCAGAACTGTGGAGCTGTCAGCAGCCTGGGACGAAAACTTCTTCTGGGCGAAACCTGCAGCATCACTGTCTCTTTTAGCTCGTCTCTGGAGAATGCACTGCAGGCCATGGTTACTATACTGAAGTACCAGAAGAGAGACACAGCGCCAAATAGGAGCAGAGAGACATATTTTAATTCTGTATTTGGCACTGTTAGGGCCTCTGCTGGAATACTTTGTCCAGTTCAGGTGTCCAGAAATCAAGAAGGAGGTTGATAAATTGGAGAGTGTTCAGAGAAGAGCTGTGAGAATGATTACAAGATTAGAAAACATGTTTAAAGTGATAGACTCAAGAAGCTCAAGCTATTTACAAAGAGATGGTGAAGGGTTGTAGTCTATTACAAACAAATATTTAATAATGGGCCCTACAAACTAGCAGACAAAGATATAACAGGAGCCAATGGTTGGAAGTGGAAGTTACACAAATTCGGCCCCGAAATAAGGTGTTAATTTTTGTCAGTGATGGTAATTAACCACTGGAACAATTTACCAAGGGGGTTGTGGTGGATTGTCCATCCCTGGCCATTTAAAAACCCAAAGGGAAGTTTTCTAAAACAGCTGCTCTATGAATTGTTTGGGGCCTGTGTTACACAGGAGGTCAGACTAGATGATCACAATGGTTCCTTCTGGCCTTGGAATCTCTGCATCTAGTAATAAGGAGTTTTCTAACATTTCGCCCAAAAATAGAAGCTTGTTGTCTTCTGGTTTAATTGTGATTTGACTCCTGTAGACTTGGAACTGTAAATATAACCTCACTCTATCTACCAACAAATGTTACAATTTTGCATCACAATTTTAATCAAATGTAACAAATTGGTATTTTTACAATTTATTTTTACAAAATACCCCCAGAATATGCTGCTGGAAGATGTCTAACAGCTTTCGTGATTTAAGTTCCTGCCTTTTGTACTTTTTAGTGTAAATTGTTCAATGAGCATTTTACATTGGAGTGTGTGCATGAAAGGAATAACGTGACACCCCCACAAGCACCCCGAAATTAGTCCTTTTAACAACGTCACAAGTCTTCTGAGGGACTCTCCTTCTAGCTTCAATAACCTCAGCTGCTACAAGGAAAGGAGGGTTTTTGCACTGCTCTGCTAGGCGGCTCTGTCACTGTGCGCGCTGCAGGGCGCAGAGATACACCGCTGTGTCCGCCAGCTCCAGGGGTTTGATGGTTAAAACAGTGGAGCTGTCGTCAGTCTGAGAAGAAAACCTCTTCTCGGCGAACTCTGCAGTATCACTGAGTTTGCTGAAGGACTTCGCTCCTCTCCAGAGAATGTACCGCGGGGCTCGGTTCGGATAATGACGGTACCAGTAGAGATAGATGCCACCAGAATAGTCCGTATTGTAAGAGCATGTGAGTGTCACAGTGTCTCCTTCTCCTCCAGTCACTGCGGGTTCGCTGGGCTCGACCGACTCGCCCAGCCCAGCCCCTGCAAGAAGACAATCTCATGTAAGGACATCTTTCCAAGTACACCTGGCCCATGGGCAGGGGCGGCTCTAGGCACCAGCTAAACAAGCTGGTGCCTAGGGCGGCAAAATCTATGGGGCGGCAAAATGCTCCCGCCTGGGGGGGAAGTGGCCGCTGCCCGCGGGAGAGCGGCATGAAGAAGCTGAGGAGCGGCCCGTCCTCTGCAGCGGGGGCAGGGCCGCGCTGCCGGCTGCCGCCGCTCTCCCGCTGTCAGCGCCCACCCCCCAGGCGGAGGCAGTAGCGCGGCCCTGTCCCCGCTGCAGAGGACGGGCCGCTCCTCAGCTTCTTCATGCCGCTCTCCCGCGGGCAGCGGCCACTTCCCCCCCAGGCGGGAGCATTTTGCCGCCCCATAGATTTTGCCGCCCTAGGCACCAGCTTGTTTAGCTGGTGCCTAGAGCCGCCCCTGCCCATGGGCCAGGTGTACTTGGAAAGATGTCCTTACATGAGATTGTCTTCTTGCAGGGGCTGGGCTGGGCGAGTCGGTCGAGCCCAGCGAACCCGCAGTGACTGGAGGAGAAGGAGACACTGTGACACTCACATGCTCTTACAATACGGACTATTCTGGTGGCATCTATCTCTACTGGTACCGTCATTATCCGAACCGAGCCCCGCGGTACATTCTCTGGAGAGGAGCGAAGTCCTTCAGCAAACTCAGTGATACTGCAGAGTTCGCCGAGAAGAGGTTTTCTTCTCAGACTGACGACAGCTCCACTGTTTTAACCATCAAACCCCTGGAGCTGGCGGACACAGCGGTGTATCTCTGCGCCCTGCAGCGCGCACAGTGACAGAGCCGCCTAGCAGAGCAGTGCAAAAACCCTCCTTTCCTTGTAGCAGCTGAGGTTATTGAAGCTAGAAGGAGAGTCCCTCAGAAGACTTGTGACGTTGTTAAAAGGACTAATTTCGGGGTGCTTGTGGGGGTGTCACGTTATTCCTTTCATGCACACACTCCAATGTAAAATGCTCATTGAACAATTTACACTAAAAAGTACAAAAGGCAGGAACTTAAATCACGAAAGCTGTTAGACATCTTCCAGCAGCATATTCTGGGGGTATTTTGTAAAAATAAATTGTAAAAATACCAATTTGTTACATTTGATTAAAATTGTGATGCAAAATTGTAACATTTGTTGGTAGATAGAGTGAGGTTATATTTACAGTTCCAAGTCTACAGGAGTCAAATCACAATTAAACCAGAAGACAACAAGCTTCTATTTTTGGGCGAAATGTTAGAAAACTCCTTATTACTAGATGCAGAGATTCCAAGGCCAGAAGGAACCATTGTGATCATCTAGTCTGACCTCCTGTGTAACACAGGCCCCAAACAATTCATAGAGCAGCTGTTTTAGAAAACTTCCCTTTGGGTTTTTAAATGGCCAGGGATGGACAATCCACCACAACCCCCTTGGTAAATTGTTCCAGTGGTTAATTACCATCACTGACAAAAATTAACACCTTATTTCGGGGCCGAATTTGTGTAACTTCCACTTCCAACCATTGGCTCCTGTTATATCTTTGTCTGCTAGTTTGTAGGGCCCATTATTAAATATTTGTTTGTAATAGACTACAACCCTTCACCATCTCTTTGTAAATAGCTTGAGCTTCTTGAGTCTATCACTTTAAACATGTTTTCTAATCTTGTAATCATTCTCACAGCTCTTCTCTGAACACTCTCCAATTTATCAACCTCCTTCTTGATTTCTGGACACCTGAACTGGACAAAGTATTCCAGCAGAGGCCCTAACAGTGCCAAATACAGAATTAAAATATGTCTCTCTGCTCCTATTTGGCGCTGTGTCTCTCTTCTGGTACTTCAGTATAGTAACCATGGCCTGCAGTGCATTCTCCAGAGACGAGCTAAAAGAGACAGTGATGCTGCAGGTTTCGCCCAGAAGAAGTTTTCGTCCCAGGCTGCTGACAGCTCCACAGTTCTGAACATCACAGACCTGGAGCTGGCGGACACAGCGGTGTATTGCTGCGTTCCGCAGCGCTCAAAAAGTGACAGAGCCACACAGCAAAGCTGGGCAAAAAACCTTCCCTTCCTTGATGCAGCGGAAATTAGGCGCACTGAGACTGGAAATAGCTGCCTTAGGAGAATTGTTACACTGCCAAGAAATACATATTTTATGGCAGTGGTTCTCAAACTATTGTACTGGTGACCCCTTTCACACAGCAAGCCTGCGAGTGCGACCCCCGTTATAAATTAAAAACACTTTTTAATATATTTAACGCCATTATAAAGGCAAAGCGGGGCTTGGGGTGGAAGCTGACAACTCACGACCTCCCATGTAATAACCTCGCGACCCCCGGAGGGGTCCCGACCCCCACTTTGATAACCCTGTTTTATGGTGACTCTACTGGTGTCAAGCTGGTGTTTCCTATCCCCCGCAAACCAAATCTTTATTAAAATCTTTATAGTAATATATCAACCTTGGATCATGCAATGGGCTTGAGATTTTTCTGTTAACAGTTTGGCAATTTTTTTCTCTTCATAGACTATCGTATTTTTCAGATAACGCAAACTAAAAACACCAATTTTTTAAACGTGAGTTAAAATAGTGTAATTAAATTATTTTAATGAATATAACCTATTTATGAGTGTGCGTGGGAGATTTAAATGACTAGTTGCAAGTCTGGGACAGTCACAACCTATAAAGCACCTTCTGTTTTGGTGTGATTAGTTAGAAATCTCGTATTGCTTTGTATGACATTTCGATAATGCATGTGATTAAAGCAACGCTGTCCAGGGAGATTTGGGGGAAATAACAAGGTAGCACAACCTACTGGTAAAAAGTGTAATACACATTTCATTTTAATCTTTCCATGTCCTGTTTATTTTAAATTTTAACGGGGGAAGAAAAAGAGTCTTTTAAAACATATTGCAAGAATTTTGTCTGGGACTTTTTAAGGAGCCTCTGTGAATGAAACACCCAAATTTCATTAAAATCATCCTTTTGAAAGTTCCAAACTTCATTCCTGGTAAAACTATCTGGGTATCTATCTACTTATATCACCCCATCACAAACACATCTGAGTGCTTCCAAATATGTATTCTCACAATCTAGGTGTGGTAGAGAAATATTAGGATCTCTGTTTTACATATAGGGAAACCTAGGCAGAGAAATTAACTGCCTTGACCAAGGTCTCAAAGGGGTTCTGTGGTAGAGCTGGCAACTGAAACCAGCTCTCTTGAGTCTCAGATAAGTGCCTCACCCACAACTCCGTCCTTTACCCTGCAATCTCAGCAGGATGTCAGCTGCTCATCATTGGTACCGACTGTTCTCGCACCAAACCCTAGAATGCCTAATCAGTGAGCACCAAAAACACCCCCAGAAAAATAGTGTATAGACTGTACATCCCGGAGGGCAGAAAGTACTTGCAACCGGGGATTTAAATTATGGTATTAACAATGAAGATGCTGCCACCTGTTACTGCGCTGTTGCACAGTGGTAAATGCGGACTCTTTCTGTGCAAATATGCACTCAGCAGCTCAGACTGTGAGCTCTTCCGCTCTAGGAGCAGCTTTTCCCTTTGTGTTTGTACAGCACCTAACACTATGGGGTACTGGTTCATCACTATGACTTACTGGTGCTGCCATCACTACCAGCACCGTAGTAGTAATAATAATAATAATAATAATTAATAATAAAGTCTGAAACAAGAAGTGTGAGGCAACCCAGAATAAACAGGGCTCTCAATAGATGTTTTATGGCTGAAATGTTCAAATCAGGTAGTGTGTGAAAGCCTCCCAATCTTTAATGTATGCATCCTGACAGCACCTTGTGAGAGAGGAAAGTGCTGTTATCCACATTACCGTTGGTGCACTGTGGCATTGAAAGTCTTTTCAAAAGCATCTCAGTGATGTAGGAGGGTAAGTCCCATTGCAAATTAGAAGCAAGGCACCGTTTTGAACAGAGAGGGTGATTCACCCTTGGAACAAACTCCCAAGGGAAGTGGTGGATCATCTATCTCTTGGGGGCTTCAGATCCAGACTGGAACCGTTTCTGGAGGATGTGGGTTAGACAAACACAGATTACTCAAGAAAGGGGAAACAGAGTGAAATTTTATGGTCTCTGAAATGTAGGGGATCAGACTAGAATCCTACATGATCTATTGGTCCCTTTTGGCTGTAAAATAAATTTTAGAAAATGATTTAGGAAACTAGAAAACGATTTACCTAAGGTACTTATCTGCCTCCCATTACCAGGACCATCACAATATTTTATCACCAAAAAACTCCTGTGAGATAGGGAAGTCCCATTTTACAGATGGGGAAACAAAGAAGAGAAGGACTAAAGTACTCTCCCAGGATCACAAAGGGAGTCTATGGCAAGTCTGGAAACTGAAGCTGAGTTCCCCAAGTCCCTCCCTGGCCTGTACCTTAGCCATAAAGACCATCCTTTGTCAGTTCCAAGGAGAATAAGATTGACCCCTTTTCTGGAAACAGTTGTAAGATTAAACAAGAATTGCTGGTTTGTTGCCTGAGTTGGAAAGTTTGCTTAACTCCACTAACCACTAGAGGGTAATGCTATAGATTAATAGGTACCTAAATGTAGATTAATAGATTTAAAGGCCAGAAGACCACTTGATCATGACCCCCTGTATAACATAGATCACAGAATTTCATCGTGTTTCTCTTGTATTGAGCCCAATAATTTGTGCTTGACTAAAGCATATCTTCCTCAAGTATCACTGCTGTGTCATCCCACCAATTGAAGGTGGAGACCAATGATAATATTAATAATTATTGGTGTGTCTCAGAGATTGCATTATTATAGCACCTAGCAGCCAAATTTGAAAATGTATTTCGGTGCCTAATTCGCATTGATTTCAACGTTACATACATACCTTTAAAATCTGTCCCTTAGTCCCCCTGTGCCTCAATTCCCCACCTGTAAAATGGGGATAGAAATCCTTCCTTAGACTATTTAGACAGTAAACTCTGCAGGACAGAAAATGTTTTGGGTTTTTTTTTTCTGTGAGTCTGTGCAGCACCCTGCACAAGGAGGTCTTTATGTGGTACTGCTATATAGAGAAAGGTAATAATGATATAATGATAATAAATGTAAAGACCGAACACCCGCATGCCTTCAGCAAGCAAGCCGTTCTCCATCTGTTGAGGATGAAAGTTTAAAGAGACCTTTGATGAGCAACATCTTGTGATATGTTCAAAAAACCACCCTTCTTAATCCCCTATTTCCTTTATTGCAGTAGCAACGAAACTGCCATGCAAAATTTATTAAGATGATGTTTTTAAAAAAAGTGAACGGTACAGAGTTTAAGCATAGAGTTTCTGGTTATCAGGGAATAATTTACAGATTATCGAGGGGTGCAAAGTTCGGTTTTAAATTCGGGTGGCATAAAGAATACATAATCTCCAATATTCCTGATTGGTGGTAAAAGGTTTATGGGTCAAAGTAAAAACATTGAGATATGAGGGTATGAAGTTCATATAATGGCTATGTTCGGGTGTGGAGTATAATTAGTGGATACAACGATGAGGATGGATTGACCCTCATTTGGTGAGATTTAATGTTCAGGGAGTTTATGGTTCCAGTTCATATGATCCAACGGAGAAAGTCTCTTGGTCCCTTTCTCGTAGTCGACGAACGATATCACTCCAGCTCACGCCTCCGGTGATGTGTTCGGTGTAGATGTCCCTGGACCATTGGATGGTGTCTGAGACCATGAGGCGCCACATGAGCCATGCATTGCGTCGACCGATCCTGCAGGTCCGCATAACACGCTCGTTGCAGGGGTCCCAGGCTCCCAGGGCTCCGATGATCAGGGCGTCCACCTGCACCTCGTAGCCCTTCGCTCTCAGGGTGTCGGCCGGGGGGGTCTACTAACCACTTACCTCTCGCACCTTTTCTCTTTCTTACCTGGGACCAGCACAGCTACCACAACACTGCAAACAAAATAGAAACACAGATAATGACAAGACACTGACCAAACGCAAATGAGTCTTTTAAAGATAAGACATGCAGGTTATGAATGAGATTTGTTAACTCTTGTATGGAAAGGGAGGGAGAAGAAATATTTAATCTACTCAACAATGTTTGTAGAAGGACAACTGCTTATAAACTGGCCGTGAATAAATTTAGGCTGGAAATTAGAAGATGTCTAATCATTAGAGGAGTGACTGTGAGGTTGTAGAACAGGTGATAGGAGGAGTGGGCATGAACAACCTAACTAGTTTTAAGATGGAGCTTGATACATTTATGTATAAAAGGAGTCACCTGAAATGCTCTCTGACCCAGGATGGAGATCCCTTTCAGTCCTATTCCTAGGTTCCTATGGATATTAATTGTTTACCTGAATAACTATATATTGTCTTTATTAAAATGGAAAAATCAATTGTTTTTGCAAATAAAATCAATATTTTAAATATCACCGCATATAATATAAATGTTATGAAATAACTGTTTATTTTTACTGTATTTTTTAATGTATGAATAAAAAGAAGTTGTCTTCATTTGAAAGACCAGAAAATTTGACTAAGTAAAAAATCAGTATTTAAAAATATGTGGCTATATCTGAGAAGAATGTGAATTTTATGAAATTATTATTCCTTTTAAAATTGTATGTTTTAATTAAAAGATGTCTTCATTTAGCAGTACAGAAAAATGGATTTCACATTAATTGTCAAGAAGAACTTTGTGTGTCTGTTATTGGGAAATTCATTTTCTATTTAATTCTAATTACAATCCAGAATTGATTAGAATATAGGAAATGAGAGTGCAATACAGGACATGGGAGCACAATGCAATACAATACAATACAATACAATAAATGAATCATAGAATCATAGAACTTAAGATCAGAAGGGACCATTATGATCATCTAGTCTGACCTCCTGCATGATGCAGGCCACAAGAGTTGACCCACCCACTCCTGAAATAACTCTCACCCTTGACTCAGCTGCTGAAGTCCCCAAATCATGATTTAACAACTTCAAGCAGCAGATAATCCTCTAGCAAGCGACCCCTGCCCCATGCTGCGGAGGAAGGCGAAAAACCTCCAGGGCCTCTGCCAATCTACCCTGGAGGAAAATTCCCTCCTGACCCCAAATATGGCGATCAGCTGAACCCCGAGCATGTGGGCAAGATTCTCCATCCAGACACTCAGGAAAAAGACTTTCAATATCCCAACATTTACCATCGGTACTAACTACCAGCGGTGGCACATTATTGACCTATTGTGTAAATCAAGTTATCCTATGAAACCATTCCCTCCATAAACTTATCAAGCTTAATCTTAAAGCCGGAGAGGTCTTTCGCCCCCACTATTTCCCTCGGTAGGCCGTTCCAGTATTTCACTCCGCTGACGGTTAGAAACCTTCACCTAATTTCAAGCGTAAACTTCCAAACTGCCAATTTATATCCATTTGTTCTCGTATCCACATTAGCACTGAGCCGAAATAATTCCTCTCCCTCCCTGATATTTATCCCTCTGATATATTTAAAGAGAGCAATCATATCTCCCCTCATCCTTCTTTTGGTTAAGGAAAATGAGACTAGACTAGAGTAGACTAGAATGTCCTTTAATGACTGTATTTGTTTCTTTAAATCATTGGATGGAAAAGAGATTTGGATTCCATGGTGGCTAGTACCTGATAACACATGCTCTATCTATCTATCTATCTATCTATCTATCTATCTATCTATCTATCTATCTATCTTAACTCTTAGGACAATGAATCACCTCTCTTCCCTTCTTGAGAAGAGATATGGGGCATTTCCTTTTTTCGTCCCTGGGTATAGTGCAATGCAGCACAATTTTCATAAGCTATATTCTTGTCCACATTCATTGTGCAATATATTCCTATAACGGGCCTGATCCAATGACCCTTAAAGTGGATGGGAAGACGCCTGTTGACTTCAAACGACTTTGGATCAGGCCCGGATGAGTCACCTTAAACTGAACAAGGCATGCACTTAAAAAAGAAAAGCACCTATTTCCGGTGAGATGAGAGAGCATCTCATGAAGTTCATATCAAAGTGACCTGTCTCACAACAGCAACAAACACCCTTGAGGTCTCAGCATGCCTGCGCTTCCCTTGGTACTTATCCTAACCCTGAACTGGTCCGGTGAGTTTATGAACACCATAGTGTTTAATTCGAGCTTCTATTTCTGTTCTTGGCTGATATTTGCTTAAAAGACTGAGATGAAACCTGTGTGTCCTAGGGGTTTTGTAATAACTCCGATGTTACTTTGATGTGTTTAAAGGGCTCACCCAAGGTCAGACAGTCATCCAACCCGTGGGAGAAACAAAAGTGAAGGAAGGGGAATTTGTTACCCTGGACTGTAGCTATAATTCTGGCTTCCCAACGCTGCTCTGGTACAGGCAAGAATCCGGAGGATCTCCACAGTTCATCCTACATGAGGGCTCCCGGCATGAAGATTTGGAAGAGAGGTTCAGGAACCGTTTCAAAGCCAAAATTAATAAAACCAGCAGGGTTTTCCCTTTGGATATATCATCGGTTCAGCTGTCTGACTCCGTCACCTATTACTGTGCGCTGAGAGACACAGTAAGAAAAAGGATAGACCTTCCTTTACAAAATCCCTCCGCCCAACAAAGCACAAAGACACAGCACTCACAAGGAGTGGAAAACTGTGGTTTGTCTACACTTGAAAATTAATGGTAGGTTTCAGAGTAGTAGCGGTGTTAGTCTGTATCCGCAAAAAGGAACAGGAGTACTTGTGGCACCTTAGAGACTAACAAATTTATTGTAGCATAAGCTTTCGTGGGCTACAGCACACTTCATCGGATGCATGCATCCGATGAAGTGGGCTGTAGCCCACGAAAGCTTATGCTACAATAAATTTGTTAGTCTCTAAGGTGCCACAAGTACTCCTGTTCCTTTTTGAAAATTAATGTGGATTACGGTAGGGTGTGAATTTAAAGTGTAATAGAAATTCCTTGAAATATCCGCCTGTGGACCATCTTATTCCAGAATAAGAATGCCTTGTTCCTGTTTATCTTAGAGCCAAGGTATTTTTGTCCTGAAACACACTCTTTGAGCCTGTAAAACACTGAATACTTTAAGGACCTACTGAGAAATAAATTTAAAGACTACAGAGTGTTTTAGAGCAAGAGGGAAACATTTGTCACTGATAATTTAAAATGAAAAGCAAAGAACAAAACTAAAGAATGAATCAAAAAAGGGAAGAAATATAGAAAACATAGAGATAGAGAAAAAGCAAAAAGCACCCCCAAAACCAGAAAATTGAATGCAAAAAACTCAAACACACAAACAAGCAAAAAGTCCAAAAACATACACAGCAACAACATACAGCACAAAAAACAAGAACACAACCACAGAATACAAAAAGATAAACACAAACAGAATAAACACACACACAAAAGTCTAAAAGTCAACATAAACTAGGAAAGAGAAAGAAGCCCCCCCCGTCTGCACAAAAAGAAAAAGAAAGAAAGAAAGAAAGAAAGAAAGAAAGAAAGAAAGAAAGAAAGAAAGAAAGAAAGAAAGAAAGAAAGAAAGAAACCCTTTCTTCTTTAAAAATGTACCATACTATATAAAAATTATTTTCCAGACGATGACAACAACAACAACAACAAGAACAGCATAAACTTCAGGCTGAATTTCAGTGGAATGTAGGTACCTAATTCCTTTAGATTTTTTTGAAAATCGCAGACGAAATGCTTTGTTGGGTGCCTTTTGCAGAGCCAGGTCTGTGTGAACAGTTGTGCGGCATTTCTCTTATTCTCTTCACTCCTAAGGAGGTTGAAGCTCCATCTGGTGTTTGGGAGGATACTCATTAAGAGGCGAAAGAGCTGTTTGATATCTGGCTATTCCATGTCTGAGTGGAGGGGTTTGAGCTGAACCGCGGTGTGTTACCCTGAGTGCTAAAGATCTCAAAGGCTGGAGAGCTCCATCTTGTTGCTTTTGAAGCCAGGCTTATCCAGAAATCGAACAGCTGCCAATCTCCATCCTCTGCCAGCGTCTGCAGAGGAAGGGGCACGTGACAGAAACTTTTGTATTACAAAGGGGATGACTGAGAAACTCTTGTGTGTTCGTTTTCTTGCAGAGATGATAAGAGGCTGCTGCCTTCTGCTGCTTCTCAGCAACTTATGCAGAAGTAAATAAAACACAATAGCACAGACCCCAAATTCTGCATTTGCTTTCTGTGTTTGGGTTTGTTCTGTTTTTTTTCTTTTGGTTTCCAGGTTTCTGTGTATGAATTTACTGTGTCTGAGTTTCTTATGTTTTCTGTGTTTATGCAGCTTTCCTGGTGTTTATGTTCTTCTTGTTTTCTGTGTTGGACTTTTTTCAGTTTGTTCCTTTTTCACTTTTTATTTTGTATTTCAGGTTTTCATATTCGTGTTTTTGTGTTCCTATGTTACTATATTTTTGTGTGTGTTTTCAGTGTTTATTTTGGATTTAGGGTGTTCCTGTCTTTGTGTTTTGCTTTTCCTCTTTATGTGTGTGTGTGTGTGTCTTTAATGTTGGCTTTCAGATTTTTGTGTTTATATTTTTTTGTGTGTTTTCCGTGTTTAGGATGGTTTCCAGGGTTAATTTATTTATTTGTGTGTGTGTGTTTTCTGTGTTTAGGTTGGTTTCCAGGTATTTGTGTTTGAGGATTTTTGTGTTTTCTGTATTTAGTTTGGTTTCCAGGTTTTTCTTTTTATTTTCTTGTTTTCTTAATCTTTAATTGGTTGTGAAGCTGTTAAATTATCTCCAGATTTTCAATTACACAGAATAATTATTGTCTTGCCAGATCCTGTTATTTCACTGATCAGCCATCTCTGCTGACGTTTATCCTTCTCCCTTATTGCCCCTTTGCGGGCAGTTAATCTCTTTGCCTTATTAATACGTTTTATTGTCTCGCCAGCAGTCGGGAGTGATGTGGTGCTGGAACAAGGTGCCCAGGCCTTGGCAGTCCGGGAGGGTGAAGAAATGACCTTGCAGTGCGGTGTGAAGGGAGGGGAGATGAGCAGCTACTGGATCTACTGGTACAGAAAGGGGCAGCGGGGCCCCCTGACCTGGATTTACCGAGAAGGGGACAACTATGGAGAAGGTTTCCAGGGCCGCTTCGTAGGGAAAGTTGATAGCGCCAACAACAGGTTCACCCTCAGGATCCTGAGCGCAGAGCTGCGAGACAGGGCGGTGTATTACTGCGCTTCCAGTCCCCACGGTGCCACAGCTGTGCTGCGGAGCAGAGCCAAAACTGACAGGGCGGGGGGAGGGGGCATCGCTTGCAAACCACAGACCATGGCCAGCTCTGGGGCACAAGTGGCTGGTGTGTGTGTGTGTGTGTGTGTGTGTGTGTGCGCGCGCGCGCTGTGAAGCTGTCAGGGAAGCCATCCGGACAGAACAGGAAGGAGTGCATCTATCAGACAGTATTAGTATAGAATTTAGTTCTGTTTATAGCAAACTCTAGGCTGGCAACTTTCAACGGAGAATAATTCATTAAAACCAGTTTTAGAGATCCCCGGGTATGTAGTATAGTATAGTATAGTATAGTATAGTATAGGGGGTGTCTGGGGATAGATAGATAGATAGATAGATAGATAGAGAGATAATGTGTATGGGGATAGATAGATAGATAGAGAGATAGATAGATAGATAGATAGATAGATAGATAGATGGGGGGCGTATGGGGATAGATAGATAGATAGAGGGGGGGGTAGATAGATAGATAGATAATGTGTATGGGGATAGATAGATAGATAGAGAGATAGAGAGATAGATAGATAGATAGGGTGTCTGGGGATAGATAGATAGATAGATAGATAGATAGATGGGGGGGGTATGGGGATAGATAGATAGATAGATAGATAGATAGATCGATAGATAGAGGGGGTGAATGGGGATAGATAGATAGATAGATAGATAGATAGATAGATAGATAGATAGATAAGTTGTGCTTGTCCTGTGCAGAGAGTGAATTTAAGCCTCATTTTGTAACTCAAAGAAATGGCCACAAGGTGCTGCTATTCACCCATAATCTTCTGAGACCAGTTAGACTGATGGAGCTGTCCAAGGTGGAAACCCTTCATGGACAGTTAAAGAAGAAAAGTGTCAAGAGGCTAATATGTCTGCAGTAGGAGGGAAGGATCTCTCTCTCTCTACATATATACACATACACTCTATCTATCTATCTATCTATCTATCTATCTATCTATCTATCTATCTATCTATCTATCTATCTGACAAGGTGGGCCAGGTAACAATTTTTATTGAACCAACTTTTTTGGGTGGAAGAAACAAGGTTTTCAGCATTACAGAAATCCTCCTCAGGTCTGCCTTCCTTCTCCAGACCTGAGGAAGAGCTCAGTGAAACTCGAAAACGTGTCCCTTCCGCAAACAGAAGTTGTTCCAGTAAAAGATATTACCTCACCCACCTTGTCTCTCTCATATCCTGAGACCAAAGAGCTAGAACAAATCTCTCTCTGTCTCTGTATGTCTCTCTGTCTCTTTTAAAAATATAAATACACGTGCATCTGTCGGTCTGTCTCTCTGAAAATAAATACATGCGTATCTGTCTGTCGGTCTGTCTGTCTGCTTTTATGGATTATACTCCTTTGGGGAAATAGTCACCTAATTTAGTTGCCTGCAATAAACATAACGAAGTTATACACCTACACCGAGGATAAATTGTTTAAGAAAAAACATTCCTTCCCATTGTCTCCGGGTGGCTTCCGGGGCAGAATTTCTCCATCTGTCTATTCGCAGCCCTCCCACAAGGGGCAGTGGGTCCTTGACTTTAAATAGACTGGACAACACAGCAGACGCCTCATTCTGTGTGTGACAGCGGCAGAGACGAGATGTGAGTAATTTTTGTATCATTTTGTAATTCCCGATCTATTTCCCCAGCGTGTGAGCCCCGCCCACGCCTCCCGCCCCCCCCCCACCCACCAGCCCCCCCCCTTCCTATTGACGCTAGAGAGGGAGCAGCAGGGACAGAAAGGGGGCGCCGGCACAGCCACTCCAGAGCCCTGCGCCTCGCCCCCGTTCCTTAAAGAGACAGTGACATAGGGTAGAAAAATCGGCTGCCCTTGACCTCTGCTCAGCCTTCGCTTTGGAGCAGGAGGGACCGAATCTCGGTCAGGGCGCTGCTGGGTGTGACTGTTGTGTGTGTTGCAGGCATTAAAGAGAGAGAGAGACTGGGCGCGCACACACAAATGGGGACACACACTCGGATCCAGAAGAGGGCGCGCACACACACACAAATACACACTCTCTCACACACACCCTTTCCCAAGCGTTACTGGCGTGGGTGAGCTCCACGCCCATCCCAGCTCCGGATCCGCTGTTCACACAGAAGCTGCCGTCACCCCCTGGCACTCCCTTTCCCTCAGATCAGTGACTGCGGTTCATTGTCTTTCCCCCAGTGGTTACAGAAATGCCGGGATCTCTGTGGCTGTGTCTCTGCGCGCTGCCGCTGTTCCCAGGTGAGCTCCGGGCGGAGGGGCCGGGGCCTGTCGATGGGACTTTCCTCGCCCTGTGACTCCCTCCCAATTCTCCCCCTTCTAGGTTCGGTGGCGGGGAACTCGCTGACCCAGATCCCGGCTTCCCTGTCAGCCACGGAAGGGCAGCGGGTGGAGATCAGGTGTCAATACAGCACCTCCTCCACCAGCTACGCCCTGGACTGGTACCAGGAGGTGCCGGGGAAGCAACCCCTGTTCCTGCTGGGCCGATACTCCAGTGGCTCGGAGCGCAAATCCAGTTCGGGGGCACCTCGGTTCTCCTCCCAGCTCAATTCCAGAGCGAAGGGGGTGGCAGTGTCTGAAATGCAGGGAGACGTCCAGTGGTGGATTTAGTTAGTGGGGCCCCTATGCAGTTATATTTTGGGGGGGCCCACTGGATACTCAGCCAAGAAAAAGAACATTATCTCTTACCTCCCCCCTGTTTCATTATTTTTTCTTCATCCTCCATTATAAGTAATATGAAGTAAATGAAAATAAAGTGAGGGACCTTGATTGGGGCAGGGGGTTGGGATGCAGGAGGGAGTTTGGGTGCGGGATGTGGGCTCTGTGCTGGGGCAGGGGGTTGAGGTGTGGGAGGGAGTCAGGGGGGTGGCACTTACCTTGGGTGGCACGGCTCCCAAATCAACCCGCACACCCCTCTGGCAGTGGGCCAGAAGGTCTCGTGTACTGCGGCTAGCAGGCGCCGCCCCTGCAGCTCCCATTGGCCTCAGTTCTCGGAGAATGGGAGCTGTGGAGTCGGCACTCGGGGCAGGGGCAAGGTGTGAAGACCCCCCCACCCCCACCACCAGGGGCTGCAGGGACATGCGGGCCACTTCGGAGAGCAGCGTGGCACGGAGGGAGGGAGGCAGAGTAGGCAGGGAACCGCCTTAGCCCTGCTGCGCTCCTACTGGCACGTCTCTGCGCACCCCTTGGGGCGGAGGGGAGCAGTGGGTCTCCCTGCGCTGCCCTGGGTGGGGTCAGCGCGCGGAGCCACTTTTCCCCCGCCCGTAACTCGCAGAAACTTCGGGGACCTGTGTGGGGCCCCGGCCACAGTATGCAGCCTGCCTGCCTGAGACCTGCTGAGCTGCCTCCTTTGGGGGCCTCCTGTCGCTGGGGGCCACCGGATGGTGCGGTTAGTGGTCAATCCGGTCCTGCAGCCACCGCCTTTCGAACGCAGCTGGGACAACACCAAACCCTCCAGGGAGTCAAATCTCTTCCTACCCTTATTTCTTTAGTGACTGGTTTGGATCCTTCTCTTGAATCCCCAGACTCAGAAAGTGAGCTCACTCGGGGCAGGAGTTTGTGCTTCTTATAAAGGAGCGGGATATGCAAATATGGGTCTCAGTTTCCTGTTTAAATCTCTCTCTCTCTCTCTCTCTCTCTCTCTGCCCAGGCTGCACCCAGAAACACAAGCCGCAGCCCCCTGGTTCTGTCCAGTTACCAGCCAACTTTCCCCTCCAAGGCCAGGGAGAATGAGACTTTGGCTCCATTTAGGTTTCCTTGATGCAGCGTTGGACGGTATTTTCTCCTTGTAAACACATGTCGGAGGCAGAAGGTTTGTTAAAGCTCTTCTTACGATTTCTAAGAGTATCTTTATTTGCAGGTGTCCGGTCTCAGGTGCAGCTGGTGGAGTCCGGAGGGGATGTGAAAAAGCCCGGAGACTCTCTCCGCCTCTCCTGCAAAGCCTCCGGCTTCACCTTCAGCAGCTATGGGATGAGCTGGGTCCGCCAGGCTCCCGGGAAGGGGCCGGAGTGGGTGTCAGTTATTAGCAGCAGCGGGGGTACTATCTACTACTCCGATGCAGTGAAAGGCCGATTCACCATCTCCAGGGACAACCCCAACAACCTGCTGTCTCTGCAACTGACCGGCCTGAGACTCGAGGACACCGCCCGGTATCACTGCGCGAGAGGCACAATGGAATGAAACCTATTGTTGCTAACACAAAAACCCAGGCTGCGGATTGTCCCTTCTCCCGTGCGCCGCGTAGAGGCAGCAGTGAAACGAATCATCCAGCCTGTGGCACAGGCAGGAAAGCGGATCTCAGCGTTCAAAACAAACAGCTCGTGTGTGTGTCGGGGGATGGGGGTACTGCTTTAGATCCCTGGCAATGCCACCCCTTGTTGCACATAGCCGCACTGGGGCCTGCAGTGCAGAGACCACTGGATTCCCCCATAACCCCTGCTCAGCTGGGATTCCTGTTATAAGAGCCACCCTCCCCTGGTAGAAGGGGAACATTCGATCTTCTCCTGATCATTTCTATCTCCGATACATTGGACAGGGGCTGTCACCCCCGAGAACAGAAATGGGTGATGGGGCTGATCTGCAGCCCTTCAGAACCAATGAAACTCTCGCCTCGGATGTCACACAGCTTTGGTTGTTGTGATCTTAAGACATACATACATGGTGAGAGCAGAACCACAGCTGGAATAAATTATCACAGACCCACTATATCCAATACAGCAGATATCCTTATTTATGCCAGCTGATGATCTGGACCTTTTATTCAAACAGTTACAAACTCTAATAAACACATGGGTGCTATTTATCCAATGGGTTCTGGATGCCTAACTATCTTAGGTTCCTGTGAAAAAACGAGTTTTTCTAAGAAGAGGCGCCATTTCTACATTTAGAAATAGATAATAACCCCTTCACAATAGTGTCTGTTCTTCTGGAAAGAATTAAAGGCTGTAGGCTGGGAGTTTTAAAATGTTACAAAGCAATTAAGATTCCAGTTAATATTGGATCTCTGCCCCCAAAGACTTTATTAACTAAGTAGAAAACGAGACAACAGATGGAATGCCACAAGAAAACGGAGATAATATGTCAGCATAACAGGCGCTGGTCTCAGCAACCCACTGATCTAACTGCTCGCTCGCTCTCTCTCCCCTACACATAGACGCACAAACACACGTACACGTGTCCTAACGCAGCGTGCAGAGAAGGATGATCTGGAGTGTTTGTAGGGGGAGAGACCCGGCCTCGAAGCCCACCCGGGCCTGTGAGCTAGTAGCTGCAGTGGGGGACTCTGGGTTACAATATTATGTCAGTTCTCTGCCATATAAACTGCTTTTATTTTCAACCATAAAGACTCCCACAGCATGAGCTGCACCCATCCCTTCTAAATCTACCCCACTGCACCCACATCCAGAGCGATCCAGCAGCAGAGCTTGTTCTCCTCCGTTCTGTACCCACCCTCAGAACCCACCTCATCCCAGAGAAATACCCACAGCCCGGCCTGCTCCACTCTCATCTGTGCCGAACCCCACTGCCACCCACGTCAGCTCACCCCTTAGAGAACCCAACACCAGGGCCTGCTCCCCCTCCCCGCTATACCTAACCCCCTGCTACCCCAGAGCCACTGTCACCTCATAGAGACACCAAAAGTACCAACATCTCCCCGCTATACCGTAACGCACGCTCCCCCTTCACCCCAGGGCAATGACTCTCTTGAGCTCTCTCGGGGCGGGATCCCGTATTTACCCTCTCTCGTCCTGTTTAACCCCCCACAGACTTTGCGCACTCACAAAGTCCCGGATCTGTCTCAGGGACTCCAGTTCGGAGCGGACCCACCCGGGCTCGGCTCCCGAACCGCTCCATGGCTCTGTTGTCCATGGTACAGCTGCTCCTTGCACTGGCCGCGCTCGCCTGTGAGCTGGGTTTGGGTTCGGGTTCGCTACTTCCCCCCATTGCCCATTCTTCGGTCTAATATCATGAATTTAACGTGCAATCTCCCTTTCTTCATTTCCCCCCAGGGGCCCGCTCGCAGGTGGTTCCGGCCCCGCTCGGGGACAGCGGTGAAAAAGCCCGGAGAGTCCCATAGGCTGCAATGTTCAGTTAGTGGGGTTAGCAGTATGGGCGACATGTTTTGGATCCGGCTGGCTCCTGGGAAGGGGCTGGAGGGGCTGATTTACTATTATTCTCCGTCTGACAACAGCTACTCCCCGGCAATCCAGGGCCGATTCACAGCCTCCAAGGACAGCTCCGGTTTCTATTTGCAAATGACCAGCCTGAAGCCCGAGGACACCGCCGTGTATTACTGCGCGAGGGACACAGCGAGGGGAACCTATTCTGCGTCATACAAGAAGAAGCCGCCCGAAGGTCCCTGAATCGCACTGAGCGGGAGAGGGCAGCAGTTACACAGAGAACAAAGGGAAGATCTCTCAGGGAGTTTTCATGCCGCTAGCTACAACGATGGAAACTGGGACCACAGTGAAAAAGTTTTTCCTTCTGCCCTAGAGGTTAAAAGTGGGAAGCCTACCGCTATACTTCCAACACAATCTTCAACGACCCCTTTACCTTCTCTGACCAAGACATTATCTGCATTTGTCTTGTTCTCTAGCAAAAAGAACATCCTCCTTCAGGGCTTGATCCAACGTCCTCTAAACCTAAGAAGAGTATTTGTGTTGATTGCAATGAAGTTCGAGTCAAGCCCTAGAATCTTGGCAACTGATAATTTCTCTCTTCGGGACAAGGATATTCAAGACCCCAGGGCTCTTTGTTAGGCGCTGCACAGACACACAGACAAATTCCCCTCTGAGCCTTAGTTACAGTCATTCTGATGTTTGTACGGCTTATAAGGGGGGAAATATGTACATTACGGTGACAGCTTCCTGTTAAAATCTGTGTCTCTCTCTGCCCAGGCTGCACCTGGGAACACGGTCCCTAGTCCCCTGTGTCTGTGCGGTTACCAGACATTCGCCCTGAGAACTTTCCCCCGCAACACCAGGGAAAATGCTATTTTTGCTCCTTTTAATGTTCACTGTAGCGGCTCTGGAAGGTATTCTTTCCACTGAATCATTGGCAGAGCTAAACGAATATTATATTATTGTTGTTTTTATACCAATATTTGTCACCTGTCTTTATTCCCAGGTGTCCGGTCGCAGGTGCAGTTGGTGGAGTCTGGAGGGGATGTGAAAAAGCCCGGAGACTCTCTCCGCCTCTCCTGCAAAGCCTCCGGGTTCACCTTCAGCAGCGACTACATGGATTGGGTCCGACAGGCTCCCGGGAAGGGGCTGGAGTGGGTGGCTCACATTAGACCCGATGCATCCAAGCAGTGGTACTCCCCGGCTGTTCAAGGGCGATTCACCATCTCCAGGGACAATCCCAACAACCTGCTTTATCTGCAAATGACCGGCCTGAAGCCCGAGGACACCGCCCGGTATCACTGTGCCAGACGCACAGTGAGAGGAAGCGGAGTGGCGCTAATACAAAAACCAGAGCGGAAGAAATCCCATTTCCCCCTGCGCCACGCGGGGGCAGCAGTGGCGCAAATAGCGCAGCCTTGGCCACAATCGCGAGAAAGAACAAACGGAGTTCGGAAAAACATTCTTCCGCCACGTTTCCACTGCACAGCCCTAGCGGGGGATGCAGCCCCCTGCACTTCAAAGGAGGGACCCGTCTCTGAGCGCTACCAGCTCTCCTCAAACCAGAAGCCTCACTGAGAGAAATGGGAGACTCCCAGAGAGTAAAGAAAGCAGCGCTTGGCCCCCATCCACGTCTGAACTTCCCACGACACATTCCCCGCTGCTCCCCGCACTTTTCAGCGGAGCCGGACCTTGCTGGGAAGGGGCATGGGCGGAGAATTCAGTCCCAGCCCTCACTCAGCCCCGGGGGAATTTTCAGCCAACACAGAGTGTCTCAACCCTGTTGGATTTTGTGACCCGCCCCCGAGTCACTGACCCCCCCCCTGGCTGGCTATTCCACAGCCCCACTGCGCACAAGGTGGGGGCTGGAGAACCGAGTCTCCCACCATCACCTAACTTGGGGGCAACGGATCAGCGTCCAGGTCGCGCCACCCGCCAGTACCTGACGCAGGCAGGGGAGCTAATGATCCAACCAGTGAGCTGAATTCCGGGAGCACCAGCTCAGCGATTCCCGGCACTGTCAAAACTGGCAACCCCAACGGGCAGCCCGGCAACCTTTTATGTCATTGGACAAGCTCTAGGCGTGTTACAACTCAATGTTGAGGGTCTGTCGGTTACCAAGAGTGATTTACTTGGCATTCTTGCTCATCGACATACTACCGACGTCATTTGCAAAAGAGACACACGTGACAACTGCTGCAACCGGGCTTTCCTGTATCAACGGCTTTGACCTGTTGTGCCATTTGGCACGCCCGAAGCACGGCCGAGCCGCATATCTTCCATCTGACATTGCAGATGCCATTCAGCTAATATCCGCCAAATTCTGTGACACCATCCAGACTGGCATTTTCCGGCTGGGAAATGTTTACAAGCCTCCAAGTGTCAGCTGGAACCAACAGGTCCTACTAAGCCTGCTACACCCGTCTGTCTACTTCAGAGACCTCAACAGCCATCAGACAGAATGGGGAGATAAGGAAGCTGACACTGATGGTGAACAACTTGCAGACTGGGCATCTCAAAACGACCTTGCCCTTATCCATGATGCTAAGCAATGAGACACGTTCCATTCTTCTAGATGGGATTGTGACTACTCTCCTGACTTGTGCTGGGTCAGTTCAGTACATGGCCATCCTCAGCCTGTAACATGCCAAGTGCTGGATAATTTTCCACACAGCCAACACGGACCATCACTGATCCATATTGGGCTACAGCTCCCAGTTGTCAAGAGTTCAAAAAAAAAAAAAAAAAAAAGCGGTGGAACTTCCGAATGGCCGACTGGGAAAAATACAGGGAAGTGCTGGAGAAGCGTGTAGTGACAGTTCCAGCCTGGCATATCTTGGTAAATGAGACGTACTGTCGCTTCTGCGGTGCTATTTAAAAAGCAGCCTGCGGAACCATCCCATGCAATTGCTGCCAGGTTTAGATCCCCTGCCTCAATGAGGACAGCGCTGCCTTGCTCAAGCAGTATGAGGCATCTGGTGACCATCTGACCGAATCATTGGACACTGCTCACCGAGCCCGATGGGAGAAGGTGACTGAGAGGATGAGCTTTACCTGCTCCAGCTGCAAGTGTTGGAGCCTGTTCTGATGCCTTGGAGCAGCGCAGCAGCCACCTGCACTCAGCTAACCCTCAGTGACATCCAGCCAAGGAGCCAGACATCTACTTAATGTGGCCAGAGCACCTTTGGAGAAACAGGTGCGAAGACAAGTGAGGAACGAATGGCGGATGTTTAAACATGTACACCAGATCATAAGCTGCCCAGAACCATTCACTGTAACAGAACTGGAACAGACACTGGGTAGCATCAAGTGTGGAAGAGCTGCGGACTATGAAAACATATCTCCAGAATTCCTGAAAAACCTTGAGCCTTGTGCTCAAAACCTTGGCTTGTACAATTATTCCCAGGGTCATCAGTGAAGGCAGGCTACTGAAGATATGGGGCACCGCAAAAGTCATTGGCCTCCCAAAGCCTGGAAAGGACCCAAATCAAGCATCAAGCTATCGTCCCATGTCATTACTGTCAGTGTGCTTCAAGCCACTGGAGCGCTTGATCCTACAGCGTGGAGAAAATGTTGAGCCCTGACCATGCTGTCTTTCGCCCAGGGCCATAGCACATGCGACCAAGTACTCGTGCTGACCACATTTGTTGAAAATGGCTTCTAGAGAAACTTGAAAACAGGTACTGTTTTCATCGACCTAACAGCAGCGTACAAAACAGTAGGGCACACTGGCTGCTCATGAAGGTATCATGGGTCCGGCTACCTTGGATCACAGGTGTCATTGAACTGTTCCTCCACGATAGGCAGTTCAGAGTCCATATGGGGGAGAAGACGAGTGCTTGCAGACAACAGAACAATGGGTTACCCCAGGGCTCTGTGCTTTCTCCAACCCTGTTCAACCTTTACATCAATGACCTGCCAACAACAGAGTCACAAAAGTTCATTTATGCAGACAACATCTGTTGCAGTACCCAGGCCCAGATGTTTCACGAGCTTGATGCCACCTTAAACCGGGACATGGTAAAATTAACTGATTACTGTAAGACTTGGCACCTCCAGCCAAGCAACATAAAAACAGTCTCCAGTTTGTCCCATCTTCATTACGCCAGCACAACCTGAGAACTGAATGTTTCTCTGAATGGTCAGAAGGTGAAGCATGAAGTAGAACCGGTCTATCTAGGTGGGACCTTAGACCGCACTTTGAGTTACCATGTCCACCTGGAGAAGACAGCAGCTAAAGTTAAGACATGCAACAATCCTCTTAGCAAACTGGCAGGTTCGTCATAGGGTGCTCATGCCACAACCCTGCAGACATCAGCTCTTGCCACCTCGTATTCAGTGGAGGAGTCCTGCGCACCAGTATGGAGTCGATCATCACACACCAAACTGGTGGATACACAATTACATGCTGCCATTTGCATCATCTCTGGCACCCTACATCCGACTCCACTCCCATGGTTTCTAGTTCTGAGTAATATTGCTCCTCCCCATATCAGATGAGAGGTTGCCTTTGGCAAGTTACTGGAGAAAGTACGTGCCAACCCAAGTCTGCTGCTGCACAATGACCTTTTTTAAACTGCTAGATGCATGTTTGCCACCACGTTGCCCATTATGGTCTCATCTGCCACATCAGGATGTTAGGGTGGAAACACTCTGGTGAGAGGAATGGTTATCTGTTATGATCCCTGTCAAGGGTGTTTCCCCACTCTGACACTTCGAGTGCAGAAGGTAGGGGGCAGCAAAAGACCTTAAAAGTACTTGCCACTCAAGGCTGCTTTAAAACTCCCCAAGGTTACAGATTCCCTGGCCTTGGACCGGTATCACTGCCACCACCCAAATGCAAAAACCCCTTTGAGAACCCAGGAAGGTGCACTTGGGAATTCCTGCCTGTGAGGTACCCCCAAGCTCTTTTAACTCTCCCTCTGGAGGGAGCTTGGAAAAAACAGCTGCTGCTATCAGCTGAACATGAAACTTTAATTTCTTAATTCTTCTTAGTAACTGGTTGTGCAGTCTTAGACATGTGCACACAGAACCTCCACCTTCTAGGACACAGGAATCAGATCATGTTCTTAAAAGCATGATTTGTATTAAGCAAAAAGAAAACAGATCTGGCAAAACATTGCTTTTTTGCTAGGTGTTATGGAGCAGCTAAAAAAATAAGGTTTAAAAACACAGAGAATCGCTTCCCTCGGATTCAGCTTGAAAAAGTTACAATACAAGGGGGAAGTTACATGTGCTCAGCACAGAGAATCCAGCAAACCCAAAATAAAGAAATAAACCTGATCGTGTCTGACTAAATATTCCCTGTTCTATTCACATATCTGTAGTTCAAGATTTAGTCCTTTCCTGGGCATGGATGTCACTGGATTCTCTATGTCTGGCCCTTGACTTACTTCATGTCCTTTCAGCAGCTTTGCCTCCCAGAACACAACAGGAAAAGAAAAGGCTGCTGCTTCCAATTCAAAATCCCATGCTTTGTTTTGATTGGCTCTTCTGGCCTCCTGTCAACTCACTTCCTGCTTCCCTAAGCATTCCTGGGAGTCTGGGACTCTATGATTTTAACCCTTACAGGCAAGACAATTAAAAGTTAGGTCTAGAGAGTTAACAACTTCTGAGAAAGATTCTAACTAACTGAATGTCTGTAACATCCAGAAAATGATGTTACCCTCCCCCCCATTCATCACAGTCCCCAACCAATCCCTCATTGCCGACCCCACAATCTTCCTGCCTGGTTTTGACCTGCCCCATCAGCAGTGGTCTCTCTTGAACAGGTTCTGGACTGGGCAAGGTCTCTGTGCAGCTATCCAGTATCGCTGGGCCTTTTGTGACAGCCCTTTGTGCAGCTGTGGCACAACACAGACAGTGCTGTACATTGTCGATGAATGTCTGCTGACTAGGTTCAGCGGTGGTCTAGAAAAATTTCATCATATCACTGAAGATGCCATTGCTTGGCTAGGTGACTATGCCTGTGCTAGATAAATACCTAACTTGACTATGAACAGGCCTTAAATACATGTTGGGGGGAGAGTTGTTTTTAAAGGTATTGGTGTTTTCCTTATCCAAAAGTGAAATGAGGTACACACTGCTCTGTGCGACAGCCAGACTGTTCTCTGAACCAGAGTGCAAGTAATTCACATCACCAACGGAAGGAGTTTGAATCTCTTATAAGGAGGGGGATATGCAAATAGGGGTTACAGGTTCCTGTTTAAATCTCTCTCTCCATGCCCAGGCTACAGGTCAAGAGACAACCAGGAACAATTGCCCTCCCCCTAGAACTTTCCCCGCTAACATCAGGCAAAATGAGACTTTGGCTGCATTTGCTTTTCCTTGTAGTGGCTTGGAAAAGTAATTTTCCCAGTAGTTGTTGTGATGTTGCACTCCATGTGTTTTATGGAAATATGTTTATGAATGTGAATGTGATATAACTGGAATATGCTTTATGAAAATAGTCCCTTGTATGGTGTCCTTAGGAAGCTTGTAATCTACTAAGTGTGTTCATCCTATTTGTTTGCATGTATTGTTTCTATATCTGGAGATAAGAGAATAAGATATAGACTTGTATCACTGTTGTAGTCACACCAGGTGGGGGCCACCAATGGGGCATTGGGAACTTGATGGTTCCTATTGACTAGGACAATTGATAGTAAATGGTTTATTTACCTGAAAGCCTGCCTGTGTATGTGTGGGCAAACCAGGAAGAATGGAGACTAGGGGTCTCAGAAACATGTGACCATGACACATAATACTGGAATCCATCTTAGTCCTTGTACTTTTCCATTAAAGAGGAGGAGTGGGATCAGTAGCGGCGCCAGCTCTTCCGGCGCCCTAAGCGGCGGAAGGTAACGCCCCTGAAATGCCGCCCCCAGCAGCGGCGGCGGAAGGTCCCGCCCCCAAAATTGAACGGGCGGCCGGGGCGCCGGTGCCCCCAAAATAGCAGTGCCCTAGGCGACCGCCTAGGTCGCCTAATGGGTTGCGCCGGCCCTGGGTGGGATCCCTACACAGGCAAAAGATTCCCACCATGTGACAAAGATATAAAAGGGGGTGGAGCAGGACAAAGGGGGATGCCAGTCACGATAAACAGGGGCGACTCTGTGTTTTTTGCTGCCCCAAGCACGGCAGTCAGGCGGCCTTCAGCGGCATGCCTGCGGGCAGTCCGCGGTCACGCGGATTCAGCGGCATTTCTGCGGGTGATCTGCCGGTCCCATGGCTTCGGCGTACCCGCTGCCGAATTGCCGCTGAAACCGCGGGACTGGCGGACCTCCTGCAGCCATGCCGCAGAAGGCTGCCTGACTGCCGCCCTCACAGCGACCGGCAGGCCGCCCCCTGTGGCTTGCCACCCCAGGCACGCGCTTGCTGTGCTGGTGCCTGGAGCTGCCCCTGATGATAAAACCTCTGTTTAACACCTGAGATGTCTGCTGGAACTAACAAGGACTGTACCAGGGGAAAGGATTGGGCCCAGACTAGAAAAGAGTCCAGTCTGAGATGTAAACTTATTGGAACATATTTGAGAGTGAGATATTACCTGTAATCAATTTCTTAATGTATTAGGCTTAGACTTGCATGTTTTGTTTCATTTTGTTTTGTGACTTACCTTGTTCTGTCTGTTATTACTTGAAACCACTTAAATCCTACTTTTTATACTTAATAAATATCACTTTTGTTTCTTAATAATCCCAGAGTAAGTGATTAATAAATGGGGAAGCAAACAGCTGTGCATATCTCTCTATCAGTGTTATAGAGGGTGGACAATTTATGAATTTATCCTGTATAAGCTTTATACAGAGTAAAAGAGATTTATTTGGGGTCTAGGCTCCCAGAAAGGCTGAATACTGGGTGCTGGGAAAGTCCCTGTTAACTGAGAAGCCCCTGGGCTGAGTGAATCTCAGTTTCAGTGAACTGCACGGGGGCGTGGCCCAACCTCTGGGTCTGTGCTGGAGCTGACTGGTGTGTCGGGATGGAGGGGCGCCTGTTCTGGCAGGGGGGTTTATTCTCAGTGGTATCCCAGCACACTGAGTGACAGTCTCGAGGGAGTCTCTGTAACCGAACCCATGACAGTTGTATTGTAAAGACAGGAGAATATTGGCAGTGACAGATTTAAAGTTGGCGGGGCCCTGTGCTCAGCTTCATTCCGCCCTCGCCCCCCATACCCAGCTAAGAAAAAGAACATTCTCTCTTATCTCTCCCACCCCCGTTTTTCATTCTTTTTTCTTCTTCATCCTCCTTCTATTAAATTCCCCTGAAGCGCAGCACACCTGAAACCCTTTCTGTGGCCCAAGTGCAATTAACTTGCTGCCCTTGGCTTTTATTCTCATGTTGCAGGTGCGGCGCTGGATGACTCGGTCCAGTCCAAGGAAACCCCGAATGTCTGGAACAGAAGGAGGCTCTGTGACCCTCAGCTGATTGTTCACTACCAGCTACGCTGGTTCCCTTTCTCTCTACTGGTACCGCGAGTATCCCAATCAAGCCCCGCAGTATATTCTCCAGAGAGGAGCGTAGGGAAACACGTACCATCATACCGCAGGTTTCGCCCAGGAGAGGTTTTCTTCCCAGGCTGATGACAGCTCCACAGTTCTGAACATCACAGCCCTGGAGCCGGCAGACACAGCGGTGTATCTCTGCGCCCTGCGTCTGGCACCGTGACAGAGCGGCATGGCAGAGAGAGCTGTGCAAAAACCCTCCCAGCCTTGCTGCAGCTGAAGTTAGACACACGGAGGCTGGAAATAGGGGCTCTTGGCAGTTTTGTTATACTGTGAACAAACTCATAATTATGAGTAGTTTTGGTGGTGTCAAGGTATCCCTTCCGATTCCCCCCCAAAGCAAAGTACTGTGCAAACACAACAGTGGCCATCCTGGGTCAGACCAAAGGTCCATCTAGCCCAGTATCCTGTCTTCCGACAGTGGCCAATGCCAGGTGCCCCAGAGGGAGTGAACAGAACAGGTCATCAGCGAGTGATCCATCCCCTGTCGCACATTCTCAGCTTCTGGCAAACAGAGGCTCGGGACACCATCCCTGCCCATCCTGGCTAATAGCCATTGACAGACCTGTCCTCCATGGATTTATCTAGTTCTTTTTTGAACCCTGTTATAGTCTTGGCCTTCACAACATCCTCTGACAACGAGGTCCACAGGTTGACTGTATGTTGTGTGAATAAATACTTCCTTTTGTTTGTTTTAAACCTGCTGCCTATTAATTTCATTTGGTGACCCCCTAGTTCTTGTGTTATGAGGAGTAAATAACACTTCCTTATTTACTTTCTCCACACCAGTCATGATTTTATAGACTTCTATCATTTTATAGACCTCTAAACAGTTGCATTAAAATATCGCCCTTGGAGAATATAAACGGGATGAAACTAGTCGGAGAATTTTTTTTCTCTATTTATACTCGAGTAGTGGTAAAAAATGTAATGTAAAAAACATCCAAATCTGGGTGGAATATTTTAACAAAATATCCTGAGTTTTGGATGACTGTTAGGAGGTTATGTTACCGGTTCCAACTCTCATAGAGTCAGATAACTATTAAAACACAAATCAAAACTTGTATGCTAGAGTGGTTAGTTAGAGTAATGTTGTTCGCTTGTATTATTTTAAATAATACACATGATTAAAGCAATGTTCTCTATGTATATTTGGGGAAACCGAGGTTTGATCATCGACAACTATTCGGTAAAAAATATTTTAACCAGGAACGGGAGGGGAAGAGATAAACACACACAGCTATAGAACAAGACAAACAAATATTAAAATAATTGTTCTAAAAACGTAGCGGGGAATGTCAAAGGAACCAAAGGGAGTTAGGAACCCAACTCTCTCTCTCTCTCTCTCTCTCTCTGAATTTCTCCTTTGAAAATTCCAGATTTCGTTGCTAAGAATCTAGCTACCTGTATGGTCTTCTTCGGAGTGCCTCGAGATATCTATCCCCACAATGCCCCAGTGAGGGAGAGAAACATGTCCATCTCTCTTGCACAGGTAGGGAAAGGGAGTCACAAAGATATTAACTGGCTTGCCCAAGGTCAGAGAGGGGGTCTTTAGCAGACCTGGGAACCGATGCCAGGTCTCCTGAGTCCCAGGCCAGAGCCTCCATCACCGGCTCGTTCTTCTCACCTCAATGTCACCACTTTGTCAGCTGCAGACTGAGCAGAACTCACCGCATTTCCTGTGTCTGTTACGAGTTTTCCAAACCCCCTCCCGCCTCCACTAGGCCGGATGCTGACGAACCTTCCTCAGTTGTAGCTGATTGCGGAGCCCTGAAGTTTAGAGTCTTCTTAGCAGCGGTATCTGGAGCGTCCCACTTAGTCACAACAGGAAAAAAAAATCATGGAGCCATATTATATATTCAGCATTTGGCTATTTATTCACCTAGGTAAACACGCTGAGGTTTCTTAGGGTCTAAGGGAGTTAAAATGTCTACTACCATTCAACTCTATATGGAACCCTGACTCTCAACATGACCCTAAACCCCAAAGCTAACCCTAAATTGAATGGCAATGCCAAACCGTTACATTTACTCTAGTCCTTAATTTAATGACCATCGGAAGCCTAAACCCCTTAGGGTTCTTCGAAATTCCCAGTCTTGCACCGCAATGCACCTGGAGCCGCCTCTGCGGGTCAGGTACATGTGAAATGATGTCCTTAAATTTCATTGTTTTGTTGCAGGTGCTGCGCTGGGGGACTCGGTCCAGTCCAGGGAACCCCACCTCTCTGGAAGAGAAGGAGACGCTGTGACCCTCACTTGTTCTTATGATACCAGCTCTACCGGCTACGTCTATCTCTACTGGTACCGTCAGTTTCCCAACCAAGCCCCGCAGTACATTCTCTGGAGAGGAGCGAAGCAGGCCAGAAGTCAGAGTAATACCGCAAATTTCGCCCGGAAGAGGTTTTCTTCCCAGGCTACTGACAGCTCCACAGTTCTGAACATCGCAGCCCTGGAGCTGGCGGACACAGCGGTGTATTACTGCGCTCTGGGTGTGACACAGTGACAGAGCCACATAGGAGAGCCGTACAAAAACCCTCCCGTCCCTGCTGCACTAGATTTTCAGAGATTAATGCTGCTTGAAGATCTCTGGAGGGGACTCCTTCCACTATGTAAAACCACATATTCTGGGATGACTATGGGACCTCAATTTATTTGTTCTAGCTCCCCCCAAGAGTCAAGTACTTATTTAAAGAGCTACAGTCACCTGTCACGCTCGGAGAATATAAAGGTCATGAGCTTAAATCAGGAAACATCTTAGACATTTTTCTCCACAGTTCTCCTGCGGGCCTCTCCCTGTGTAGTGTGGAACAAAAATAATTGCTCATTTGTACTAAACTGTGGTGTGCAAATATGCGGGTAAAAATCTACATAACAAATACCATTTAAATCTTTATTTGTGGTAAAATTAGGGTGAAAATGAGTGAGGAAAATATGAAAAAATAATTTTATAAACGCTATTTGTGGAAAAATATGGGTAACATATTATTTCAAAAATGCGGTCAAAATACCTAATTTGGGATCAAGTATCAGGGGTAGCCGTGTTAGTCTGGATCTGTAAAAAGCGACAGTGAGTCCTGTGGCACCTTATAGACTAACAGACGTATTGGAGCATAATGAATACCCACCCACGAAAGCTTATGCTCCAATACGTCTGTTTAGTCTATAAGGTGCCACAGGACTCTTTGTCGGTAATTTGGGATGTGTGTGTTGGGGTGAAGCAACCCTTTACCACGCCACCAAAGTGAAGTGAATATTCAAATCGAAGACAAATTCAAATGATGGGCTGATTGGTTTGGTAACTGACATTCCTTTGTATTACTTAAAAAAAAAAAAGTACAACCCCCGTAGGTTGAAAGCGATGCTTTCGGACTGTGGTGTGGTGAACGAATGCCAGAGAAGCGCCATCTACTGGTGAATAGAATAAACACGTGTTGCGAGTTGAAACCCTTTCACTGTTCTATAGAACTTGAATGTTCTCCCATTGCAGCCGGAATGGCAATAAAGGCTGTTGAAGAAACATACCGATAATTTTAAACAATTCCTCCTAATTCATGAGAGCCGGAGAGAGTTAGGAGGCGTGTTAGGAGCCCGACTAAATCCCACTCTATATTACTACTGAATGCTACATGATCCCCATCACTTTAATATCTCTGTGATTCAAAAGGACTTATCTCCAGAATCTGAATAGTCAGACAGAGGAATATTATCACTCCTCTGTACAGATGGAGAACTAAGGCACAGAGAGACGAATTACCCAAATTCGCCTAGGGATTTTGTGGCAGACCTGAGAAACTGAGACCAGCTCTCCTGTTTCCCAGAACTCAGCCTTCTTTATCACAACCACATCCTTCTTCCCTCCCTCTCAGCACTAGCGTCAGATGTAGACTACCCTGAACCCAGCCTATTTCTTGTGTCGATTTAGAGTTTCCCGTCCAAACTCCTCCCTCTTCCTCCAGGCTGTTTTCTGATTGATGTTCCCCAGTGGTAGCAGCTTTCAGCGGCCTGGGACTCAGATTCTCTTCGCAGCAACATCTGGGACAGTCAAACCTGGCAGCTATAAAAGAAATCATGGAGAACTCTTTCATTTTCAGCATTTCGATGTTTAATCTCCTAAAACAGGCTGAGATTTTTAAAAGAGCCCAAGAGATTTAGGCGACCAGCGCCCAATAAATTATAAACCTCACCCTGGCCCTGCCCAACACCCACAGCCACACCCCGTCTCTAACCTTAACCACAATAATTGGAGTTACCTTAACCCTAATCCTAAAATTAACCTTAACACCAACTTCATTTCCTTTGGAGTAAGGCGCCCAAATCTCGTAGGCTTCTTTGCAATCCCCAGCCTTAAAGTGCAATGCGCTTGGAGTCATTCACATGTGCCAAGTACATGTGAGGTGATGTCCTTGGATGTGATTGTCTTGTTACAGGTGCGGTGCTGGGCGACTGGGTCCAGCCCAGGGAACCCTACGCGTCTGGAGAAGAAGGAGATTCTGTGACTCAGCTGTTCTTACAATACCAGCGATACCCGTGTCTATCTGTACTGGTACCGCCGTTATCCCAACCAAGCCCTGCAGTACGTTCTCCGCAGAGGAGCGAGGGGATTCACAGTGAGTGATATCTCAGATTTCGCCCAGGAGAGGTTTTCTTCCCAGGCCGATGAGAGCTCCACAGTTCTCAACATCACAGCCCTGGAGCTGGCAGACACAGCGGTGTATCTCTGCGCCCTGCAGAGGGCACAGTGACAGAGCCACACAGGAGACGTGCATAAAAACTCTCCTCGCCTTTCTGCTGCGGAGGCTGCAGACATTAAAACCAGAAGCAGGCTCCTCGAAAACGGTTTTGTACCTCATTCCATGCACACATTTGTGGGTGATCATGGGTCTGTCAGTTTAGTTCTTCCACTCCCCGTCCTCCACCAAATCAAGTGCTTACTCAAAACAGCAACATTAAAACACAGCCTTTGGAGAATATAAAGGACAATAACTTAAACCAGCACTTTGGGCATCTTTTCTCACCTCCAAATGGGACAGATACCGGCGTAGGGTGAAAAGTAACTAAAAGCAAGAGATACTGGAACTGAAAAGTGGCTAACATAGATTAAAACTACTGTTAAATTCATTTTTGGCAAAATTAGGGTAAAATACATGAATTAAAATTAAATATAGGGTCAATATACATTAATTAAATTTAAAGATAGGGTTTATATATAAATTCAAAATATCTATTAATTGATACCTGTGGATAGGTGATGCTCTGATTTCAAACTCCCTCAAAAATCCAATCGAAAACTTAGATTTTTAGCTGCCTTATTTGGAAAATGTTATTACGGTGTTTGTTGTTGTTGTTTTAAGAAGTCCTATATGTAAAATGATCTCTGTGTATGTTGTGGAAAAAATAATGTGAACCCAGCGCCACCTTATGGTGAAAATTATGAGTTTGTATTGTCATTTGACATCCTTCCATGTTTTCTTTATTTTAGCTTTCACCACTGGGGAAACAAAAGGTGCAGAAAAAATTATTCCAAGAACACTGGCTGGGAATTTCAAAGGACATTAATGGAATCTGACATTTCACTCTCATTCAATCTCTCTTTCGAAAATCCCATTTCTCATTCGTTACGAGCTCACTGGGTATGTACTGAATTCTTCCTACCCTAGTACATAAGCAGCTCAAAATATTTCTCCTGCCAATCTCCACCTGAGATAGAAAAATAGCAAGAAGACGAGTTTATAACTAGAGAAACTGAGGCACGGAGACGTTAACTGGTTTGCCCCAGGGCCCACTGGGAGCCTGTGGCAAAGCTGAGAACAGAAGCCAGGTATCCCGAGTCCCAGACCAGATCCTTACCCACTAATCAATTCTTCTTCACTCGACCTCCGCAGTATGTCAGCTGCAGACTAACCTGAGTCAGGTCAGTTCCGCAAACTCCTCCTTCTTCCTCTAGGCTTGGTTCTCATGAAGCTCCCTCACTTGTAGCTGCTTTCAGAGACCAGAAGCTTAAATGCCTCTTCGCAGCAATATCTGACAGAGCCAGACTCGGTCGCTATAGGAGACATCATGGACAAGTGTTTGATTCTCCGTATCTGGATACTTAATCACCTAGGTAAAGGGGCTCAAACTTTTCAAAGGCGCCAAACAAATTTAGATGCACGTCGCCTACCGAACCCTAAACCTAACACTAAACCTACCCCCAAGCAATTTCTCTCTCACCTACCTCTCACGGCTACACTATTTCCTTAAATCTTCTAGTGTAAGGCGTCTAAACCCCTTAGTCTTGCTCTAAATTCCAGACCTTACACTGCAATGCAACTAGAGCCAGTTCCATAGGTCAAGTGCCGTTGAAATGATGCTCGTGAATTTGGTTGTCTTGTTGCAGGTGGTGCCTTTGGTGACTCGGTCCAATCCACGGAGCCCGAACTTTCTGGATCAGAAGGAGACGCTCTGTCACTCAGCTGTTCTTATGATTCCAGCTCTAGTAATGTCTATCTGTACTGGTACCGGCAGTATCCGCACCAAGCCCCGCAGTACATTCTCTGGAGAGGAGCGAAGTCCTACAGAGATCTCAGTGATACCGCAGGTTTCGCCCAAGAGAGGTTTTCTTCCCAGGCTACTGACAGCTCCACAGTCCTGAACATCACAGCCCTGGAGCTGTCAGACACAGCGGTGTATTACTGCGCCCTGCGTCTGGCACAGTGACAGACCCTCACAACAGAGCTGCACAAAAACCCTCCTTTCCTTGATGCAAACAGAATTTAAAAACACTGAGGCGGAAATCAGAACTCCTCGGGGGGCATTGATAAGCTGTTAGCGAGCTGAATGTTGGTTTCAAGTTACTCCTTCCAAGCCTCAAATCCTTATTCAAACATCTCCATTAAAACATCACCCTTGCAGAATACACAGTGCATTGGCTATGTCACGAAACATCGTAGGAATATGTTCTCAATATATACTGGGGCAGTTTACAAGAAATCCTAAAGGTGAAAACCTGAGTTTATCTACATATGTGGAAGAAAACTATGGCAGTAAAAATATACCAATTTGCGGTTGGGAAAAGAGTGGTTTAACTACCGGTTTCCAATGGACCAGAGATGGACCATCTCTATTCAAACATCAAATAAAATTATATTTGTGTGTGATTAGTTAGATAATTTGTATAACTTTAAAAAAACACCATTACAGCGAGGCTGGCTTTGCATGTTGTGTAAAAACAATAGGCGAGCAGTGCTACCTACTGGTAAGAAATATGAATGTATGTTATCATTCAAAATCGTTCCATGTTCCCTTTGTTTTAGTTAAAAAAAAAAACGGGAAAAAAGGGAAAAATAACATTATTCTTCTAGAAACGTTATATGGGAATTTCAGAGGAGCCTATGGGGTTAGGCAAGGAAGTACCATTAAATCATAGAATCATAGACTTTAAGGTCAGAAGGGACCATTATGATCATCTAGTCTGACCTCCTGCACAACGCAGGCCACAGAATCTCACCCACCCACTCCTGTATCAAACCTGTGTCTGAGCCATTGAAGTCCTCAAATCATGGTTTAAAGACTTCAAGATGCAGAGAATCTTCCAGCAAGTGACCCGTGCCCCACGCTGCAGAGGAAGGTGAAAACCCCCCAGGGCCTCTGCCAATCTGCCCTGGAGGAAAATTCCTTCCCAACCCCAAATATGGCGATCAGCTAAACCCTGAGCATGTGGGCAAGACTCACCAGCCAGACACCCAGGAAAGAATTCTCTGTAGTAACTCAGATCCCACCCCATCTAACATCCCATCACAGACCATTGGGCGTATTTACCGCTAATAGTCAAAGATCAATTAATTGCCAAAATTAGGCTATTCCATCATACCATCCCCTCCATAAACTTATCAAGCTTAGTCTTGAAGCCAGATGTGTCTTTTGCCCCCACTGCTCCCCTTGGGAGGCTGTTCCAGAACTTCACTCCTCTGATGGTTAGAAACCTTTGTCTAATTTCAAGTCGAAACTTCCGGATGGCCAATTTATATGCATTTGTTCTTGTGTCCACATTGGTACTGAACTTAAATAATTACTCGCCCTCCCTGGTATTTATTCCTCTGATATATTTATAGAGAGCAATCGTATCTCCCCTCAGCCTTCTTTTGGTTAGGCTAAACAAGCCAAGGTCTCTGAGTCTCCTTTCATAAAACAGGTTTCCTCGGATCATCCTAGTAGCCCTTCTCTGTACTTGTTCCAGTTTGAATTCATCCTTCTTAAACATGGGAGACCAGAACTCCACAGAATATTCCTGGTGAGGTCTCACCAGTGCCTTCTATAACGGTACTAATACCTCCTTATCTCTACTGGAAATACCTCACCTGATGCATCCCAAGACCGCATTCTCTTTTTTAACGGCCATATCACATTGGCGTCTCATAGTCATCCTGTGATCAACCAATACTCCGAGGTCCTTCTCCTCCTCTGTTACTTCCAACTGATGTGTCCCCAGCTTATAACAAAAATTCTTGTTATTAATCCCTAAATGCATGACCTTGCACTTTTCACTATTAAATTTCATCCTATTACTATTACTTCAGTTTACAAGGTCATCCAGATTTTCCTATATGAGATCCTGGTCCTTCTCTGTATTAGCAATACCTCCCAGCTTTGTGTCATCCGCACACTTTATTAGCACATTCCCACTTTTTGTGCCAAGGTCAGTAATAAAAAGATTAAATAAGATTGGTCCCAAAACCGATCCCTGAGGAACTCCACTAGTAACCTCCTTCCAGCCTGACAGTTCACCTTTCAGTATGACCCGTTGTAGTCTCCCCTTTGACCAGTTCCTTAACCACCTTTAAATTTTCATATTCATCCCCATCTTTTCCAATGTAGCTAATAATTCCCCATGTGGAACCATATCAAATGCCTTACTGAAATTGAGGTAAATTAGATCCACTGTGTTTCCTTTGTCTAAAAAATGTGTTACCTTCTCAAAGAAGGAGATCAGGCTGGTTTGGCACGATCTACCTTTTGTAAAACCATGTTGTATTTTGTTATAATTACCATTGACCTCAAGGTCCGTAGCTACTTTCTCCTTCAAATTTTTTCCCAAGACCTTGCATACTACAGAAGTCAAACTAACAGGCTTATAGTTGCCCGGATCACTTTTTTCCCTTTCTTAAAAATAGGAACTATGTTAGCAATTCTCCAGTCGTACGGTACAACCCCTGAGCTTACTGATTCATTAAAAATTCTTCCTAATGTGCTTGCAATTTCATGTGCCAGTTCCTTTAATATTCTTGGATGAAGATTATCTGGGCCCCCCAATTTAGTCCCATTAAGCTGTTCGAGTTTGGCTTCTACCTCGGATGTGGTAATATCTACCTCCATATCCTCATTCCCATATGTCATACTACCATTGTCCCTAAGCTCCCCATTAGCCTCATTAAAGACTGAGGGAAAGTATTTGTTTAGATATTGGGCCATGCCTAGATTATCCTTAACCTCCACTCCATCCTCAGTGTTTAGCAGTCCCACTTCTTCTTTCTTTGTTTTCTTCTTATTTATATGGCTATAGAATATTTTACTATTGGTTTTAATTCCCTTTGCAAGGTCCAACTCTACATGGCTTTTGGCCTTTCTCACTTTATGCCTACATGTTCTGACCTCAATAAGGTAGCTTTCCTTGCTAATCCCTCCCATCTTCCACTCCTTGTAGGCTTTCTGCTTTTTCTTAATCACCTATCTGAGATGCTTGCTCATCCAGCTTGGTCTACAACTCCTGCCTATGATTTTTTCCCCTTTCTTGCGATGCAGGCTTCTGATAGTTTCTGCAACTTTGTATCCCTTATAAGGAGTCATTCTTGATAAATATATGTTTTTCTGTGCCTGCCATCACAATAATAGCTTCAAGAGATATAGCCTCAAAATCCACATGTGAGGTAGAGACATAGTAAGATGTCTCTTTCACAGATAGGGAAATGGAGGCAGAGAGAGATTTACTGGCTTTCCAAATTCACACTATTTGTCTGTGACAGATCTGGGAATTGAAGCCAGATCTGTGTCTAAGACTAGATTCTGATCCACAGCATCATCATTACTTTTTCAGTCTCAGCGCCAGGTCAGCTGCAGACTAACCTGAATCCAGTGTGTTTTCTGCGTCTGTTCTGAGTTTCCTAAACCTCTCAATTTTCCCACTAGGCTGGCTGCTGATAAATCCTCCGCAGTTGGAGCTACCTTCAGAGAGGTGAAGTTTAGATTCCCCTTCGGAGCAGAATCCGAGAGGGTCAAATTTTGGTCGCTGGAGGAGACGTCATGGAGACGTGTTTTCTTCTCTTTTATTTGGCTATTTATTCATCTAGGGAAAAAGGCAGGAATGTTCAATTTTGTTCTGAGAAATTTAGGAGCCCAACTGCCATTGGTCCCGAACCCTAACAATAAACCTACATCCAAATACCTTCCTTAACCCTCAGCCATCACCCCGAACCGCACTCCAACCCTAACCTTAGCCGTGAACTTGAGTGTTACTCAATTAGGCACCTAAACGGCTTGCGCGTGTTTGAAATCCCGCGTCTGAGACCGGAATGCATTTAGAACCGGTTCAGTGAGTCAAGTGCAGCTGAAATGAGTTCTGGGATTTGATTGTCTTTTGGCAGGTGCTGGGTTGGCTGAGCCTCAGTCCGGTCCGAGGATCTCGGATGCCTGGGGAAGAAGGAGACACTGTGACACTCGTATGCTCGTGCAATACCAGCTATACTGACTTCTGTCTTTACTGGCACCGTCGGTATCCGAACCACACCCGGCAGTGCATGCTCCGGAGAGGTGCGAAGTGGTGTGGGATAAATCTGCCACCCATGGGGACAGCTGGGATTTAAAATGGAGGTCAATGAATTTAGGAATTTAAAAAATTCTATTTGAAAATTTTAGCAATTATGGCTAATAAAGGTATATGAATATATGAGCCCCTCTAGCAATCATATCTTAGCTCCATCATTAAAAGCAGGCGAGGTGAAGAAATGCCATATTATTATCTCCTATTTACAGATGGGGAGAGAAGCACAAACATATTGGCTGACTTGCCCGAGGTCACCCGGGGCGGAGCTGGGACTTGGACCGTGACATCCTGAACCTACATTAACCTCATCGCTCCCACGAGCCTCACAGCTCCAGCTGCAGCCCAACCCCTGAACCGCAGCGTGTGACCTGAGTCAGGAACCAGTTGCTCAGACTCCTCCCTCTCCGCTGGTTTGTGACGGTTCTTCAGCGAAGTGAAATTTAGATTCCTCTTCGCAGCAGCGGCGGAGGGGGTCAGACTGGGTCGCTCTAGGTCTAGGACAAGCCATGGAGACCTGTTTTCTTCTCACCCTTTGGGTATTGACTCGTCTAGGTAACTGAGCGGCGATTTTCCAAGAAGTTTGAGAGAGTTTAAGGTTCCTAAACTCCATTGAACATTAACCCCAACGCTAACCCCAAACCCGAATGGTAGCCCTAAGCCCAACACTCACATTGATTTTACGTATAACCCTCACCCTGATTCAATTCCTGTTGAACACCTAAATCTTTTAGAGTTCTTTGAACCCCCCAGGCGTTAGCTGCGTCCGCGGGCCACGACCAGCTGAGGGGATGTCCTGCAATGTGACGGTCTTGTTGCAGGTGCGGCGCTGGGTGACTCGGTCCAGCCCGAAGAACCCCGAGTGTCTGGAATAGAAGGAGACTCTGTGACCCTCCGCTGTTCTTACGATACCAGCTATACCGGTTCAGTCTATCTGAATTGGTACCGTCAACATCCGAATCAAGCCCTACAGTACATTCTCAAGAGAGGAGTGAAGCGAGCTCAGGGTTACAACCATAATGCAGGTTTCGCCCAGGAGAGGTTTTCTTCCCAGGCTGATGACAGCTCCACAGCTCTGAACATCGCCGCCCTGGAGCTGGCAGACACCGCGGTGTATTACTGCGCCCTGGAGAGGGCACTGTGAGAAAGCCACATAGCGGAGCTGTGCAAAAACCCTCCCAGCCCTACAGCGCTGGGGGTTGCAGACATTAAAGCTGCCCAGCAGCACTCCTGAGAAGAGTGATCACCCAGCTAAAAACACCGATTTTGTCGTGATTAAGTTGTTTAAGCAACTTCATTAAAATGGCACCCCTGGAGAATCCTAGGACTGGAAGAGACCTGGATGGGGTCTTCTAGTTCAGTCCCCCGCACTCATGGGTAAATCTACTACAATCTTGCCAGGATTTCAGCTGCGAAATAACCTGAACCCAGCATGTTTCCTGTGTCTGTTTTGAGCTCCCCCAAACTCCTCCCTCTTCCACTGGGCTGGTTTCTGTTGAAGCGTCCCTAGCTGGAGCTGCCTTCGGACACATGAAGATTAGATTCCTCCTTGTAGCCACGTCTTAGAACATAAAGCCTAGGTCGCTAAGGGAGAAATCATGGGGAAGTGTTTTATTCTTAGCATTTGGATATTGAATCTCCTAGGTAAATAGACTGGGATTTTCAAAAGACTTTGGGCTCCCATCTCCCATGGAAACCTGCTCCAAGCCTTTTCCCTCAACCTCGCTGTAACAGAGCCACATACCAAAGGGATGCAAAATCCCTCCCTTCCTTGTTGCAGTTGAGGTGAGGCACATGGAGGCTGGAAGATCTGCTAGCCAATTGAAAACACAGATTTAGGGTGACTGTGCAGATTTCCATTTTCTTCTTCCACAGCCCCTGGGAGATTAGCCTCTTATTGAAACGTCTTCACTAAAAGATGACTCCTGGAGACTATCCAGGGAGTGAATTTAAATCATGAAATCGCTGGAACGCCTTTTCTCCCGTCCCAAGTGGACAGAGGAGGTTTCCACTGTGTTAACAAAAGGATAAGAATTGGTGGTAAAAAGTGAGTCTAAACTGATGAGTGAATAAAAGTTGTTAAAAGGAGCCGTTGGCGATGTGTGGTGTAGGATCAGTCTGCCATGAATGGGGAGAGCTGGGACTTGAAAAGGAGACCGATTGATTTAGGGATTTCAAAAATTCTATTTGAAATATTTAGCCATCATGGCTAGTAAATATGTGAATGTATCTCCCCCCCCCCCCCCCCCCCCCCCCGCAATTATCTCTCTGGTCCACTAGATGCTTATCATGGGGGGGAAACGACAACAACAAAAACAGGCGAGGTAGAGCGGCTATATTATTATTATCTCCTATTTACAGATGGGGAGAGAAGCGCAAAACTATCGGATGATTTGCTCTAGGTCACCCGGGGCGGAGTTGGGACTTGGACCGTGACATCCGGAGCCTACAGCCAGTTGCTTTAATCGTAAACCAGCCTTTTTCATTAACCCCATCGCTCCCACGTGCCTCACAGATCCAGCTGCAGCCCAACCCCTGAACCGCAGCTTGTGACCTGAGTCAGGAACCAGTTGCTCAAATTCCTCCCTCTCCGCTGTAGATTTCGCCCAGGAGAGGTTTTCTTCCCAGGCTGATGAGAGCTCCACAGCTCTGAACATCACAGCCCTGGAGCTGGCGGACACAGCGGTGTATTACTGCGTCCTGGCAAGGGCACAGTGACAGACCCTCACAGCGGAGCTGTACAAACACCCTCCCTTCCCTACAGCACTGCAGGCTGCAGACATTAAAGCTGCCCGGCAGCACTCGTGAGGAGCGTGATCACTCATTTAAGAACACAGATATTAGCTTGATTAAGTTGTTTAAGCAACTCCATTAAAATGACACCACTGGAGAATCAGAATTGTAGGCCTGGAATTAACCTCTAGTCCAGTCCCCTGCACTCGTGGCAGGACGAAGTATTATCTTCTAGACACTCCCCCTGACAGGTGTTTGTCCAACCTGCCTTAAAAACCTCCAATGAGGGAGATTCCACAACCTCCCCAGGCAATTTATTCCAGTGCTTAAATACCCTGACGGAGTTTTTCCTTAATGTTCAACCTAAACTACAATCTTGCTGCAATTTAATCTCCTTGCTTCTTGTCCTATCATCAGAGGTTAATGGGAACAATTTTTCACCTTCCTCCTTATAACTACCTTTCTTGTACATGAAAACTGTTATCATTTCCCCTCTCAGTCTTCTCTTCTCCAGACTAAAGAAACCCATTTTTTTCAATCTTGCCTCATAAGTCATGTTTTCTAGACCTTGGTAAATTGTGCCAACGGTTAATTACTCTCACTGACAAAAATTAACACCTTATTTCTGGTCCGAATTTGTGTAACTTCAACTTCCAACCATTGGCTCCTGTTATATCTTTTTTGCTAGGTTGCAGGGCCCATTAATAAATATTTGTTTGTAATAGACTACAACCAAGTCACCCCTTCACCATCTCTTTGTAAATAGCTTGAACTTCTTGAGTCTACCACTATAAACATGTTTTCTAATCTTGTAATCATTCTCAGGTCTCATCTCTGAACCATCTCCAATTTATCAACCTTCTTCTTGAATTCTGGACACCTGAACTGGACAAAGTATTCCGGCAGCGGCCCCAACAGTGCCAAACACAAAATTAAAATAACTCCTCTCTGCTCCTATTTGGCGCTGTGTCTCTCTTCTGGTACTTCAGTATAGTAACCATGGTCTGCAGTGCATTCTCCAGAGACGAGCTAAAAGAGCCAGTGATGCTGCAGGTTTCGCCCAGGAGAGGTTTTCGTCCCAGGCTGATGACAGCTCCACAGTTCTCAACATCACAGACCTGAGGCTGGCAGACACAGCGGTGTATTACTGCGTTCCGCAGCGCTCAAAGTGACAGAGACACATAGCAAAGCTGGGCAAAAACCCTTCCCTTCCTTGATGCAGCGGAAATTAGGCACACTGAGACTGGAAACAGCTGCCTTAGGAGAATTGTTACACGGCCAAGAAATACGTACTTTGGGGTGATTGTACTGGTGTCAAGCTGGTGTTTCCTATCCCCCACAAATCAAATCTTTATTCAAATCTTTATAGTAATTTATCAACCTTGGATCATAGAATGGGCTTGAGGTTATTCTGTTAACACCTTTCTCTTCGTAGACTATAGTATTTTGCAAAAAACGTGTAGTAGAAATACCGATTTTTAAAAACGTAAGTTAAAATCTTGTAGTTAAATGATTTAAATGAAGATAACCTATGTATGAGTGTGCGTGGGAGATTTAAATGACTAGTTGCAACTCTGGGACAGTCACAACCTATAAAGCACCTTCTGTTTTGTTGTGGTTAGTTAGAAATCTCGTATTGCTTTGTATGACATTTTGATAATGCATGTGACTAAAGTAACGCTGTCCAGGGAGATTTGGGGGAAATAACAAGGTAGCGCAACCTACTGGTAAAAAGTATAATACACATTTCATTTTAATCTTTCCAGGTTCTATTTATTTTAGATTTTAACCGTGGAGGAAAAAGAGTCTTTTAAAACATATTGCAAGGATGTGGTCCGGGAATTTTTAAGGAGCCTCTGTGAATGAGACAAACACATTTCATTAAAATCATCCTTTGAAAGTCCCAAACTTCATTCCTGGTAAAGCTATCTGGGTATCTACTTATATCACCCCATCGCAAACACATCTGAGTGCTTCCAGATATGTATCCTCACAGTCCAGGTGTGGTAGAGAAATATTAGGATCTCTGTATTACATATAGGGAAACCTAGGCAGAGAGAGATTAACTGCCTTGACCAAGGTCTCAAAGGGGTTCTGTGGTAGAGCTGGCAACTGAATCCAGCTCTCCTGAGTCTCAGATAAGTACCTCACCTACAACTCCGTCATTTCCCCTGCAATCTCATCAGGATGTCAGCTGCAGAGTCACCTGAACCCAGCGTGTTTCCTGTGCCTTTTGTGAGCTCCGACTCCTCCCTCTTCCACTCGGCTGGTTTTTGTTGTACACCCCTAGCTAGAGCTGCCTTCGGATACACGAACATTAGATTCCTCTCGCAGACACGTTTTAGATAACACAAAAACTAGGTCGTTATGGAAGAAATCATGGGGAAGTGTTTTATTCTTAGCATTTGGATATTGAATCTCCTAGGTAAATAGACTGGGATTTTCAAGGGTTTCTATCTCCCATGGAATCCTGGTCTTAAACCTGCTTCAAACCTTTTCCCTCAACCTCCCTGTAACCTTAACCCGAACCCTAACGCTACAGTCCAACCTCAACTCTAGCCCTCACCCTAAATCCTAAACCTACGGCTTTATCCGAATCCGAACACTAGCCCTAACCCTAAACCATAGCTCTAACGGTATACCTTAACCCGCATCCTAACCCGAACCCGAACCTTGGTTTCTTTCGATGTAGGCACCCAAATATCTTAGGTTGCTTTAAGGTTCCCAGCCCTACGCTGCAATGGCCCTGGAACCGCTTCCGTGGGTCAGGTGCTGTTGAGATGATCTCCTTTAATTAGCTTGTCTTGTTGCAGGTGCTGCGCTGGGTGACTCGGTCCTGTCCAGGGAACCCGAAAAGTCTCGGTCCGAAGGAGACACTGTGACACTCAGCTGTTCTCACACTACCAGCGATACCCGTGTCTCTCTCTACTGGTACCGTCAGTATCCGCACCAAGCCCCGCAGTACATTCTCCGGAGAGGAGCGAAGTCCTACAGCCACCTAAGTGACACGGCAAGTTTCGCCCAGGAGAGGTTTTCTTCGCAGGCGGATGGCAGATCCACCGTTTTAACCATCACAACCCTGGAGCTGGCGGACACCGCGGTGTATCTCTGCGCCCTGCGTCTGGCACCGTGACAGAGCCACATAACGGAGCTGTACAAAAACCCTCCTTCCTTGCTGCAGCTGAGGTTAACACAGATTAAGCAGCGCCCTTGGGAAGCCGGGTAGAGTCTGTTTTCTATGCTGTAATAAGTAGGTGTCTTTGTGGTCGTGGGAGACGCTGCTCAATGCGTCTTTCGAATCCCGGCCCCCTAAATTCGTTCTGCATCCAGACACAAGATAAAAAGTGTTCTACAAAGGTGATCAATACCAGTACCCCCATTTATAGCTGCGGGGAAACTGATGAGGCACAGGGCGGGGAGGTGACTTGCTTATGGTCACCCAGTGGTAAAGCCAGGAAGAGACCCCCCCCCCCTTTACATCCCAATACACTGCTGTGCTGCTCTGTTTTCTAGGACACACTGTCTCGGCCATACAACTTCAGATTCCAAATTGCTTCTCGATGGCCCTATTTCTTCTGTAGACGCTGGTGATTGACGGAGAAATTCCTCTCTCTTTCTCAGCTATATGCTGCTCATCAGTGTTGTATCTGAGTGCCTCACAATCTTTAATGAAGCTATCCTCACTACACCATTGCGAGGTAGGGACATGCCAGGAACACCATGAGACAAATGGGGAATTCAGGCACCGAGAGATTAAGGGACAGATTATTAAAATGTATTTAGGAACCTAAAGATCAACACAGGCATCTAGAGGAATTTTCAATGTGCCAGTGGCGGTTAGGTGAGTAGATGCTTTTGAAAATCGCACCAGGTGCCTAAATTCCTTTTTAAAATCGCACCAGGTGCCTAAATTCCTTTTTAAAATCGCACCAGGTGCCTAAATTCATTTTTAAAAGGTGCAATAAAATTTAAATCGATTAAAGAATGAAAAAAAAACCCTATCTATCTAATCTACCTACCTACCTACTCCATCTCTGTAATTTCTGAACGTATTGAACTCATTTGGCGTTGATGTTATTAATAGGATCCAAATGAATGACAGAATGAGTAGACAGAACCTGTCTTCTTACATGGAAGGTTGGCCCTTTGCATAGGGTGTATCCCCTCTACTCAAATAAGGTAACCCTGAGTCTCCTTTTTTAATTTGGCAAGTGCTGGGACCATCTCTAATTTGTAGCAGCCTCCTACCGCAGAGGCGCAGACTCGAAGAGGAGCGAATTTGCTCCACTATTGCTCTTTGGGCTCTAAGGAGTTTGCTCATCATTGGTACCGACTGTTCTCGCACCAAACCCTAGAACATCAAATCAGTGAGCACCAAAAACACCCCCAGTAAAATAGTGTATAGACTGTACATCCCGGAGGGCAGAAAGTACTTGCAACCTGGGATTTAAATTATGGTATTAACAATGAAGATGCTGCCACCTGTTACTGCGCTGTTGCACAGTGGTAAATGCGGACTCTTTCTGTGCAAATATGCACTCAGCAGCTCAGATTGTGAGCTCTTCCGCTCTAGGAGCAGCTTTTCCCTTTGTGTTTGTACAGCACCTAACACTATGGGGGTCCTGGCTCATCACTGTGACTTACTGGTGCTGCCATCACTACCAGCACCGTAGTAGTAATAATAATAATAATTAATAATAATAAAGTCTGAAACGAGAAGTGTGAGGCAACCCAGAATAAACAGGGCTCTCAATAGATGATGTTTTATGGCTGAAATGTTCAAATCAGGTAGTGTGTGAAAGCCTCCCAATCTTTAATGTATGCATCCTGACAGCACCTTGTGAGAGAGGAAAGTGCTGTCATCCACATTACCGTTGGTGCACTGTGGCATTGAAAGTCTTTTCAAAAGCATCTCAGTGATTTAGGAGGGTAAGTCCCATTGCAAATTAGAAGCAAGGTACCGTTTTTAACAGAGAGGGTGATTCACCCTTGGAACAAACTCCCAAGGGAAGTGGTGGATCCTCGATCTCTCGGGGGCTTCAGATCCAGACTGGACGCGTTTCTGGAGGATGTGGGTTGGACAAACACAGATTACTCAAGAAAGCGGTAACAGAGTGAAATTTTATGGTCTCTGAAATGTAGGGGATCAGACTAGAATCCTACATGATCTATTGGTCCCTTTTGGCTGTAAAATAAATTTTAGAAAGTGATTTAGGAAACTAGAAAACGATTTACCTAAGGTACTTATCTGCCTCCCATTACCAGGACCATCACAATATTTTATCACCAAAAAACTCCTGTGAGATAGGGAAGTCCCATTTTACAGATGGGGAAACAAAGAAGAGAAGGACTAAAGTACTCTCCCAGGATCACAAAGGGAGTCTATGGCAAGTCTGGAAACTGAAGGTGAGTTCCCCAAGTCCCTCCCTGGCCTGTACCTTAGCCATAAAGACCATCCTTTGTCAGTTCCAAGGAGAATAAGATTGCCCCCTTTTCTGGAAACAGTTGTAAGATTAAACAAGAATTGCTGGTTTGTTGCCTGAGTTGGAAAGTTTGCTTAACTCCACTAACCACTAGAGGGTAATGCTATAGATTAATAGGTACCTAAATGTAGGTTAATAGATTTAAAGGCCAGAAGACCACTTGATCATGACCCCCTGTATAACATAGATCACAGAATTTCATCGTGTTTCTCTTGTATTGAGCCCAATAATTTGTGCTTGACTAAAGCATACCTTCCTCAAGTATCACTGCTGTGTCATCCCACCAATTGAAGGTGGAGACCAATGATAATATTAATAATTATTGGTGTGTCTCAGAGATTGCATTATTATAGCCCCTAGCAGCCAAATTTGAAAATGTATTTCGGTGCCTAATTCGCATTGATTTCAACGTTACATAAATACCTTTAAAATCTGTCCCTTAGTCCCCCTGTGCCTCAATTCTCCACCTGTAAAATGGTGATAGAAATTCTTCCTTAGACTATTTAGACAGTAAACTCTGCAGGACAGAAAATGTTTTGGGGTTTTTTATCTGTGAGTCTGTGCAGCACCCTGCACAAGGAGGTCTTTATGTGGTACTGCTATATAGAGAAAGGTATTAATGATATAATGATAATAAATGTAAAGACCGAACAGCCGCATGCCTTCAGCAAGCAAACCGTTCTGCATCTGTTGAGGATGAAAATTTAAAGAGACCTTTGATGAGCAACGTCTTGTGATATGTTCAAAAAACCACCCTTCTTAATCCCCTATTTCCTTTATTGCAGTAGCAACGAAACTGCCATGCAATCTTTGCAGAGAAGGCAGAAGTGGTGAGGGGTTGAATGCACTCGGAGGCTCGTTCTGTCGTAACAGGCGGTGTTACCTCTCTACCGCCAGCGACAGCAGCAAGCTTCGATCTACAAACAGAACAAAATACCCTGCAGAGTGCCATGAATGGGCGCAGCTGTCTCTTCTTGTCCCTGTTCTGTGAGTAACGCCGCTTATTGTCTATTTAAATGTATTATTGTTATAGTAACACCCACTGCCTCCAACTGAAATCAGACCCCATTATGTTGCGTTGAGCTCTGTATAGATACATAGTGAGTCCCTGTCCTAAGCAGACAAAGTCTAAGGAAAAAAACAAGTTCTTTTATCCCTATTTTACGTAGAGACCCAGAGACAATACATACAACCGAGAGTTACAAAGATGCCTAAGGGATTTAGAGGCCAAATTTCTGCTACTCTTAATGGGAACTGAGTGTCCAAATCTTCTAGGTGTCTGCTGTTCTCAGCCCAGATGAGTTTCTGAAAGTCACCCAGAGAGTTGGTAGCAGGGCTTGAAGTTAAATCCAGTGTCCTGAGCCCCAGTTCAGTGCCTTCCATACCAGACCACCTTCCTCTGTCATCACCACTGCAAGCTAACTGAGTCTAGTTCATGTTCCTGTTGTGCTGTGCATCGCTAGCCCACATTTGTTGTTTAGTGTTTTATTTAACTCTCTCTCATTCCCTCCCCCGAGCTGGTATCTGCCTGTCTGAAGTAACCCAGTCCCCCGACCAGAGCGGTGCTGAGTTGGCTGATGCAAAGATTCAATGCAAGCATGACATTCCTGATGGGAATTACGATTCCATTTACTGGTATTACCGGAAGGCCAGCACTGAACTGACTTACATCACTCACAGCTACAGTGGTGAGAGAAATTCAGGACGCTTCGGGGTCTATGTTGAGCGTGCCAACAGCTCCAGCATTTTAACCATCAGGACTTCACAGCCGGGAGATGGTGCTGTATATTATTGTGCCTTGCAACGCACAGTGCTTCACCTGCTGTAACACCCTGAACAATAACTTGCCACTGAAGGAGAGCTTGATCCAAAGACCATTGAAGACAATGGAAAGACTCCTGTTGAATTCAGTGGTGCAGCACAGATGATTAAAGACAACGGGGGGATAAATGCCCGCAGAAAGAGAATCCAGTGCATAGCAATGTCTGGTGTTAGAGATGGACTGAATTCCTCAGGGAAGGTTGGTCAAAAGTTAGAAAATAAATAGACACGGTGGGTGAGGCAATATCTTTTATTTGACCAACTTCTGTTGGTGAGAGAGACCAGCTTTCACAGAGCTGCAAAAGGTCTGTTAGTCTATAAGGTGCCACAGGATTCTTTGCTGCTTTTACAGATCCAGACTAACACGGCTACCCCTCTGATACAGAGCTCTATAGAGAAGAAGTTCTGCCAATAAAAGATATTACCTCTCCCACCTTTTCTCTTTCTTACCCCGGGACCAACACAGCTACCGCAACACTGCAAACAAAATAGAAACACAGATTATGACAAGACACTGACCAAACGCAAATGAGTCTTTTCAAGACAAGACATGCAGGTTATGAAGGAGATTTGTTAACCCATGTATGAAAAGTTCATGTACGTTAATAATGATAAAATCAAGTGGTTAATTAAAAGAATTCATTGTCCAGTTCTGGTCATCCATGTTGAAGAAAGATTAATTCAAAGTGGAAGGGGTGCAGAGAAGGGCTACTCAGATGTTCAGGGAAACGGAGAGCTGATTTTAGGAGAGGCGATTGATTATTTCGCCTAGCAAAACAAAGGCTGACAGGGGATGGTGTCCCTAACCTCTGTTTGCCAGAAGCTGGAAATGGGCGACAGGGGATGGATCACTTGATGATTCCCTGTTCTGTTCATTCCCTCTGGGGCACCTGGCACTGGCCACTGTCTGAGGACAGGATACTGGGCTAGAAGGATCTTTGGTCTGACCCAGTCTGGCCGTTCATATGTTCTTATGAGGATCTGACTGCTCTTTATAAATGCATCTGTAAGATAAACACCAGGGAGGGAGAAGAACTATTTAAACTACTGGACAATGTTTGTAGAAGGACAACTGCTTATAAACTGGCCGTGAATAAATTTAGTCTGGAAATTAGAAGATGTCTAATCATTAGAGGAGTGACTGTGGGGTTATAGAACAGGTGATAGGAGCAGTGGGCGTGAACAACCTAACTAGTTTTAAGATAGAGCTTGAAAAATTTATGAAAGAGTTTATAAAAACTCTCTGTTCAGGGGTCACCTGAAATACTCTCTGACCCAGGATGGAGATCCCTTTCAGTCCTATTCCTAGGTTCCTATGGATATTAATTGTGTACCTGAATAACTATATTTTGTCTTGATTAAAATATTGGAAGAATGAATCGTATGTGCAAATAAAATCAATATTTTAAATATCACCGCATATAATATAAATGTTATGAAATAACTGTTTATTTTAAGTGTATTTTTCCATGTATGAATCAAAAGAAGTTGTCTTCATTAAAAAGTCCAGAAAAAATTACTGTGTAAAAATCAGTATTTAAAAATAAGTGGCTATAACTTAGAAGAATGTGAATTTTATGAAATTATTATTCCTTTTAAAATTGTATGTTTTAATTAAAAGATGTCTTCGTTTAGCAGTACAGAAAAAATGGATTTCCCATGAATTGTCAAGAAGAACTTTGTGTGTCTGTTATTGGGAAATTCATTTTTTAGTTTATATTTATAATTACAATTCAGAATTTATTAGAATATAGGAAATGAAAGTACAATACAGGACAGGGGAGCACAATACAACACAATAAATGAGACTACGTAAATTAAGCTGTCATGGGATAAAAGGGAAGGTCCTTTCATGGATTGAGAACTGGTTAAAGGACAGGGAACAAAGGGTAGGAATTAATGGTAAATTCTCAGAATGGAGAGAGGTAACTAGTGGTGTTCCCCAAGGGTCAGTCCTAGGACCGATCCTATTCAATTTATTCATAAATGATCTGGAGAAAGGGGTAAACAGTGAGGTGGCAAAGTTTGCAGATGATACTAAACTACTCAAGATAGTTAAGACCAAAGCAGATTGTGAAGAACTTCAAAAAGATCTCACAAAACTAAGTGATTGGGCAACAAAATGGCAAATGAAATTTAATGTGGATAAATGTAAAGTAATGCACATTGGAAAAAATAACCCCAACTATACATACAACATGATGGGGGCTAATTTAGCTACAACGAGTCAGGAAAAAGATCTTGGCGTCATTGTGGATAGTTCTCTAAAGATGTCCACGCAGTGTGCAGAGGCGGTCAAAAAAGCAAACAGGATGTTAGGAATCATTAAAAAGGGGATAGAGAATAAGACAGAGAATATATTATTGCCCTTATATAAATCCATGGTACGCCCACATCTCGAATACTGTGTACAGATGTGGTCTCCTCACCTCAAAAAGGATATTCTAGCACTAGAAAAGGTTCAGAAAAGGGCAACTAAAATGATTAGGGGTTTAGAGAGGGTCCCATACGAGGAGAGATTAGAGAGGCTGGGACTCTTCGGCTTGGAAAAGAGAAGACTAAGGGGGGACATGATAGAGGTATATAAAATCATGAGTGATGTTGAGAAAGTGGATAAGGAAAAGTTATTTACTTATTCCCATAATACAAGAACTAGGGGTCACCAAATGAAATTAATAGGCAGCAGGTTTAAAACAAATAAAAGGAAGTTCTTCTTCACGCAGCGCACAGTCAACTTGTGGAACTCCTTACCTGAGGAGGTTGTGAAGGCTAGGACTATAACAATGTTTAAAAGGGGACTGGATAAATTCATGGTGGCTAAGTCCATAAATGGCTATTAGCCAGGATGGGTAAGAATGGTGTCCCTAGCCTCTGTTCGTCAGAGGATGGAGATGGATGGCAGGAGAGAGATCACTTGATCATTGCCTGTTAGGTTCACTCCCTCTGGGGCACCTGGTATTGGCCACTGTCGGTAGACAGATACTGGGCTAGATGGACCTTTGGTCTGACCCGGTACGGCCTTTCTTATGTTCTTATGTTCTTATGACTAGACTAGCGTAGACTAGAATGTCCTTTAATGACTGTATTTGTTTCTTTAAATCATGATGGAATATGGACTGGAAAAGATACTTGAAACCATATATCTCACCTCCTCAAATCCTGTAGGAGATTACCAAAAGCACTTCAGACATAAAATCCACAGTGGTTGGAGATTTGGATTCCATGGTGGCTAGTACCTGATAACCAGGGCTGGTGCAACCCATTAGTCGAGGTAGGCGGTCGCCTAGGGCGCTAGCATTTGGGGGGCGGCATTTCGGGTCCTTCCGCGGTTGCCCCGCCCAGTCCTCGTCGGAATTTAGGTGGAGGGAGCTGGGGCAGGGGGGTGCGGGGAGGGCCGCCTGCAGCAAGTAACGGGGGTGGCACTCAGGGGAATCGCTCCCCCAACCCCAGCTCACCTCTGCTCCGCCTCCTCCCCTGAGCACGCAGCCCCGCTCTGCTTCTCTCCCTCCAACGCTTGTGGCGCCAAACAGCTGGTTGGCGCAGCAAGCCTGGGAGGCAGGAGAAGTGGAGCGGCGATGGCGTGCTGGGGAGGAGGCGGAGCAGAGGTGAGCTGCGGCGGGGACCTGCCGCACGGCTCCCCGGGCCAGGGGACCTGCCGCGGGGAGGGGCGCCTCAGGGCGGAGGGGGGGAGCTGCCGCGGGGGGTGCACCTCAGGGCGGAGGAGGGGGGAGCTGTCAGGGGGGGCATCATAGGGCGGAGGGGGGGAGCTGCCGCGGGGGGTGCCTCAGGGCGGAGGGGGGGCGGAGAGCTGCCACAGGGCTGGGGGAGGGGGGCCAAGGTGGAAGTTTCCCCTAGGGTGAGACACATCCTTGCACCCGCCCTGCTGATAACACATCCATTATCTATCTATCTATCTATCTATCTATCATCTTCTACATTCTTTCATATAATCTCTCTCTGCTTTATATCTTAACTCTTATGACAATGAATCACCTCTCTTCCCTTCTTGAGAAGAGATATGGGGTATTTCCTTTTGTCGCCCCTGGGTATAGTGCAATGTTGTATAATTCTCATAAGCTTTATTCTTGTCCACATTCATGGTGCAATATATTCCTATAACCGGCCTGATCCAATGACCTTGAAGTGGATGGAAAGACGCCTGTTGACTTCAAACGACTTTGGATCAGGTCCGGATAAGTCACCTTAAACTGAAGAAGGCATGCACTTAAAAAACAAAAGCACCTATTTCCGGTGAGATGAGAGAGCAGCTCATGAAGTTCATATCAAAGTGACCTGTCTCACAGCAGCAACAAACATCCTTGAGGTCTCACCATGCCTGCGCTTCGCTTGGTGCTTATCCTAACCCTGAACTGGTCCGGTGAGTTTATGAACACCATAGTGTTTAATTCGACCTTCTATTTCTGTTCTTGGCTGATATTTGCTTAAAAGACTGAGATGAAATCTGTGTGTCGTAGGGGTTTTTGAAATAACTCCGATGTTACTTTGATGTGTTTAAAGGGCTCAGCCAAAGTCAGACAGTCATCCAACCCGTGGGAGAAACAAAAGTGAAGGAAGGGGAATTTGTTACCCTGGACTGTAGCTATAATTCTGGCTTCCCAACGCTGCTCTGGTACAGGCAAGAATCCGGAGGATCTCCACAGTTCATCCTACATGAGGGCTCCCGGCATGAAGATTTGGAAGAGAGGTTCAGGAACCGTTTCAAAGCCAAAATTAATAAAACCAGCAGGGTTTTCCCTTTGGATATATCATGGGTTCAGCTGTCCGACTCCGCCACCTTTTACTGTGCGCTGACAGACACGGTAAGAAAAAGGATAGACCTTCTTTTACAAAATCCCTCCGCCCAACAAAGCACAAAGAAAGCACTCAGAAGGAGTGAATTTAAAGTGCAATAGAAATTCCTTGAAATATCCACCTGTGGACACTCTTATTCCAGAATAAGAATGCCTTGTTCCTGTTTATCTTAACCCACTTTCAAAGTGGGTTAGAGCCAAGGTATTTTTGTCCTGAAACACACTCTTTGAGCCTGTAAAACACTGAACACTTTAAGGCCCTGCTGAGAAATAAATTTAAAGGCTACAGAGTGTTTTAGAGCAAGAGGGAAACATTTGTCACTGAGAATTTAAAATTAAAATCAAAGAGCAAAACCAAAGAATGAATCAAAAAAGGGAAGAAATATAGAAAACATAGACACAGATAGAGAAAAAAAACCAAAAACTCGCCCCAAAACCAGGAAATTGAATGCAAAAAGTCAAATACACAAACAAGAAAAAAATCCAAAAACATACACAGCAACAACATACAACACAAACAACAAGAACGCAACCACAGAATAGAAAAAGATAAACACAAACAGAATAACTACACACATATGCACAAAAGTCTAAACGTCAACATAAACAAGGAAATAGAAGGAAGCCTCTCCCGTCTTCACAAAAACACAGAAAATAAAACAAAAGAGAAAGAAAGAAAGAAAGAAAGAAAGAAAGAAAGAAAGAAAGAAAGAAACTTACCTCTTTAAAATTGTACCATACTATATAAAAACATTTTTCCAGCCGATTAAAACAACAACAACAAGAAGAACAGCATAAACTTCAGACTGAATTTCAGTGGAATGTAGGTACCTAATTCCTTTAGATTTCTTTGAAAATCGCAGACGAAATGCTTTGCTGGGTGCCCTTTGCAGAGCCCAGGTCTGTGTGAACAGTTGTGCGGCATTTCTCTTTTTCTCTTCACTCCTAAGGAGGTTGAAGCTCCATCTGGTGTTTGGGAGGATACTCATTAAGAGGCGAAAGAGCTGTTTGATGTCTGGATGCTCTATGTCTGAGTGGAGGGGTTTGAGCTGAACCGCGGTGTGTTACCCTGAGTGCTAAAGACGCCAACGGCTGGAGAGCTCCATCTTGTTGCTTTTGAAGCCAGGCTTATCCAGAAATCGAACAGCTGCCAATCTCCATCCTCTGCCGGCGTCTGCGGAGGAAGGGGCACGTGACAGAAACTTTTGTATTACAAAGGGGATGACTGAGAAACTCTTGTGTGTTCGTTTTCTTGCAGAGATGATAAGGGGCTGCTGCCTTCTGCTGCTTCTCAGCAACTTATGCAGAAGTAAATAAAACACAATAGCACAGACCCCAAATTCTGCATTTGCTTTCTGTGTTTGGGTTTGTTCTGTTTTTTTCTTTTGGTTTCCAGGTTTTTGTGTATGAATTTACTGTGTCTGAGTTTCTTATGTTTTCTGTGTTTATGCAGCTTTCCTGGTGTTTATGTTCTTCTTGTTTTCTGTGTTTGACTTTTTTCAGTTTGTTCCTTTTTCACTTTTTATTTTGTTTTTCAGTTTTTCATATTCGTGTTTTTGTGTTCCTATGTTATTATATTTTTGTGTGTGTTTTCAGTGTTAATTTTGGATGTAGGGTGTTCCTGTTGTTGTCTTTTTCTTTTCTCCTTTATGTGTGTGTGTTTAATGTTGGTTTTTGTGTTTGAGTTTTTTCTTGCTGTATGTGTTTAGATTGATTTTCAGGTTTCTGTGTTTGAGGGTTTTTTGTGTGTGTTTTCTGTGTTTAGGTTGGTTTCCAGGTTTTTCTTTTAATTTTCTTGTTTTCTTCATCTTTAACTGGTTGTGAAGCTGTTAAATTATCTCCAGATTTTCAATTACACAGAATAATTCTTGCCTTGCCAGATACTGTTATTTCACTGATCAGCCATCTCTGCTGACGTTTATCCTTCTCCCTTATTGCCCCTTTGCGGGCAGTTAATCTCTTTGCCTTATTAATACGTTTTATGGTCTCGCCAGCAGTCGGGAGTGATGTGGTGCTGGAACAAGGTGCCCAGGCCTTGGCAGTCCGAGAGGGTGAAGAAGTGACTTTCCAGTGCGGTGTGAAGGGAGGGGAGATGAGCAGCTACTGGATGTACTGGTACAGAAAGGGGCAGCGGGGCCCCCTGACCTGGATTTACCGAGAAGGGGACCACTATGGAGAAGGTTTCCAGGGCCGCTTCGTAGGGAAAGTTGATAGCGCCAACAACAGGTTCACCCTCAGGATCCTGAGCGCAGAGCTGCGAGACAGGGCGGTGTATTACTGCGCTTCCAGTCCCCACGGTGCCACAGCTGTGCTGCGGAGCAGAGCCAAAACTGACAGGGCGGGGGGAGGGGGCATCGCTTGCAAACCACAGACCATGGCCAGCTCTGGGGCACAAGTGGCTGGGGGTCTGTGTGTGTGTGTGTGTGTGTGTGTGTGTGTGTGTGTGCTGTGAAGCTGTCAGGGAAGCCATCCGGACAGAACAGGAAGGAGTGCATCTATCAGACAGTATTAGCATAGAATTTAGTTCTGTTTATAGCAAACTCTAGGCTGGCAACTTTCAACGGAGAATAATTCATTAAAACCAGTTTTAGAGATCCACGGGTATATAGTATAGTATAGTATAGTATAGGGGGTGTCTGGGGATAGATAGATAGATAGATAGATAGATAGATAGATAGATAGATGGGGTGGATGGAGATAGATAGATAGATAGATAGATAGATAGATAGATAGATAGATAGATAGATAGATAGATAGATAGATGGGGTGGATGGGGTGGATGGGGATAGATAGATAGATAGATAGATAGATAGATAGATAGATAGATAGATAGATAGAAGGGGTGTATGAGGATAGATAGATAGATAGATAGATAGGCAAGTTGTGCTTGTCCGTCCTGTGCAGAGAGTGAATTTAAGCCTCATTTTGTAACTCAAAGAAATGGCCACAAGGTGCTGCTATTCACCCATAATCTTCGGAGACCAGTTAGACTGATGGAGCTGTCCAAGGTGGAAACCCTTCATGGACAGTTAAAGAAGAAAAGTGTCAAGAGGCTAATATGTCTGCAGTCGGAGGGAAGGATCTCTCTCTCTCTCTCTCCATATATACACATAGATAGATATAATCTAATCTATCTATCTATCTATCTATCTATCTATCTATCTATCTATCTGACAAGGTGGGCGAGGTAACAATTATTATTGAACCAACTTTTTTGGGTGGAAGAAACAAGGTTTTCAGCATTACAGAAATCCTCCTCAGGTCTGCCTTCCTTCTCCAGACCTGAGGAAGAGCTCAGTGAAACTCGAAAACGTGTCCCTTTCGAAAACAGAATTTGTTCCAGTAAAATATATTACCTCACCCACCTTGTCTCTTTCATATCCTGAGACCAAAACAGCTACAAAAAATCTCTCTCTGTCTCTGTATGTCTCTCTGTCTGTCTCTTTTTAAAATATAAATACACGTGCATCTGTCGGTCTGTCTCTCTGAAAATAAATACATGCGTATCTGTCTGTCGGTCTGTCTGTCTGCTTTTATGGAGTATACTCCTTTGGGGGAAATGGTCACCTAATTTAGTTGCCTGCAATAAACATAACGAAGTTATACACCTACACCGAGGAGAAATTGTTTAAGAAAAAACATTCCTTCCCATTGTCTCCGGGTGGCTTCCGGGGCAGAATTTCTCCCTCTGTCTATTCGCAGCCCTCCCACAAGGGGCAGTGGGTCCTTGACTTTAAATAGACTGGACAACACAGCAGACGCCCCATTCTGTGTGTGACAGCGGTAGAGACGAGATGTGGATCTCCGTCTGCCTCTTTCTCGTCAGTAAGTGGTTCCATTTTACAGGCAATAAGACTGAGTGTTTTCTAACTCACGGGTCTTACTCTGCCTCCATTGTTCTCCCGCTAGGTCCCGTGGCTGGGAACTCTGTGACCCAGATTCGAGCGTCTGCGTCCGCCAGGGAAGGGCGGCCCGTGAAACTGAATTGTCAGTACAGCACCACGTACACGTACTACGCCCTGGGATGGTACCAGCAGCTGCCTGGGCAGCAGCCTCTGTTCCTACTGTACAGAAATGAGAGGGGAAATGAATACAAGCCCGGTTCTGTGGCCTCTCGGTTTTCCTCCGAGCTCAGCACCGATGTCAAATCGTTCACACTGTCCATAGAGGGGGCGCAGCGGGCTGACTCGGCGGTGTATTTCTGCGCTCTCTGGGATCCACAGTGCTACAGAGCGCCCCGGGCTCCCGACACAAACTGCCGGAAGGGGGGAGGGGGTCTTGGAAAGGAAGGGAGATGAGTCATTTCCCTTTACGTGCACGGGGGGGGGGGGAGGGGAGCCACATCTCAGGGGCACCAGGAAGTGTGTTATTGTTTAGAAGCGGGGGGGGGGGGTCGCACACTTCCTAGCATGTGCAGGCTCAGCGTATTGCTCACCCCGGGGTCTTCTGCATCACTCCCTCCCCTACACAAACTCCCTGTCTGCCCCCTTCCATCCCCCTCTTTCTTTCGGGGACTCCCCTGCCTCTTCCCCGCTGGAGTCTCCCCCCATTCCCACCTCCTCCCATACCAGGGTCCCCCATATTTGCCCCATCCCAGTGGCTCTGTGTGCACGGCACCCCTTTTCCCATTTCCCCCTCCCCTGACCTCCTTTCCTCTCCAGGGCGTGTCCTCTGTGTTTCCCATTCCCTCCTCCCCCCAGACCAGGGTCCCCCATTCTCTCCCCATGCCCGGGGCTGGGTGCCCCCTATTCCCACTGTACCTCCCCAATGTAGGATACACTAGAAGACACTAGACTCCACAGCCCAGGTTCTAGTTTTTGCAAATGACCAGCCTGAGCAGGGGGCTGGAACAACGTGTACAGTGGGGCGCTGAGAGCCATGGAACCGAACTGTAAACCCTGCATCTGATGGGGACCACTTCAAGCCAGGGGGTGCGGTAGCCCCCCAACACCCCTAGTCCCAGCACCTGTGAGCCTGAGGCCCGGTATTTCCGTGCGGGCGATTGGGAATCTGGTCTGAGCTGAGACACGAACATGATATCTCGCCCCGCGACCTCCGGGCTCAGAGGGTTAAAGGCAGCTCCGGGAGGAGGCGGGGGAGACCGGATGAGCTCAGTCTAGGAAGCGCCGGGAGATCGTGTCTCTGCAGCCGGCACCCGGAAAAGTGAATCCCCAGGAGTGAGACAGGAAAACCCCAACTGCGCCGCTTGCCGGGCGGGTCCCATCTGCCCCCATTTCCCCAGTGTGTGGGGCCGCCCTCGCCCCCAGCCTGGGTGCCCCCTATTCCCACTATACCTCCCTGTACCTATTGGGTTCCGTGAAGTGGGCGGGCGGAGCCCGCCCACTGCTAAAG
>QXTE01000466.1:2922-130517 GCA_003942145.1 Platysternon megacephalum
AGGGGGTTGGAGTGCAGCAGGGGGCTCAGGGCAGGGTGTCGGGGTGTGGAGGGGGTTCAGGGCAGGGGGTCGGGGTGCGGCAGGGGACTCAGGGCAGGGGGTCAGGGTGCAGGAGGAGTGCGGGGGGGCACCGCCCCCAGCAGCTCCCATTGGCCACAGTTCCCCATTCCCGGCCAATGGGAACTGCTGGGGGCGGTGCCTGAAGCAACAGCCACACACACCCCTGCGCCCCTCCTTCCCCAGGTTCTAGCCGATTCCCAGCGCAGGGGCAGAGCAGGCAGGCAGCCACTCTAGGTAAACATCGGGGGAGGGTGGGGGGACCGTGAGGAGCTGCAGCCCACGTGTTTAAGACCCCTGGCCTAAAGTGAATTCCACATAGCAGCCTGTAACTAGATTCTTAATAGAATCAAAATTAGCTCTGCTATTCAACAGTGGAGAGAGCAGACACAAATGGTGCTTCAAGCTCTCAAAAGACGCCCATACTATCCAGTGCAAATACCTGCACCCAACCTCTCTCTTTATTCATTGGGTTTTGGAACCCATGTCCCTTGTCTAGCAAGTGCTACTTAGGTGATGGTGAGACCCTCTGTCATAAAACAGTTTCATTGTCCTTGATTCACATAATCAGGGTAACAACACTTTATTCCTCCTGCCCCAATAACAGAGAAACTGGGGATCCCACAGCAGCCAAAGTGACCATTTTGGGCTGCCGTGGGCTCATGCTAGGCGGGGTGGGTGTGCCTATGCAAACAACATCAGCCCCTGAAGTTCTTTTCCACACTCGCCATAATTCACCACCAGATGTCAGGGTAGAGCTCATCCTGACTCTGCTTACACTATCAAAAGCAACCAGTGCTGGACAGAATTCTGTGATACTGGCAGCAGAAGCCAGGAGACATGAATTGTACTGGCAGCTACTGGATGAGTTTTCTAGTTTAGACGATGTGCCACCAATACTCTATCACAGGGTTGCTTTCAGAAATACACAAGCAAGTTGAATTTGGCACATGTCCAAGGCATATTGAACCCAGGAAAGAAAACAGACTCTGAGTCTGATCAGAGAATATCATAGCCACCAGAGAAAGCACGACAGCACGTCCTCCAGTGATTGGTCCTGCTGCATTGTTTGCTTGAGAAAAACGCAAGGAAGACAAGAAACTTCATAAAATAGAAACATTTGAGACAGAAATCAATCTAAGGGAGGCAGCTTTTCAAAAAGGGCTTGGTGACATGTTGCACAGAATATCTGTGAAAGACTTGATTGCCAAGTCTCACTCACCATGCCTCTCTTCCTACTTGAATAAAATCAATTTTAAAGCAAAACCATCTAGTTACATTGCAACAATAGAGGCACCTTATGACATTACATTTTATCAACTGACTCAAGAGATAGTCAATGATCTTATATACAAAGGTCATTTCCCATCCAAGCTGCTACAAAAATATACAATCTGACTTCCCTTGGATGTAGAAACTGAAAGCTATTCCAGTAGCAAATTACAGGCAAAATTAGAAAAACACTATCATTCTACAATTTCATTCCATGCACAGCATGGACAAGGCAGTTCCACACATTTGATAAATTGGCTGCTGAGTTCTTGAGACAGGTCTTAGAAGGATTTGACAAAGCTAATTCTGTAATCAAAGACTCTGACAGATATGACAACAGTAGCTCTGTGACAGCATCTAAGGTTGGATGCAAGAAATACCAAATGATTGGTGGATTCCCTGTGTCTCCAGGGGGAAAGTTTCTAAATGTGGCATCTAACAACAGTCACTTGTAAAATTCCTCTGTGAATATATGGTTCAAAATGCAGCTGAGAGTGTAGTAACACACCCAACACAAACATTCCTCCTTGCTGGAGGCTCTTCCAGTGGTGAAGTAGCAAAGTTCATTACCATTAGAGGTGTTGAAGAAGCCCAAGACTTAGTACTCAAGAGAACTGGACACAAGGATGCTTCTGCATGCTGTATGTACCAATATGGCTTTTGGGTCTGTTGGAGTCAAAAGAACCCTAGTAATAAGGTCACCTGGTACAGATGTTTTGATGTTCACTACTTTCCAAAATAAAATGCATAGATAACATGTGAATTGAAACAGTTAACATTACCAGCACAACTGACAAATGGCATTTCATATCTGTGCATACAATCTGTGATACAGTCACAGATGACTTCTGCAACATACTCCCTGCTGTGTGCTCACCTGAACAGGATGTGGCTCTGAGTCATCCCTATATGGTATTGGGGGGGAAAATCTGTGTTTAATGTTGTCAAAACAAAGGGATCTTACTGCTTCAGAGATCTTGCCAAAGTGGGACAGAATGATGACCAAGCCACAATTTCTGCAGCAAAGAAGTTGGTAGAAGTGCTATATGACCCGGGCGAGAAAGAAAAGGAGACCCACAGGGACCTGAGTTGCTGGTGCATCAATCTAGCCATCAAACAGGACAAGTCACTGCGGCATACTCCCATCATGTGAGGACAGTTTTGAAGAGCATGTCAAAAGAACATTTTGGCAAACAAAGATTTGGATGTCTTTGCACATAGGTAAATGAGATATTGGATCAGCAATGCAACATGGATGATGGAAAAATGTGGATGATGAACTACTTCCAGTATTCTTCAAGGGCCTAATGGCATCTAAGCTTCTACAAGACCTTATTTGTGCCTGTATTGGTAGGGGTCTTTGCACAACCAACTGTGTCTGCAGTCAGAACAATCTTCCCTTCACAGAAATGTGTATGTGCCAGGCAAGGAAGACTATGGTAAACAACGCACTCTTGGCAGAGATCATAATGGTGAACATTGACAAGATGATAATAATGATGTTGACTAGAAATGTCACTAATGCTATGACATTTCAATGATGTACAAATTTATTACTAAGATTTTGTTTTACCCTGTAAATTTTTGTTGTGATGCTTTGAGGTCACAAAGCATAAATTTTATGTCTTGAAATAATACACAGACTCATTAAACTAACAGAAACGAATGCAAATATTTCAAGGTGGTCATTTTAACATGGTGATGGTGTCATTGTTTATCCCCGTTTCTATGCTAATGGTACCACTTGACAGCTCCACATCATTTTATCTTAAAGCAGACATAATACACTTTCAAATGATGTATGAAGTGCATGGGTGTCGAGAGGGTACATTAAACAGACCACATTGGTGGTGTCTGCTGCTCGCTTAAGATAGACACATTGGCTTTGAAGCTCACTTCTGATGAGAGTGTATGTGAGTAGGGCTTGGGGTGGCAAAGGTAGCTTTAAGCAGTCTCTATATTCTGAGGCAGCTGGCAACCTTTGGGCTGCTCTAATTTACACTCTGCTTCTCCTGGTCAACTCCCTGAAATGTCCTCCTCCTCCCTGCTCCTAGTTCACCCCTGACAGGCTGGGGACTGGAAGCAAAGCTAGCGCAGAGCCAGTATCATAGTTTTGTGCTACTCCCTGCACAGAGGATACACCCAAGTTGTCATTTCCACCCCCTTTAAGTTCGCAAAGCAGCATAAAGGGACCTTAAGTGTAACTGAGAATCAAGTCCATTATTTTTAAAAAGTGAGAAAGATCTTAATAACGCTAAAGACTTTGTCATGCAAAAAGAGTTAACAGCTTTACAAGGATTTGCTCAATCAGAGGAATGGCTTGAGAAACAGAAAAGCTAGATGCCATTCATCATGTTACAAGGTTTCACATTCAATTTAAAGAGGCTTCTCCAGTAACTACGTACTAATAAATTGAAATATGCTCTGAGTGAAAAATCCAATTATTTAAAAAGTTGATCAGCCTCAGATGTGAAACCATTTTTCAGGTACATGATTCCAGCACCACACAGCTGAAGAAATTCAGGGTGTAACAGAATTAACAAGTCTCTACCTATCTTAACGTTTTTCTAAATCATCAGTTGCTGTGGTATCTAAGCACTGTACATGGTATTTTGGCATTGCAAGAAGTTTTTGAAGATGATGCCAAAACCCGCATCAGTGGCTGTTTCAATGGAAAATATTTAGGACTAAGTGTTGAGTGGCGGTTTCAAAGGAAAATATTTAAGGCTGGGTCTGTATTATCTTTTCCAGGGAGTGCCCTATATGATGGAAATGCCTATTTAAGGGGATTCCCTATAGTCAGGGAGAGACCAGGGAGTGAGTGGGCTGCCAGGGACACAGAGTGATAATAGAGGCTTTTGAGTGGATGACCCTGGCCTCCGGCTTATCTCCCAGGATCCATGCAGGGACCAGGGGGATCTGCAGAGTTTGTGGATGAGCCCTGTGGCCTCTGTGGGAATGACAGGGAGGGAACCCTCGTGAGGTATGTACATGTTCTATGCCCAGTATACAGATACGGAAACTGAGTTACAGAGAGGCATTATCTGAACATTTGTGTTTACCTACCTGTCCTTTAAGAGTCTTTGACTGTTCACCTGAACTGTCATTGCCTTCTTGAGAAGATGCCCCGGCACTCTCTTTGTCACTCCAATGTGGCCAGATTCTGGTTGCCATTGCATGACTGTAAGGCCTCATCTATATGAGAAAGTTTTATCAGTTATACTGTCATAGTTATACAGTAGATTAGAACCTCAGAGTTACGAACTGATCAGTCAACCACACGCCTCATTTGGAACCAGAAGTACAGCAGCTGAGACAAAAAAAAAAAAGCAAATGCAATACAGTACCATGTTAAGTGTAAACTACTACAAAAATAAAGGGAAAGTTTAGAAAAAAGATTTGACTAGGTAAGGAAACTTTCTGTGCTTGTTTCATTTGAATTAAGATGATTAAAAGCAGCATTTTTCTTCTGCATAGTAAAGTTTCAAAGCTGTATTAAGTCAATGTTCAGTTGTAAACTTTTGAAAGAACAACCATAACATTTTGTTCAGAGTTACGAACATTTCAGAGTTATGAACAACCTCCAATTCCTGAGGTGTTCGTAACTCTGAGGTTCTACTGTACTGGTATGGTCATACGAGTATAAAAACCTTAGGTAGACACTCTTATTCTGGCATAAGAGTATCTTTTTTTGGTATAACTTAAACTCCTTCCCAAGCTGCATAAACTACACTGGCATAACAAAGCCCCAGAGAGCTCTGGTGCAAGAACAGATAAGGGGCTCCTTCCCAATTCCAAAATCCACCCCCTCTAATTCCCCCACAGCCCCATCCAGTCCCTCTGTCCCCCTAGCTCCTGCCTAGGTCCCAGAGGCCACTCAATCTGCTAGGTAATACTTCAGTGTGCTGTCCCTCAGGCCCCTCAAATTTGGCCCAGTGAAGTCCAAGACAGGAGAGCAGTGAAATGGCAACTTTTGTAGGCATTGTTGGTGAGTTCGATGAAAACCGTGAATCATGGGTAGTGTACCTCAAATGTTTGGAACAATTTATAGCTTGCAACTCCATTCCAGACAGACAAAGAGTTTCAAACATGCTGACAGCGATGGGTCTGAAGGTATATGGATTGCTGTGTGACTTTTGTCTCCAACTGTGCCTGGAACTGCAATTACTGCAGCAATGCAGGAACATTTTTCTCCGATGCCATCAATGATAGCAGAGTGATATTGGTTCCATCAGCGACACCAGGGAAGTGGAGAGTCAGTAGCACAGTTTGTTGCTGCTCTCAGGAAGTTGTCAGAGCACTGTCAGTTTGGACAGACACTAAGTGATGCCCTGCGTGACCAGTGAGTGTCTGGATTATGCAATGGCAAGATCAAGAAAATATTACTGACTGAATCAGCGCTTACTTTCAAGAAGGCTGTTGAAATAGCAGTTATCATGGAAATGGCAGAGAAAGATTCTCTGGAATTTAGTGTGAACCAAGAAGTTCACCTCCTGAATCAGTGAGACAGAGGACCCCAGGAACATAAAGAAGTTCTGTGTGGCGTTGTGCACAAACTATGCACGGTGAGAAGGATTGTTGGGCACCCAGGTAAGGTGACCAGATGTCCCTTTTTTAAAGGGACAGTCCCATTTTTTGGGACTTTTTCTTATATAGGCGGCTATTACCCCCTACCCCCGTCCCGTTTTTTCACAGTTGCTATCTGGTCACCCTACACCCAGGTCATTTGCACAAAGTACCAGAAGAAAGGACAAATCGCCGTGACCTGTCACACAGTTCAACGACCAGCAACATAGAGTAATCCTCCACCCAAGAAGACACCGATGAAGACTGAACCTAATAAAGGATGGTGTTAGGAGCGCAGTTGGCTCCCACCCTGGTCGGTAGGCAACCTAGCAAGCTCAGCTGAGCCCAATGAGCCCCCTTCAAACAGTTGCACTTCCTGATTGGGCAGGGAAGCCTGTGGTCTGCTACTTGGGTTTTGAGCAGCAGCAGTACATCAGCTACTTAATGCATACCATGCCCATAGCTGCACCTACCGTGCTTTCACTTCCACTTCCTACTCCAGTCCTTGCTTCAAGCCCTGCTCCTGTCCTCTTCCTGCTCCAGCCCAGCCTCCCTGTTTTGGTTTCTGGCTCCTGGCTCTGACTCTTGGCTATGTCCTGACTATGACTCCAGCTTACCCTTTGGCTTAGTCTTCGACTTCTGACTCCTGGCTCTGACCCCCTGGCTATGTCTCTGTCTATTATTCTGGCTTACCCTTCATCTTAGGTTTTGGCTTCTGACTCAGGTTCTTACCTTCAGCTTGTCCCCTTGACCGTGACATTGGCTTTGGCCTGGGACTGGTGCCTGATCCCTGGACCTTTGCTTGACATTACCCAAACTCCCACTACACCCACAAGACTGGATCCTGCTCCATCCACTAGGTAGGCAGCCTGTGCCCCAGCAGCTTGCCATTTTAGCAGCTCGCAAGAGACCAGACATAGGGAGGGTGTGGGCTTAAAGACATGGAAATCCCTTTTGGAATGACCACAGCGGGAGCCCTGCTCACTCTTTTGGTCTCAGTAGGGGCGTTACAGGAACTGCAGGCTCAGGTTGCCATGCTTTGAGAGCAGAATGCAGTCTTGCAGGCCCAGGTGCAAGCCCTCAAAATGCAGGCTTAGGCAGCTGCATTACAGCACCGGAATGCTTCCCTCCAGGCCCACGTGCAAGCCCAGGTGGTGGCTACATGGACCCTGACTCTCACACCTACTGTCCACAAGACCAAGGTTCCCCTACTGGACAAGTTCACTGGGCACTGGGCCAAATGTTCGGGTTTTTAAAATCAGTGTCACCTGCTGTTTGTACTGCGACTGCTGTCATCCCTAATGGACCTGTCAGAGCACTAGTGAGATCCAGCCCAGCCCTGCAGGGAGAAGATAGAGCTGCCAGGGGTAACCTGGACTGAATGTGTGGGTTGGGTCTTAATACAGTTTCCTGTAATTTTACAGAAATCAGTGAGAATGAAACTGAGGCTGGGGGAACCACCATAAGGGAGGAAATGCAGACTGGAGGCCAAATGTCTTCAGGCAGTAGCGGCACCAGCTTTGCCGGCGCCCTAGGCAGCGGAAGGTCCCGCCCCCGAAATCCCGCCCCCAACAGCGGTGGTGGAAGGNTTGAGGGTGGGGGAACCACCATAAGGGAGGAAATGCAGACTGGAGGCCAAATGTCTTCAGGAGGTGTACTATAACACTGAACCAAAGACAGTGTTTGTGCTTAACTGCTACAGTAATTGTCAAGTTTTCTTTTTCTTTCATATTTGAAGTTGTGTAAATGCTTAATAGTGTGGAAGCTGAAACACTTGGTGATGTAGTACAACTAAATGTTTTATTTAATTGTCAATATAATACCCAGGGTAAGCCTACGTGAAAGCAGAAGATCTCTGATGGTCAGATGTCCCAATCCCTGTATTTATTTCATAAGGTATTTTAAATAGATAGAGTTTGGGGTTTAGTCCCTGTGTTATATTCTTCATTTTAAAAGAAAATAACAAATCTCTATTTAGTGATAGTCTACCTGGCTGCATTGTAACTGCTGTGCTGTAATGGTTTATCTTTGTAGTGTTAGTCATAAAAAGGAATTTGAAATTATTGTGTGTGTGTGTGTAACTGTCTTATGGTAAAAACTAGTAGTGGATTCCTAAGACGAGAAAGAAAGTGACTCCTATTATAATTTCCACTTTTAGTATTTGGGAAGGTTCCTATAGAAACTCCAGCTGTAGTCTCTTGCAAGGATAGGAATTTATGGTCTGTGCAAATACTTTAAGTCAGAGAGATGAACTCTGCAGCACAGAATTGGTAAGTAAATTGACCCACCTCCCCTACACATAGTTTACACTACGTTTAATTCATCTTAAAATAAACACGAGTAGATGAGAGCCTTTTAAGTGTGTCAACCCAGGGTCCAGATGTAGAAGGGCACACAGGGTGCTGAGATTCATAGATTTAAAGGCTAGAAACTACATTAGATCCTCTAATTTGACCTCCTATATGTCCCAGGCCATTAAATTTCACCCAGTTAACCCTATACTGAGCCCAATAACCTGTGTTTGGCTAAAGCACATCTTCCAGAAAAACATCCAGTCTGAATTTGAAGACATCAAGAGATGGAGAATCCACCACTTCCCTTGGTAGTTTGTTCCAGTGGTTAAACACCCTTACTGTTAAAAAATTGTGCCTTGTTTCTAATTTGAATTTGTCTGGCTTCAGCTTCCAGGCATCGGTTCTTGTTGTGCATTTCCCTGTTAGATTAAAGATTTTATCCCCATGAAGATACTTATACACTGTAATCAAGTCATCGCTAATCTTCTTTTGAACAAATTAAACAGATTGAGCTCTTTAATTCTCTCCTTGTTATGCATTTTCTCCAGCATGCCAGTGGATTTTGTGCCTCTTTTCTGCTCCCTCTCCCATTTTTTCAACATCCTTTTGAAAATGTGGACACCACAACTGTATGCAGTATTCCAGTACTGGTCTCACCAATGCCATATGCAGAGATACAATCAACTTACTACTCCTACTCCCTTGTTTATACATTCAAGGATTGCTGTAGCACTGCTATGGAGACACTTATTACAGCAGTGGGTCTCAAACTTTTGTACTGGTGACCCCTTTCATATAGCAAGCCTCTGAGTGTGACCCCTCTCATAAATTAAAAATACTTTTTTATACATTTAACACCATTATAAATGCTGGAGGCAAAGCAAGGTTTGGGGTGGAAGCTGACAGCTTGCCACTCCCCATGTAATAAGCTCGTTACCCCCTGTGGGGTCCCGACCCCCAGTTTGAGAACCCCTGTATTACAGGGACAGAGAGGTTCTTCCATCAGTGTAGTAAATCCATCTCATCTCCCTGAGAGGCGGTAGTTGATTTTTTCTGTTGACCTAGCGCAGTCTACTGTGATGTTATTGACATAAACTGTAACCATTGTGATAGACCCAGGCCGGTTGGGTACAGCAGAGTAGTAGAAGGCAGGTATGTGGGCCACTGGATAAGCAGTTTTCTGTTCCCTGACTGACCAGATTGGGAGGCTGCTCCAGGCTAGGGTGGACACATGACTCCATTTAGCCTGCAAAGAGTCAGGTGAGGCCGTTAGGCTAATGTGAACACCTGACTTTAATTAACACCCCTCTGATACTGTACAAGAGTTCACTCTGATCAGGCCGGGGGAAGGAAAAGGGAGCCAGAGGAAAGGAAGTGCAGCTGGAGGGCTGGGTAATGAAGACACTCTCAAGCCACTGGAAGGGAGCCCTAAGGTAAGGGTGAAGAAGGCGTTAAGAGAGAAAAGTGAGAGAGCTGTGGGGAAGTGGCCCAGGGAAGTGTAGCAGCTCTGGCAGTGAAAGGTCGGCTGCCAACAGCTACTGCCACTAGGGTCCCTGGGCCGGAACCCGGAGTAGAGGGCAGGCCCGGGTTCCCGCCAACCCGCCACTACAGAAACACCTCCTGGGAAGGGAAGACAGGCCCCTGTCAGGACAGGAGGCTAAACTGTTCTTGAATAAGCCCGTAGGGACAACAGAGACTGTGGGAGTTCTCTCACCAACCGACTTGCTGGCTTATGATGAAAAGGGCTCAACAGACCATAACCCTGGCCCTAGAGAGACAAGGGCTATGTGGAGGGTCGCAGTGAGCCTCTGAGGCTAGCATAAACCGCCTGAAAGCATGGAACCCACGGAGACAAGGTTGGAGCTCTGCCACACCGTATAGATCATTGTTGCAACCACTGTTATATATTTGCAGCAAGTATTGAACAAAGGTTGTTGTGTGAGGTGTCTATAAAGAGGTTATGATTTGCTGGTTATGATTATGCTGTCTGTATGTGTGTATCATTTTTGTAGTTGAAGTTATGAATATTTGCTATGTATTTGTATCTCGATGTGTTTTGATTTTAAGTAGCCTCAGTGAAGCATTTGGTCAGCTTCTTGAGAAAGGACTATTCTCAGTAAGTGCTCAATCAAGAAACACTTAACTGACAATGGACTTTGGGAGACACCAATCCACATCTGAGCTTTCCTGGGAACCTTAAACTAACATGTAAACAATAGCATCGGCCTGTAAAGAACTGAGTCATGCATGGACATGTGACTTGCCCATGTGACTTGCCACAGGGCAGAGAATATAAAAGGCCCTGAAAACCCCTCCATCTTGTCTTCAATCCTGCTTCTGACCTCTGGAGGGACTTTGCTACAAACTGAAGCTCTGAACAAAGGACTGAATGACCCATCCCGGCTGTGGATGTACTCCAGAGACTTGATTTGAACGTGCAGTTTATTCTATCACTGCTACAAGCCTGAACCAAGAACTTTGCCATTACTGTATGTAATTGATTCCATTTAACCAATTCTAGCTCTCATCTATATCTTTTTCCTTTTATGAATAAACCTTTAGATTTTAGATACTAAAGGATTGGCAACAGCATGATTTGTAGGTAAGATCTGACTTGTGTATTGACCTGGGTCTGGGGCTTGATCCTTTGGGATTGGGAGAACCTTTTTCTTTTACTGGGGTATTGGTTTTCATAACCATTTGTCCCCATAACGAGTGGCAGTGGTAGTGATACTGGGAAACTGGAGTGTCTAAGGGAATTGCTTGTATGACTTCTGGATAGCCAGTTGGGTAAAACCGAAGTCTTCTCTGTTTGGCTGATTTGGTTTACCTTGGTGTGCAAAGGAACCCCAGCGTTGGGCTGTAACTGCCCTGCTTTAAGCAATTTGTCCTGATTTGATATTCTCAGAAGTGTCCCACCAAAGGCAGCATCATTACGTCTACATTTGGTGTTAGGCTGGCTTACCTACTTGTCTCAGGGGTGTGGACTTTTCACAACCCCGAGTGATGTAGTTGGGTTGACTGAAATTTCTAGTGAGACCAGGCATTAGAGTGTATGTTTAATTGCTTGTCCACTATGACCTCTAAATCCTTTTCACAGTCCTGCTTTCTAGGATACAGTCCCCCAGTCTGCATTCTTTATTCCTAGATGTATAACTTTGCATTTGGCTATATCAAAGTGCATTTTGTATGAATGAGTCAAGCTTACCAAGCAAACCAGATCGCTTTGTATGATTGCTCTGTCCTTATTATTTACCAGTCCTCCAATCTTTGTCAGATTTCATCAGCAGTGATTTTATATTTACCATGTGTATATATCTTTATATACAAGTATATTTCTCTATACTGCTGTATTCGTATATACTACTAGTGATGGCCCATGGCTTTGTTAGTCAGATTTAAGGCTTTACAGTAAGTATAAGTGAGGAGGGAGGGCTGTTGTGCTAATAGATATTTGTTGATTTGTGCAGGAGGTGAATGAGAGGTGGTTGCTGTGATGAAGGGCTATGTGTGTTTGGATTACTGTGTGTGCTGCTTGTGTGTGTGTGTGTGTGGATGGCTGTGTTGATTTGTGTCTGGGGGTGGGGTTATGTTGGGAGATTTTGTGTGGGTGCCAAGTGAGGGGTTTATGCCGCGGTGAGGGGCTATGTGTGCTTGGGGTTATTGTGTGTGCTGGTTGTGTTGTTGGTTGAAGAAATGTGGCTGTTGGGCTAAGTAATTCACCATCGATGCAGTCTCCTTCAGGCAACCAATAAAATTGTTGCATGCAAATTAGTTGTAGAGTAATGGTGGTGATTGGTTAAGTAGCTCTGATATCACAATGGGCTAGGACTCTTGGCATGGCATGGAGACAGATCAGGTGCAACTAGCAAAGTCAAAATGGCTGAGAACTTAAAAATTGGATGGTAACAGACCATGAAACCCAATGATGACTGAACCTGATGGTATTCTGAACATAAAAGATTTTCTGCCATGCTTGTAGTTATTTCCATCCCTTCACACTGACTCAATAGACAATCTAGGCTTCAGAGTGACATACAGACAGAGGCATGCGTCTGACGAAGTGGGTATTCACCCACGAAAGCTTATGCTCTAATACATTTGTTAGTCTATAAGGTGCCACAGGACTCTTTGTTGCTTTATACAGATAGAGGGACAATCCTGAAAGCTTATACATTTAGATGAGACAGCTTTGCCACTAGGCTGGTGGGCTGGGCTGGCAGATGGAGGATTCTCTGACCCCAAATGAAGTCACTCTGGAAACTGAAGAAGAGTCTACTGGAGAGGGAGAATCAATAAAAAAAGCAGGGGGAGGGGAGAAAAGAGTAGAAGCAGAAGCAGGTGATGATATCAGCAACAAAGGAAAGCTGAGGAAGGAAATAATCCAAGATGTTATAATTGTAAGATCAATAGCCAATGAAATATGAATAGGCGATGTTAACCCTATGAAAGTAGCTGACTGGATTACAAAAAGAGAGAGGATATGGTAAGAGCTAGGAGGCTGGGAGATGGGGATCTTTTAGTTGAATGTAAAAACAAAGTGCAAGCTGATAAACTGATAAAAACTAAAATGCTAGAGAAAGTTAAAATAAGTTGCTAGCTACCAAAGTATTTGACTGAAATAAAAGGGTAATATATGGAGTGCTATTAGAGCTGACCAATTATGAGATAACCAAAAGCACAGGAGAACATAAGCGACTAATTAGTAAACAAGAAGGAGAAAGCAAGCCATCAACAGCGGTACTGATTGTTTGTATTATGTTCTCTACCTGAGAAAGTAGAACTAGGTTTTCAGATACTCAGAATCAAGTCATATTTCCCCCACCGCACCCCCTTAAGGTATTATAAACACCAACGGTATGGGCATGTAGCAGCTGTTTGTAAAGGGAAAACAGGGTGTGGTAAATGTATAGAAGGGATAGAGGTAGTAACCACAGTCCAGCATACAGAGGGTGTATTGCTAAAGAGATACAAAAAAGAACCAAGTGTTAATAACATATCTTACGTGGAGGCTGTAAGGAGACTTTCAAAGCATCAGGTGAAGAAGGAAGAAACAATCAGCACAAGAAGAGGGGAACTGCTGACACAGCCTTATTCTATAAAGAAGATAACAAACACTGGAAGAATAGGGCAATGATAGAATAGTAATGAAAGCTTTATTGCATTTATGATAGAAGTGATAAATTGTACATCACAAACTGGGAAAAAAACAGAAAAATTAAAACTATAGCAAGGGCAGTGGAAAAATACTTATATATTAGCAACATGTCAATGGACCTTATTCATGCAATTCTGCTTGAAGTTAATGATGAAATATGTTCTTCAAGTGTGGGGACCTCAATCTTTTACTGGAAAGCACACAGTCTGATAGCACATGCTCAAGAACGATCCTGGCAATGAAAGCTAAACCACATATCATATGTATCCAGGAAACATGGTTGGGTGAAAAGCTTGTATTTAAAATTCCAGGGTATATTGCCTTTAGGCTAGTCCGAAAACTTGGAAGAGCAGGAGGAGGCATTTGTACTTTCATAAGGGAAAGATTAAACTACTTTGCAGTAGAGAATAAAGAAATAAGCCTAGAATATAATGCAGAAGAGTAATATTTCTTTAAGGATTCATAATATCTATAACCCATGTAGGAAATTAGAAAGTTCAGAGCTACATGAAATAGTGAAGAATGCTAAAAGACCAGGGCCGGCTCCAGGCACTAGCTTAACAAGCAGGTGCTTGGGGCGGCCTCTCGGGAGAGGGGCGGCATGTCCAGGTATTCGGCGGCAAGTCGGCGGAGGGTCCCTCACTCCCACTCGGAGCGAAGGACTTCCCGCCGAATTGCCGCCGCAGATCGCGATCGCGGCTTTTTTTTTTTTTTTTTTGGTTTTTGGTTTTTGGCTGCCTGGGGTGGCAAAAACCCTGGAGCCGGCGCTGTAAAAGACCATATATTATAGGCAGTGACCTGAAGAGTCATAATAAATTATGGAGAAGTAAGACAACTGATAAAAATGATGCATGCTTAGAAAACAATCTAGTGGTTTCTGATGATGGCACCTCTCACTGTGCCTGAGTGGGTCACAGCTGAGGTTGCCAAATTCAGGCCGACTGCTGAGAAATAGGACAGACTCACCCCGAGTTGGAGGTTATTCTATCATTAGATTATACCCAGCGCCGGCTCCAGGGTTTTTGCCGCCCCAGGCAGCCAAAAAAAAAACAAAAACAAAAACAAAATTGCGATCGCGATCTGCAGCGGCAATTCGGCGGGAGGTCCTTCGCTCCGAGCGGGAGTGAGGGACCCTCCGCGGAGTTGCCGCCGAATACCTGGACATGCCGCCCCTTTCCCGAGTGGCCGCCCCAAGCACCTGCTTGTTAAGCTGGTGCCTGGAGCCGGCCCTGATTATACCAAGCAAGTAACAAAACTGTATTGCCACACTGGTTAACAAGAAGTCAAAAATGCAGTATCCTAAGGCATTCCAGCCTTTGGCTCACCACCCCAGACACTAGACTTTATGATGAGTGATTACTGAAAACCAGTTTAATCAAATATAGGGTCCTTCCAATTCCAAGGGATCAGCCACTTAAGTCAATATATCTACATGCATCCGATGAAGTGAGCTGTAGCCCACGAAAGCTTATGCTACAATAAATTTGTTAGTCTCTAAGGTGCCACAAGTACTCCTATTCCTTTTTGTGGATACAGACTAACACGGCTATTACTCTGAAACCAATAATCACGCCGATGCTAATCCTTTAGTAACTAAAAACTAAAGGTTTAATAATAAAAGAAAATAGAGTTATAATGTTTAATAGATTGTATATATACAAGTGATGTTTCAGTGTTCATAGTCCAGGATCATAGCAGTGATTGAATAAACTGCTAGCTTGCAAAAGTCTCTCTGGAGTTAACCAAACATATTGGGGATCATCAGTCCTTGTCCAAAGTTTCCTTGTTAGAATTCCATTCCAGAGAAATGAAGCAGGAAATGAAGACAAAATGGAGACATCTCGGGGGTCCTTTTATATCCTTCATGTGTGTATGGCATTTTACTGTCCCAAACAAAGCCCACAGGCCACGCACAGCCCAATGAATGGAAAATTACTGGCCCAAGATGGAGTCCAGGGTCACATGAGAATATCACACACCTTTACATGCTTTGATGAGTCAGAGGGGCGGTCATTGCCCATATTCTTTCCAAGTTGTCCACAGGAAAGACTTACTGGGTGGAATGAGTTTCTTCAATGACCCATTGTTAGAATGAAGAGTCCTTGATGGGCCATCAATACATAACTGTCTGGCACCAATGTAAATTCTATCTGGTGGGTGTTACCCAGAAATACAACACATGTATAAGGTCTTGTCTACACTGCCACTTTACAGCACTGAAACTTTCTTCCTCAGGGGTGTGAAAAAACACCCTTCCACGCGATGCAAGTTTCAGCATTGTAAAGTGGCAGTGTAGACAGTGCACCAGTGCTGGGAGCACTTTAACATTAGTAGTGAAGATATACCCTTAGATACAAGTCCATAGCCAATATTCTAACTTTAGATACAAAGATGATACATGGAGTTAGCCAGGATAATCATATCTGATAAATTGTAACTTTTCCATTGACATGATATACTTTGTACAAGATTTTTTGCAATTGTATTACAGTGGTAATATCAATTATATAAAGCAACAGAGAGTCCTGTGGCACCTTTAAGACTAACAGATGTTGCTTTTTACAGATCCAGACTAACACGGCTACCCCTCTGATACTTAACATCAATTATATAAATGATCATATTCAATCATACAGCATCACAGCACCCCAACTGGATTTAATGCAGCAAATGGTAGTTTTTCCTGCTTAGACCTGGGAATTAGAACAGCAGATATCACAAGTAAATGCAACTGGGAAATATATAAGGAAGAAGGAATGGGGAGTGATCATTTCCCTATACTTATTACTTTTCAAGGGCAAGGTAAGGTTGAAGGTCATGGAAAATTAGTCACCTGGCATTTTAAGTAAGCTAATTGAGATCTATTTACAAGTAAATATACTGAATTTGCTAATAATCATTGTGTGAGTGATGACACTGAGAATTTCAATGATAACGTAACAAACGGATTAATAGCAGCAGCTACTGTAGCCATGCCTAGGATATTGAAATACCCCAAAACTAAAAACTCACTTCTGTGATGGAATGAGGAGTGTAAAATGGCAGTTAAAGAACAGAACAAAGTGTATTAAAAAAAGCAAAAAATACAACAAATAGTGAAGATCTAATGAAGTATAAAAGAATTATTTAAAAAATCAACAAAGAAAGAGAATTGGAGGAAATACTGTGGATGGATAAACAAGACATCAGAAATATACAGGGAAATTAGAAGAATGAATGGTATTCAGACTAAGAGCCACATGCCATGTCTTTTTGGGACTGACAATATAGTTATAAGTTCTGATCATGAGAAAGCAAAAGTTCTAGCAGAAACTTTTTGAGGGGTGAGTATGAAGAAAACAAAAGTGAAGTTTCCCACCAGATTAAAAGGCAATTCATTGAAGAGAATCATGATCGATTATGGTAAATATGAAGATACTATACTGAATGAATGGTTTTGTATGCAAGAACTTGAGAAAGCTAGTGATATCAGCAAGAATACATCCCCAGGTAAAGATAATATATGTACCATAATGTTTAAATATCTCTCTGAAAGCAGTTTGAGGGTTATCTTGGAATTATTTAACACTATATGGGAAAAAGAAGTGATACCAGTAAGGGTGGAAACATGCAGTAGTAATTCCAATACGAAAACCAGGCAAACTATCCACAAAAGTGGATGCTTCTAGACCAGGGGTAGGCTTCAGCATGTGAGCTGATTTTCAGTGGCACTCACACTGCCCGGGTCCTGGCCACCGGTCCGGGAGGCTCTGCATTTTAATTTAATTTTAAATGAAGCTTCTTAAACATTTTAAAAACCTTATTTACTTTACATACAACCATAGTTTAGTTATATATTATAGACTTATAGAAAGAGACCTTCTAAAAATGTTAAAATGTATTACTGGCACGCGAAACCTTAAATTAGAGTGAATAAATGAAGACTCAGCACACCACTTCTGAAAGGTTGCCGACCTCTGTTCTAGACCAATTGCCCTTATGTCCTGCCTGGGTAAAATTATGGAGAGAATGATGAATGAAAGATTGGTTACCTATTTGGAAAACAATGGCATTATAGATAGGGTGCATCATTGTTCACATTGCGAAATTACAAACTGAAATACAACAATGTATGAGGCACAAGGGTTTTGTGACAGCTGTCTTTCTAGATATTGAAAAGGCATATGACATGCTATGAAGGGAAGGCTTATTGTACAAAGTCAGTGTACTAGGATAAGGACGAAAGTTATGTCAAATATATAATACTAAAAATGGTACACCACAGGGAAGTGTTATCAGCTCAACCTTATTTAATATTCTGATAATTTATCTCACAAAACAAATAAGTGCTGCGATAGGTGTCACTCTATTCACAGATGACTGAGAGTTAGGAGCAGGAATATTGAGGTAGCAGAAAAGAGAATCTACAAAGCATTACGAGAAACCTCTGACCCAGGAAATGCACGGGGTTTCAGGTTTTTCATTGCCAAAGGATTTAGCTTTACAAAAAGGAAAGTTACAAAGGAATGTAAACTGTATCTGTCTGGAGAACAAATGGATACAGTTAAAAGATTCAAAATTTTAGGGGTAATATTTGATACTAACAGGTTTCAGAGTAGCAGCCGTGTTAGTCTGTATCCGCAAAAAGAACAGCAGTACTTGTGGCACCTTAGAGACTGACACCTTACTATATGTTCCATTCTATGCATCTGAGGAAGTAGGCTGTAGCCCACGAAAGCTTATGCTCAAATAATTTGTTAGTCTCTAAGGTGCCACAAGTACTCCTGTTCTTTTTATTTGATACTAAATTACTTTGGAAGGATCATATAAACTATGTTAAAGATAAGAGAAGAGTAAGGGGGGATTTGATAGCAGGCTTCAACTATCTGAAGGGGGGTTCCAAAGAGGATGGAGCTTGGCTGTTCTAGTGGTGGCAGATGACAACAAGAAGCAATGGTCTCAAGTTGCAGTGGGGGAGGTCTAGGTTGAATATTAGGAAAATATATTGCACTAGGAGGGTGGGGAAGCACTGGAATGGTTACCTAGGGAGGTGGTGGAATCTCCATCCTTAGAGGTTTTTAAGGCCCAACTTGACAAAGCCCTGGCTGGGATGATTTATTTAAGGGTTGGTCCTGCTTTGAGCAGGGGGTTGGACTAGATGACCTTCTGAGGTCTCTTCCAACCCTAATCGTCTATGAATCGCTGGTTAACCTGCTTATGTTTCACTGGGACTAATTGGGGGGTGGATATGAAAACACGGCTGATAGTATACAGAACCTTCATCAGACCAGTTACTGACTATGGCTGCCAAGCTTTTGGGTCAGCATCAAAATCAGAACTTAAAAAATTAGATTTAATACAAGCCCAGGCCGTGCTTGGGGCGGCAAAAAAACATAGAGCCGCCCCTGCCCACCTCTCTCTCTCTCTCTCTCTCTCTCCCAGCCAGCTAGGACAGCTGCAGGGTGGCTGGGGCTAGGCTAGATTTTTCAGCAGTGTGGCAGCTCCCGTCACTAGGCTGTCAATCTGCTTTGCGGCGTGAGGACTCTTTACGGTGGTGCGTCGGCCCTGGTCCGGGCGCGCTTTACGGCTCCGCGGAGGGGGGCGGGGAAGATGTCTGAGCGGGCTGATCCCCCGGCGGCGGCGGGAGCGGGGAGCGAGATGCCGGCCAAGAAGCAGAAGCTGAGCAGCGACGAGAACAGCAACCCCGGGGACCTGTCCGGGGACGAGAACGTGAGTCGGGAGCGGGGCCCCCAGGGGGGCCGGGGGGCCTGGAGATCGGGGGGCCTGGAGATGGGGGCCGGGGGCCGCCCGTTACTGGGGGGTTCCCCACCCTTAGCACGGGGAAGCCCCTGCCCCTGGGGCCTTGTCCTCCCGGGGATCCCCACACTCCTCCCAGCAGGCATGGCTGGGGTCACCCCATTACCGGGAATTGCCCCAATGTTTCTTATCCTGGGGCCTTCCCCTCCCCATGGGGGATCCCCACATCCCTCCCAGCAGGCATGGCTGGGGTCACCCCCATTGCTGGGGAATCTCCCCAAATAGCCTGTATCTTGGAGCCTTCCCCAGGGGGATACACGCATCCCTCACAGCAGGCTGGGCGGAGAGTACCCCCTTAACTGGGAAATCTCCTCAAGTAGCTTGGGATCTTTCCCTTAACTGAAGGGTCCCACCATAATATATGGGCGTGGGGAGGTGGGGGACCCTCCAGCAGTGAGGAGGTTCTGGGATTTGTGTTTTAGGCCACATCTACGGGGGGGGAGGAGAAGGTCCTACAGGGCTGTAGGACCAGAGCTCTCCTTCACCTCAAAATAGTGATGGGGAAATTTCTGTTTGATGCTCTCTGCAGTCTAAATAGGGAGAGGGTTTTTTAGGTCTGAGGGGGCTCAGGGGATACTGCATTCCTAAATAATTAAGTAAGGTGGGGCTGGGAGATAGGCAAGCACCTCTGAGGTAAGGTGTGGGAGGTGTAGAGGTAGAGATTTTATCATTTTATAGTCTAAATGGTTAATCAGTTTCCAGTAAAACATCTTAAAGTGGAAAAAATAAAACTGTGTGTGTGTGTGTGTGTGTGTGTGTGCGCGCGCTGTGTCTGTTTTTAAATCTTGTACTGTGGAACAATATGTTTTGCAATATTCCTACATACATGTAGTCTTTTGGTGAAAGGAGACTCTATTTGAGAATGTTTTTAAATTAAAGTTATTACAGTGGAAGAAAACTCCACTTTTGTGCAAAAATGTATCACCAAATATGTGCCTCTAAAGACTGTCCTAACATAAGAACAAAACAAAAGCAAATGATTGGCTGCAACAGAACTGCTGTATAATACCAAAAGGATGTGCTTAAAATGATAGAATTATACAAGCCAATGAGATTCATATCTAACTTGTTAGAAATATTTTTCTTTCTTTTGCTTTTGTACCATAAGTTACATTCTGGTCATTCATTCACACAATACAGTTTGCAAGTCTTTTCTGTTAGACTGTTAAAATTGAATTCTGAGGTCCCAATTCTGCAATAAGCTGTGTAGTTAGATTTCTGCAACTATGTGTAATCCATTGCAGGATAGAGGCTTAGTGATAGTCTTCTATAAAGGTGAAGTCCTTATTTATTGTAATGCATATACAATATTTGTACAGTGATTTAAGTACCAACCATTAAGATCTCTATGTAGTTTAAACTCTGAAATGATAGGATACAATACTAAAAAGTCCTGTGTGTAACCCTGGTCGGTCACTTCTGCTTTGCCCCTCTTTTTCTCTACCTACAGGCTCCTGCCATGTCAAAACAGTAGTTAAAATAATAAGTCAAACTAAGAATATGCGGGCAGATGGCTTTGGAGGAAGTAGCAGTGAAAGACTTAAATGAAAGAGGGCTTGGGGCAGAAAGGGAGAGGAATCCATTCCAAGAGGTAGAAGCAAAGTAAGGGAAGGCAAAATTTTGTGGGAGGAAAAAAGACAAAGGGAGCAGTTGGGAGAGAGGATTGGGTGGAGCATGGGAGGCAACAAGAATGTGGAAAGAAGCAGAAGCAGAGCTATTCAGACCCCTGAAGGTAAAGAGATTGAAACCTGAGCAGATGAAGAGAATAACTGCATCAATCCCCCATCCCCCACAAACTTCATTACTTCCTCTTTTCATCCACTCAGATTTCAAGCACCTTATCTTCACCTTCAGGGGTCTGAATAGCTCTGCTCCTGCTTTTGTCTTCACATTCTTGTTGCCTCCAGTGCTCCACCCAGTCCTCTCTCCCAACTGCTCCCTTTGTCTTTTTTCTCCCACCTTTGCCTACCTTTCATTCTGCTTCCAAACCAGCTTTTTAGGGTATGTCTACCCTGTCCATGTTATGGCAGCGCTGCTGCAGTAGCACTGTGAGGTGGGCAGTGTAGACATGCTTTATTGCTGGGGGAGAGCTCTCCCGGTGCTAAAAAAAACCCCAACCCCTAACAAGTGGCGATAAAGTTTTAGTGCTGAAAGTTGCAATGTAGACACAGCCTAAAAAGGCTTAGGTATGTCTGTGCTTGAAATGCTGCAGCTGACTGTAGCACAGTAGTAGTGTAGACACTTAGGGCTTGTCTACACTGGCAATTAACTGCGCTGCAACTTTCTTGCTCGGGTGTGAAAAAACACCCCCCTGAGCACATCAAGTTGCAGTGCTGTAAAGCGCCAGTGTAAACAGTGCCCTAGGGCTGGGAGCTATGCCCCTGGTGTAGGTGGGTTTTTTTTTTTAGAGCCGTGACCACACAAGCCACGTTAAAGCACTGCCGCGGCAGCGCTTTAGCTTTGCCAGTGTAGACCAGCCCTTACTAAAGTGACAGAAGGGGTTTTTCCATTGCTGTAATAAATCCACTTCCTCGTGAGGCGGTAGCTAGGTTGACGGAAGTATTCTTCCATTGACCCAGTGTTGTAGACACCGCACCTTAGGTTGGCTTAATTGTCTCGGGAGTGAATTTTTCACACCCCTGAGTGGCATAGGAAGGTCGACCTATCTGTAGTGTAGGCCAGCTCCAGTTTACACTTAAAACTTAGGCTATGTTTACACTACGGACCTTACAGCGGCACAACTGTACCACCACAGCTGTACCGCTGTAAGGTCTCCTGTGTAGCTGCTCTATGCCGGCAGGAGAGAGCTCTCCTGCCAGCATAATTAACCCACCCCCCATGAGTAGCAGTAGCTATGTCAGTGGGAGGGTGTCTCCTGCTGACATAGTGCTGTCCACAGTGGCCCTTTTGTTGGTGAAACTTATGTCAGGCAACAGTGTATTTTTTCACACCCCTGACCGACAAAAGTGCTAATGTAGACAAAGCCTTAGGTTGACAGAGCTCTGGAACTCAAAGGTATGAAAAATCCACACTTCTGGCACCGCACTTAAGAATGGCCATACTGTGTCAGACCAGTGGTCCATCTAGCCCAGTGTCCTGTCTTCCAACAATGGCCAATGCGAGGTGTTTCAAAGGGAATGAACAGAACAGGCAATCATCAAATGATTCATCCCCTGTTGTACACTCCCAGCTTCTGGCAAACAGAGCCTTGGGACACTCAGAACATGGTGTTGCATCCCTGCCCATCCTGGCTAATAGCTATTGATGGACCTATCCTCCAGGAACTTACCTAGTTCTTTTTTGAATCCTGTTATAGTTTTGGCCTTTACAACATTCCCTGGTGAGGAATTCCACAGGTGTGTGAAGAAGTACTTCCTTTTGTTTGTTTTAAACCTGCTGGCTATTAATTTCATTGGGTGACCCCTAGTTCTTGTGTTATGTGAAGGAGTAAATAACACTTCCTTATTCACTTACTTCACACCAGTCAAAATTTTATAGACCTGTATCATATCCAGTCATCTCTTTTCCAAGCTGAAAAGTCCCAGACTTTTAAATCTCTCCTTAAATGGAAGCTGTTCTATACCCCTAATAATTTTCGTTGCCCTTCTCTGTACTGTAGCTGTGCTGTCTGGAAGATCAGTGGAAGAATCACTTGAGATGGAGTTCCTACAGCAATGGAAAACCCCCTTCTGTCACTGTAGTCTGCGATTTATCTATGGGGTTATAGCAACATAGGCTGTAACTATGTTGTTATAGCACAGATGTGGCCACAGCTTTCTCCCTTTCTGCCCCAAACCCACTTTGCTTTCTCCAAGCCCATCTTCCCACACGTTCTTAGTATGAATTAATGTTTTAATTTTTTTTTTTATGTCTAGAGTCAAATCTTGCAGTACCTGTTAAGTAAACTCCCACTGATTCCAGGTATCTGTATGGTTGCAGAGTGCTTCCTAGCATCAAAAAGCAGGCAGACAAAACTGACATGTAAAGGTGTGCTGAGACCCTGTGTACTACAGCAAGTGAAGATGGTACTGTATCTAACTACTTCGCAGGGAGTCTTGCCTGAGTAAAGATTGTGGGATTTGGTCTTTGTAGTGTAAACTCAGTGTGTGCCCAGGGGGACTTTGTCTTCTGTGTTTGTAAAGAACCAGGTATACTACATAAATCCAATGAGAATACTAGTGAAAGCTGCACATAAGGCTATCTACATTGTCTTAACTCAGATATACTATCTTTGCTTGCTACTGTACGTTGGCTCTGAATGCACTTGTGTGTCAATTTTGCCTGCTTGCTTTCAGATGTTACCAGGATTATTGCGTATTATAGAAAACATCATTTTGAAGTATCTGTAAAATGTATGCTTTACAGCTCATAAAGTCTGTTAAAATTTTAACACTTGTCTGTGAGGTATAGATGGGGGAGGGGAAAAATACTCCAGTTAGTGTTTTTTTTCAGTTGACCATTCCAGGGAACTAGCAAGTGTGTGTTGTATGCAACACAAAGACAACCAAAAATACAACACATACTTTTAGTGGTTAGTTTAGCAGAGTGCTGTGGTGTCAGCTTGAGGATAAGGAATAACCTGAGGACTTGGGCTCTCTGGTTTACTGAAGAATAGGCTCACGATGGAGGCTCACAATCTAAGAATCACAAAAGAGGCTTCTTGGGGGACCTACACTTAAAAATTGTACTGACCTAGCTCTGCGAGGTAGATTGTGATCATGTAATATTGCATAAACTATACTGGAATAAGCATTTTTATACTGATATAACTACATCCACACCATACTGACAACATCCTACTAATGCAGACAAGGCCTGCTTTTTGACAAATCCACTGAAACTAGAATTTCCTTAAGTTTAGTGGGGGTAGGAAGAGAGATGGAATTAAAGACCACAAACTTCCTATGGCTCAGAGCCTGTGAGAGCAGTCAGCCTTCCCCTGGGAGGCTGTCCTTCAGTGACAGAGATTGCAAGCACATGCAATATTTTTGGGTACCATATTGAATTTGTTAATGTTCTGTATATCTGCTGGGCCAGGGACTTTATTCAGCTCCATGTGGGGGAGGGTTACCATAACTACTCCAGGAAGTAAAAACTGTGGAGGGTGATTACTGCAGTCCCAGGGATTGTAAACAATTCCAGAGGGGTACCACTCCCTGGGTTGGTTTGTATATACTGGTTCAAATGGGTATCAGGAACCAAAGAATTTCTGGCATAAAAGGCTGAGTTTAACCTAATATGGGTGGGGCGGGGGAGGGGGACTTCTTTCCATCTCAACAAATGGACCTGATCTTTGATCCAAGGGGGCCCCGAACACTGCTACATGTTGGTAAACTCCCATTCTCCCTACTGTTACTCACACCTTCTTGTCAACTGTCTGTAATGGGCCACTCTTACCACTTCAAAAGTTATTTTTTCTCCCTTGGTATCCTGCTGTTAATTGATTTATCTAGTTAGACTGACCTAACACTTGGTAAAGCACTCCCATCCTTTCATGTATTTATACCTGCTCCTGTATATTTTACTTCATACATCTGATGAAGTGGGTTTTAGCCCACGAAAGCTTATGCCCAAATACTTTTGTTAGTGCCACAAGGACGCCTCTCTTTTTTTTTTTGCTGATACAGACTAACACAGCTACCACTGAAACCTGTCCCATTCAAAGGTCCCTGTACAGAGAGAGATGAAGGTCTCAGGCCTCTAGTCTAAGTGTGCCTTCTTTGAGAAGAGCACGGGGTCAGGGAGGTAAAGGTGCAGTTACCCTGAAACTGTGCCCCATTCTATGGGGGGAACATGGAGGGGATGATTCCCTCTGACTTAGGTGATTCACTTATGACGTGGCTTTCAGAGGTACTGAGCTGCTGCAGCTCTTCAGTGGAACTGTAGTTGGTCAGTACCTTTGGAAAATCAGGCCATTACCGTCTGTCTTTTGTTTCCATTTAGCCCCACAACACCTCTGAAGTTGCTTAATCCATTACTGTTTTGTATTCACTTTTATTCCTGAATACTTATTGACACCATACAGAAGACAGCACTCCTAGGAAAGCTACATTCCTGACAGGAGCTAATTTATAATAATTCTTTGCACTCAAATATTCTTTTCATTATAAATATCTCAGCGGTCTTTACAAGCATTGTTTATACCTGTAAAATACCTGTGAGGTAGATAATTACTGTCCCTTTTTTTAAGACTGTTTCCGTGCCCTGAAAAGGTTTAGTTTCTATTTCTTATCTAACCAAATTTCATGTGATGAAATGAGAAATTGAGTGTCATTTAGTCTCATTACAGATAGCAAATTTGTTGGTAAGAGTAGGAGGCTAAGCAATGAAAATGTCCCCCTGCTTCTGGAGTCGTTCTAGAGTCTTGCAGTTGTCTGCTCTCTTTTTGACATACCTGAATCAAAAAAATTAAAGGGCTAAAGTTTCTGTCTTTAGAAAGATGACAAGTAACATAATGTTTCCTGAAAAAAATAACTTTACTACTGCACTGGACACAACTGTCTGACCTTTCAATATCTCTACAGAGAATGCTGTTTTTATTTAGAAAATCTATAACACATTTTTTCCCTTGGGAACATTTTTTTTAAAGTCCGTGTGCAGAGAGTATTCCTATTGGTGGGGAAAAAATGTAAAAGCATCTAGTTTTCCATTATTTGGGTTTCTTAAGTTAGGTACTGATATCTACCCATTTTGTATATTTTCAGGATGATGCTGTTAGTATAGAAAGTGGTACTAACACTGAACGTCCTGACACCCCAACAAACACTCCCAATGCACCAGGAAGAAAAAGCTGGGGAAAAGGAAAATGGAAATCCAAGAAGTGCAAATACTCCTTTAAATGTGTAAATAGTTTGAAGGTAAGGCTCAAATAGATGAGGTTGGAAACTAGACACTAGTTGTGGTGACCACTTTGATTTAGAGACACTATCAAGTCTGATATCTCAACTTTGCTTGTGCTTCAGAGGAAGGTGATCCTCTTTCTCTCTCCTTCTAAGCTAATTATGCAATATTGGGCAGATACTATGGTGATGAACACCACAGAAATAACCATAATTAAATGCTGTATATTGAGTGGAGATGTCATTCATGATCCCTAGGGAAATAGCTTATGCCATATGGTATGAAATATATTTTACCCATCTTTGACCTATACAAAAATGTATCAAGACTACACTTAAGAGTGAAAAATCACCAAAACAACTTAAAGGAATGGAATTTCACGTTATCTTGTAGAGATGTGTGGAGTAGGATATTTCTGCCTTCCTAGACTTACTTTCCATTATTTTGACTGTTTTTACACATTTGCCCTCAAGGAAACCATGAAGTGTGTCTATTACTCACTGCTGTAAATTTTAAACACTGTTATGACTGAGTCTGAAAAACCACTCTAAAAATATTTTTTAAACACTTGTGTAGGAGCTCCCTTAGGTGTAGTTTAAATGTCAAGTATAACTTTCCAAATAAAGCAAAACTTAATTTCCTGTTTTTGTGCGCTATATATATAAAATAAATAATATTTTTTACAAATTAGTTGTCAAAGTCCCTTAAAAATGAACTAAAATGTCTTTTTTGGGGGGTAACTATTTTGAGAGCTCAAATCAGTAACTGAATATGTATAGACGTAAAGGTTACACAGTAAATAAGTGTGTGTGCTGGGATGATTTACAGCATATAGATCTAGCCTATGGGGTAGTAGGTTTTTCTGAGAAAACAGTAGTTTCTTGATGTAAGTTGTCTGAGCTGTTTTGACACATAGTATTTTGTTTTAAAAGGCAATCTTTATTTACCTTCCAAGAGCTCAGCTGAGCAGTGTATGATTTTCCTTGTAAGAGTTAATATCATTGCAGATACATTTCTGCTTTTCCTAAACTCAGATTTGGACAGATAGGTAAATTTTTTTATTTTATTTTTTGTTTAAATATATTGTCATGATTACAGGGCTAGCTGCACCCTCTGTCCTCTTCCTGGTGTCTGAATGACCTGAGTCTTCCAGTCTTGTGCCTTTAGCTCCTACCTGCTTCAGAGTGGTATTTCGCAATTCTCCCACTCTTTCCCTGGGAGGGAGAGCTCAGTGGTTTGAGCATTGGCCTGCTAAACCCAGGGTTGAGTTCAATCCTTGAGGGGGCCGCTTAGGGATCTGGGGCAAAATCAGTACTTGGTCCTGCTAGTGAAGGCAGGGGGTTGGACTCAATGACCTTTTGGGGTCCCTTCCAGTTCTATGAGATAGGTATATCTCCTTCTTTCTTTCTTTCTTTCTTTCTTTCTTTCTTTCTTTCTTTCTTTCTTTCTTTNTGGTGGGGAAAAAATGTAAAAGCATCTAGTTTTCCATTATTTGGGTTTCTTAAGTTAGGTACTGATATCTACCCATTTTGTATATTTTCAGGATGATGCTGTTAGTATAGAAAGTGGTACTAACACTGAACGTCCTGACACCCCAACAAACACTCCCAATGCACCAGGAAGAAAAAGCTGGGGAAAAGGAAAATGGAAATCCAAGAAGTGCAAATACTCCTTTAAATGTGTAAATAGTTTGAAGGTAAGGCTCAAATAGATGAGGTTGGAAACTAGACACTAGTTGTGGTGACCACTTTGATTTAGAGACACTATCAAGTCTGATATCTCAATTTTGCTTGTGCTTCAGAGGAAGGTGATCCTCTTTCTCTCTCCTTCTAAGCTAATTATGCAATATTGGGCAGATACTATGGTGATGAACACCACAGAAATAACCATAATTAAATGCTGTATATTGAGTGGAGATGTCATTCATGATCCCTAGGGAAATAGCTTATGCCATATGGTATGAAATATATTTTACCCATCTTTGACCTATACAAAAATGTATCAAGACTACACTTAAGAGTGAAAAATCACCAAAACAACTTAAAGGAATGGAATTTCACGTTATCTTGTAGAGATGTGTGGAGTAGGATATTTCTGCCTTCCTAGACTTACTTTCCATTATTTTGACTGTTTTTACACATTTGCCCTCAAGGAAACCATGAAGTGTGTCTATTACTCACTGCTGTAAATTTTAAACACTGTTATGACTGAGTCTGAAAAACCACTCTAAAAATATTTTTTAAACACTTGTGTAGGAGCTCCCTTAGGTGTAGTTTAAATGTCAAGTATAACTTTCCAAATAAAGCAAAACTTAATTTCCTGTTTTTGTGCGCTATATATATAAAATAAATAATATTTTTTACAAATTAGTTGTCAAAGTCCCTTAAAAATGAACTAAAATGTCTTTTTTGGGGGGTAACTATTTTGAGAGCTCAAATCAGTAACTGAATATGTATAGACGTAAAGGTTACACAGTAAATAAGTGTGTGTGCTGGGATGATTTACAGCATATAGATCTAGCCTATGGGGTAGTAGGTTTTTCTGAGAAAACAGTAGTTTCTTGATGTAAGTTGTCTGAGCTGTTTTGACACATAGTATTTTGTTTTAAAAGGCAATCTTTATTTACCTTCCAAGAGCTCAGCTGAGCAGTGTATGATTTTCCTTGTAAGAGTTAATATCATTGCAGATACATTTCTGCTTTTCCTAAACTCAGATTTGGACAGATAGGTAAATTTTTTTATTTTATTTTTTGTTTAAATATATTGTCATGATTACAGGGCTAGCTGCACCCTCTGTCCTCTTCCTGGTGTCTGAATGACCTGAGTCTTCCAGTCTTGTGCCTTTAGCTCCTACCTGCTTCAGAGTGGTATTTCGCAATTCTCCCACTCTTTCCCTGGGAGGGAGAGCTCAGTGGTTTGAGCATTGGCCTGCTAAACCCAGGGTTGAGTTCAATCCTTGAGGGGGCCGCTTAGGGATCTGGGGCAAAATCAGTACTTGGTCCTGCTAGTGAAGGCAGGGGGCTGGACTCAATGACCTTTTGGGGTCCCTTCCAGTTCTATGAGATAGGTATATCTCTTTCTTTCTTTCTTTCTTTCTTTCTTTCTTTCTTTCTTTCTTTCTTTCTTTCTTTCTTTCTTTCTTTCTTTCTTTCTTTCTTTCGGACCAGGGCCAAACTGCCCTGTGTGTACCTTCCATTTCTCACCATGCTGAGATCTGGGCACCTATTTTCTCTCCATGGTAATCTGTGACTGGTGATATTGACCAGTAGCCTTCTTAAAAAGAAAATATTTTCTATAGCAGTTGGAACAAAGTTTTAGTAAGAAAAAAACTGATTTTAAAACAACCAACTTTTATGCTGTATCCCATAATGGTGACCTAGGCAGGATTAACGACTTCAGAGGTGAGTTCCTCTGGAGGTCTTCCGCTGTTTCTCTGTTTCCCTGTCCCCCCCCATCCCCCTCCCTCCTCGAGAGTGTCTATTAGCCCTTTTATTGTACCATCGTCTGTTGGTGAAAGGGACAAGCTTTCGAACTACAGAAGCTCTTCAGGACTTGAGGAAGAGCTCTGTGTAGCTTGAAATCTTGTCTCAAGTTGGTTCAATAAAAGATATTGCCTCACTCAGGGACCAACACTGCTACAACAAAGCTGCAAACAACTAAACAGTGTCAGCTTTCTTTGTTCTCCAGGCAGCTATTTCAAGTGTTGGTGGCCTTTGGCCTCCCCCCTTCCTCTACACTGGTCAAACCAGTTCAGGGGCTGGACTACAGTTGTCAGCACTAATTGTTCTGGTATTGTCCCTTAATACCTTCCATTTGAAGGTCATTAGACGACCATCATGACACATCTCTTGCCTGCCTGGGCTGTTCCAGATGGTCTCTTAACACCATGGCAGTGGCAGGCCAAAATACAGTGTTAATTATTAAAGAGCACCCCCGTGTTTGTCACAAAAAAGAAGATACATGTATAATTACAGGCCTATCTTAGTAATATTAAAATAATCGTTTTTCTCACTTCTATAGTACCTTTCATTTGAAGATTTTAATCCACTTTGTAAGTGCTAACTTCCTAGGCATATTGTGACCTAGGTTAGTATTGAAGTCATTTGTGGCATGGCTTAACTAAGGGTATGTCTACACTTGCAAAGTTTTTTGCGCTGTAAGTTTCACTGGTGATAGGGAACCGGTGAGAGTAGCGCTCTAGGGCAACTATCCCACAGTGTAGCTCTCTCCATTTTGACGATAGGTCTTGTGGGAAGGGTGGGGGGGCGAGCGGAAGGCATTCTGGGTCCCTGCTCAGTGCCCCATGATGCACTGCTTCATGTCCCAGCAGCCCTATTACTTCCTTGTTTCTTTCGTGGCATTTTTTAACACTCCTGGCTGTCTGGCTGCTTTCCCCACCACATCTACAAGCAGGAATGGATCCTGCACTGCTGTCCACTACTCTGATAGCTGTCACTTGCACATCACGCATGGCAGTGTAGCTAGTCTTAAACTTGCAAAGAGAACTGCAGTCAGAGATGCCTGATGAGCTGCTGAAATGGAAATAAGACCTTGGCTACACTTGCAAGTTAGAGCATGTTAAATCAGCCCCGGTCGCCCTAACTCCTGAGGTGTCCACATTGGCAAGGCACTTAGAGCGCCTGGACTCTGCTGCTGGAGCGCTCCTGGTAATCCACCTCCACGAGAAGCATAGAGCTTGCTGGCCCCGGCTGAAAAACTGTGCTGTGATTGGCCTCCGGAAACGTCCCATAATGGCTGCAGGCATGGGGATATCCCCTTTCAAAGCTCTGTTTCTGACAGCCGGCATGCTTATCTGGGACAAAGCAAACCATTACTGTGGAATGCTGCTGCCCCGAGGCAGGTGGTGTGTGTGTGCGGGGGGGGGGGGGGGGGGGGGGGGGTGGNTGCAAGTGTAGCCATGCGCTAAGTAACATTCGATTGGTTTTGGCATTAACTGAGGAGTTGAGCACCGTGGAACAGTGTTTTTGGGGCTAGGGAAAGTAGCTCAGAGTTGTGGGATCGTATCGTTATGCATGTCTGGGATGACTACCAGTGGCTTCAAAACTTTCGGATACGGAAAGCCACCTTCATGGAACTGTGTGCTGAGCTTTCCCCGGGCCTGCGTTGCAAGGACACCAGACTGAGCTGCAGTGACTGTCGAGAAGTGTGTGGCAATCTCATTGTGGAAGCTGGTGACTCCAGACAGCTACCGGTCGGTTGCGAACCAGTTTGGAGTGGGGAGATCGACCATTGGTGCTGTGGTAACTCAAGTATGCAAGGCCATTAATTGCATCCTACTGCGCAAGACTGTGACTCTTGGTAATGTGTGTGACGTTTTGGATGGCTTTTCAGAAATGGGCTTACCTAACTGTGGTGGGGCCTACCTTGGCACCGAGTACATAAATTGCAAGGGGTACTTCTCCATGGTTTTGCAGGCGCTAGTGGATCACCGTGGGCATTTCACTGATATTAACGCTGGATGGTCCGGGATGGGGCATGACGCACGTATCTTTAAAAACACTGGCCTTTACAGAAAGCTGCAAGCAGGGACTTTCTTTCCAGGCCAGCGGATCGCCATCAGGGAAGTGGAAATGCCCATTGTGATCCTGGGAGACCTAGCTTACCCATTGATGCCATGACTCATGAAGCCATACACTGGAAACCTAGATGTCAGTAAGGAACTTTTCAACAACAGGCTGAGTAGGTGCAGAATGGCTGTAGAATGTGCTGTTAGAGGGCTTATTCCTTCACCTACTCACTTTCCTGGTCCTTCTCGCATGAACACAGAGCAACAATACCCGAAGTCCACAGGTGCAAACAATTTGATGTTTATTGGGTTGAACTTCCAGCAAGCAATTATTCCAATTTCCTTCCTTAGTGTCCCCTTCCCAGATCTGACACCACAGAGCCTTGCCTGTGTCCCTGTTCCCATTCCCCCCCTTAGCAAAACATGATTCCAATTCCCCCACCCCCATTCCCTGTTCCCATTTCCCCCCTTATTTCCTGATTGACTGCAGACTAATATAGTAAAACTTGAGTTCTGCTTAGCTATACCTTAACCAATCATTTTACTGAAATTTAACTAACCAATCCTAACATATTGTAACATGATTATCTAACCAATTATATCCCACCACCTTAATTGGTTTACACCCAACAATATTAATTATACAGCAGACAGAAACAATCACAGAACCAGACAGAGAAATGGGAAATGGGGACTACAGTGATAGAACAACAAAGAAATGAGGATTTCACATCCCAGCTATTGATAAGTGAGTTCTTGCCAGACAGGATGCTATCAAACTGAGTTTCCTTTAAATCTTCTAGGCACTTCCCTTTCTGTGGAGGTGATAGATATTATCAGGACAGGATTGTATTCCTAACAGCCCAATAGCACCTTATTTCAATGTGACTAGTTTGCAATGTAAGGATGTGACCATACACTTCCCAGCTTATGGCTGTCTCTGCTGCTTAGCCAGAAGCCTTAGCCTAAGAACAGGGCCTCAGACTGTCACAGTAAGAGAAGGCCCTTACACCGGCAGACAGTGATTTTGATTCTTTCTTTTATATCTCTATAACTAGCTAAGTGATAAGAATACGCCTAAATTCTTAAAGTATAGGCCTTTGCAAACAGGCCTGAATATCTATATCCTAACATGTGCATTTGGCCATTTGAAAGCACGCTGGAGATGTTTGTACAGTAGACTGGAAATGAGTGAGGAAAATATTCCCATGGTTATTGTGGCGTGCTGTACTTTACATAACATTTGTGAGGGGAAGGGTGAAAGGTTTACTCATATGTGGAGTGTGGAGGCTGAATGCCTGGCTGCTGAGTTTCAACAGCCAGATACCAGGGCTATTAGAGGGGCACAACGTGTGGCAGTTAGGATCCGGGATGCCTTGAGGGAAAAGTTTGAAAATGAAAATCATTAAACTTTGCTGCTGGGCTTGGGAAAGGAAGTGTTAACAGCATGTGCTGTGCTACATGGTGGTTCTGTCTGTAATTTCAGTGAAGATGAAGTGCTAGTTGACGTGTAGCTGTGATGACATGTACAGAAATGTGAACACACAAATAAAGCTTGCTTCTTTTTGAAAAATTTGTGCTTTTATTTTAAAAAAAGAGAACACCACATGCACATATATCCATCCTCAACAATGGTGGGGGGCCCGTATACCTCACAGCTGTGTATAACTCCAGCTGTTGTTTGACAAGCTGTCCTGGGGCTTTACAGGGGGAGGGGTGGATGTCCGTTTACCTGGCGTCAGAACAGCGGAGGTGCTGGCCAGAGTGGTCACTTTTGGCACTGTGGGATATCCTCCAGAGGCCAAAGGTGTTTACACAGGAAGAATGTATCTTCACTTTCACATCACCGCAAAAAGAATAGCGGTAAGAACTGTATGCCTCTCGAGAAGGTGGTTTTCTTAAGTCATTAACAAGTGTAGACGCCCCCACGGATTTTGCGCAAAAAAGGGACATTTTGTGCTTTAAATGGCAAGAGTAGACATGCCCTAAGGCTTTATTCTAGAGCAGTGGTTCCCAAACTTTAACAACCCCTTTCATGAAAATATCAAATCTCGTGAACCCCCTCCTAAAAACGAATATTTCCAGGGATTTTCTCCCTTACCTGAGCATAAATGATAGAAGCAGTGATCTTGGAAATAATGTGGGTTTTTTTATGACACTTTATTATTACATTGTTATTTATCATTACATTATTACTTTATGAAAATGGCAACACTCTTCCAAGATTTCACCTCTGTAGCTCATATCACTTTGATTAAGCCTCCTACATGTTTCATCAAGGAGTACCAGACGTGAAACAGCATGAAGATATTTAAGAAGCCAACTCAAATAAAGAGTTCCTCCCACAAGCATTCAGGTCTTGAGCAGTCCAGGCAAAAAGCGCATGACTACAACAAAGCTTAAACTTGTTCTGCCAGGAAGTCATGGTTACTGGGCTTGGGCTGCCGGCCCCCGTGCCCCACGGGGCTTCTGCTGCCGGCCCCCACGGGGGTTGGGATCCCTAGGGACGGCTTTGTCTGCCATTAAAGAATTTTTTTCTGAGAACCCCTGATATATTTCATGAACCCCAGTTTGAGAACCACTGCTCTAGAGAGTTGTACCACCTTAACTATACTTGTCTAGTTAAAGAGTTCCTCCCACAAGCATTCAGGTCTTGAGCAGTCCAGGCACAAAACGCACGACTACAACAAAGGAGGAACTAGTTAAAGTGGTAACCCCCCGCCAATGTGGACACAGTTATTCCAGTATTGCTTTTTGTCTATCCCCATAAGGAATAAGATATGCTGATAAGGCCCTTTATACTGATACAACCCCTAGTTGGGATGCAGTTATATCAGGATAACTATTGGGGTTTTAAAAAAAATCACACCCCTAACTGAAATAGTTATACTGGCACAAAATTTGTGTGGACCAGGCTTTAGACCCAGAGGTTGCCTTGCCCAGGATCACAAAACAAGCAAGTAGTCAAGCTGCAAATAGAACTAGTACATAAGAGGTGGGGTTTTTTTCACTTCGCCTTTAAAGCTTTGAGCAGAGGAACACATTTTTATCTCCCCTGAAGACGAACAAGTTAATGTGCTGTGCTACTCTTTTTTCTTTTTTTAAGATTGAGTATATTGTGTCAGAATATATAAATGGCTATAAATGTAGTGCCCTTTTATATGAGAAGAGGTTGTACAAAAATAGGCTCCTTTTGCCACAAATCATGAGGTTCTGAGAAATAATGTCTGGTCTCCATTCTCACGTGTTTCCTTGACCTTATTTTTCCTTTACAGGAGGACCACAGTCAGCCATTGTTTGGAGTCCAGTTTAACTGGCACAGTAAGGAAGGAGATCCATTAGTGTTTGCCACTGTAGGCAGCAACAGAGTGAGTAATATGCTCAGTTTTTGTCTAATCATGTTGCCTCTAAACGTGGTTCTGTTTCTGTGTGCCAGTTTCTTCCTCCTCCAATCCAGTTACCAGTGTTCAATATTTAAAATACTGTGGTGGTGGTTTGTATTCCATTTTTCAAGACTGTAAATGCCTGCAATTTTAAGATGGGTGAATCCAGTGGATTGCAGTGTGATGGTACGCTTCAGCGGTTTGAGAATAAGGCTCATATTTTACTAAAATTCCTTCAGTTATGTAGAAGTTGGAATATCTATGAAAGGGAGACACTAAAATTCTTTTCAGGTAAAGTGTTGGTTCTCAGATATAACATGTTTAAAGGGCTAAGTGATGTCAACAGGATGAAAGAAGCATCTTTATTGGTGCCAAGTACTGATAGTAAGTAAAGATTAGTGGCCTATGTGAGATGAGTTGATGGATTCTTGGTGAACAGACCTTCACTTAGCAGCAGCCTTAAGAAATAGTTAGTTAACAGAGAGCATTCAGAGCAACCCATGCAGTATCTGTTTTATGAGTAAATAAGAGAACTTCATTTTTCCAAGGTTGTCAGGGCGGCAGTTATCACAAGCACTAACTAATGTAGAGGAATAAGTAACAAGGGCCATGATTCTTTGCAAAGAAATTAAAGCAGACAATAGAATGGCTTGTCAATATCGAATAGAAGTTAGGTTAGCGCTAATTGTATTAATTTCAGGGTATGGTATAGCCTGTCGGCAGCCTTCATCCCTGGGAAGTGCTACCATGAGGAATGTTTAAATAAGTCATTAGTCTGATAAGACACATGAATGCTTTTGCATGGAACCACTTCCACATTCAGCTAAGGAACAGATAGTAGATGGGACTTGTGTGGTAAAAGAACAAGACACCCTTCAATTTGCACAGATGAATGTGAAAATCATATGCCATATTGCATGAAACTAATAATCCATTAAACCTTTTTTCCAGGTTACTTTATATGAATGTCATTCCCAAGGAGAAATCCGTTTATTGCAGTCTTACGTGGATGCTGACGTATCCTTCTAAAGCAGCTGGTCATAAAATGGTTTTTTAGTAGGACTAACATGAGAAACATTTGTTTACTCCCTCTTGATGTGTAACAATTGAATTACTGTCTGTGATAAAATACTGTAAACACCTGTTGATAAGGAACATTCTTCACTTCAGATCCAAACTCCTGCCTGTATCCCACAAATTTTAGCTTTACTTTACTTTTCTAATATTACAAATGCAGACTCATGAAACATGTTATATAAAACATTGTTAAAACGATTCTACATAATCTTATGCCTCCCAGCGCTAACACTTGTATAACAGGTTTCATGTTTGTAGCTTCTACAGTCTTCTAGCACCCCTAGGTAGTAGGTAGCATTCCTCTTTTACTGCTGGGGCCAGGGTTGGAAATGGGAATTCCTGGCTCCCAGTCCTGAGCTTAGACCACTTACATGGCTAATAAATTATTGTCTCACCTTCATTGTAGTCATTTAGTCTCACCACTTGAGTCTTTTTGAAGAAGAAGAAGAAAGAGCTGATAGATCAGAGAGCATTTCAGGTGTATGGTGCAGCTTGAGGAAGCAAAAAGAGCAGCAAGGAGAGAAACAAGCACAGGGGAGGGAGTGGAGTTGTAGAAAGCTTAGAAATCAGAATAAATATTAATCTGCTTATCTTTGGTCATAAACTAGTGAGCTCTTTTACAAAACGGCAACTGTGCTTCTAAACAAATGTATGAATACCTTATTCTCTTGAAGGAAACTCTACAGCTGCTTCTGTAGTCCTTAACATGGCACCTATTAGGCAGATGAGAACTTTTATACTTGTGCATGGACCTATGATAGCAATACAAGTCACCCTCTTCTGGCTGTGGCTGGGTCAAGGGGTATTATTAGGATAATTAATCCCATTACAATGCAGTGCATAAAGGTGAGTGGTCACCGCTTCAAACTGCAGATTGCAGTTCTCTAAAATAATTTACAGTGTATCTATTCTAAGTATCTCAATGTGAGAGGGGGAAATAATTTTATGTTTGAAATCTGTTCTAGCACTACGTGGGTCATGGAAATGCAATCAATGAACTGAAATTTCATCCAAGGGATCCAAATCTCCTCTTGTCTGTAAGCAAAGGTATGAAAGTTTAGCTTCTTTTTTTGTTTAGGAACCATCTACTTAATTTTTTTTTTTTAAATACCATGCAGGTGGTCTTGGGTGTGAGTGAGAGTAGCTAAACCCCATCAGAACACAAAGATTAATGTGTGACACTTTAAGAATTGAGGTGGACAGGGTGGGTGAGGTAATATCTTTTATTGGATCAACTTCAGTTGGTGGAAGTGACAAGCTTTCGAGCTTCACAAAGCTCTTCTTCAGGTCTGGAAGAGATAACCAGAGTGTCATAGCTCTTTTTCCAGACCTGAAGAAGAGCTCTGTGAAGCTTGAAAGCTTGTCACTTCCTCCAACAGAAGTTGGTTCAATAAAAGATGTTACCTCACCCACCTTGTCTCTCGTATCCTGAAACCAACTTTAAGCATTGAAACTATAGAACAAATTTACTCTGTTAATTTGGATTTATGTGTGGATGAAACCCACTGCCTGTATTAGACATAACTGCATCCATTGGTGCCAAGGGACTGCAAACAGTGTCTCTGTAGATAGAAAGAAAACATCCATGGTTAGGTGTGACAGTTGTGCAAACCACTGGGCATTGATGGAGCTTTGTGATTATCATTTAAACTTGTTTTTATATGCTGAGTTGTCCTGCCATCTAGTGGTGTTGGTTACATGGTGCACACTACTTTCAGTATGGAAAAAAATTCTTAGCTTGATTCTCCTGTCACTTTCACTTCCTCCTAATTTATACTCATGTAAGGAGAGATGGTTCATATGGTCTTGATTAGACTATCCAACCAATCATAACCTCTTAAACTTGACTAACTTAAAGCAAGACTGTGTGTTCACAAGAGTGAAGTTTTGCAAGTGCTAGAGTTAAAAACTTATTCTGTTCTAAGTGCAGAACACCCTACAGTTGTGCAGTGTTGTGGATGAGACTTCACAAGAACAAGAGTCGAGAAACTGAAAGTGATTCCTGCAGCTTTGTGTATAGTGCGATGTAGCTGTGCGAATCATAATTTTTTGTTTATTTTATTTGTAATTAAATAGTTTGGAACTTTAAAGAAGGGAAAATCATGCAGTCAGACTGTTGTATGATCGTTGGATCAAATTTTGCCTCCCAGACAATGATTTGACAGTGGTAGCGATGGAGGGCCAAGAACTGCTTGGCCACTTCCAATATAGATAAGGAGAGAGTCGGGGGGGAGAAAGGGGAAGCAAAATGCAACTAGTCTGACACATCCATCTTATATTGTACTGTACTTTAGTGGAACCATAAAATCTTCTTTCAGTTATTTCTAAACCTGATGTTTTTAAATGTCAGTGGCTCTTCATTGAAAATTGGCACCAAATTCTGTCTTATGAAACAGCTAGACATGTCCTGCTGACTTCAGTGGAAGTTGCATGAAATTTATGGCCCATTCCTGCCCTCAGTCCACAGTGTATTAAAAACCTTTTTTTGGCTTATCAGAGCACAAAATAATAGCTGAATACTTTAAAGAGTGAAAAGCACCCTTTTTTCCTGCATACTGGGATAACTCAAATGACTGAAGGGATTTTTAGCACACTCTCCAAAATATAAAATCATCATTGAGCTGAGAATGAATGAGACATTAACTTTTGGCTGAAATGTATTTTTCCTTCCCCTCCCCGGGAAATGACTTAAGGCAGGGGTGGGTAAACTTTTTGGCCCGAGGGCCACATCAGGGTTGCGAAACTGTATGGAGGGCTGGGTAGGGAAGGTTGTGCCTCCCCAAACAGCCTGGCCCCCGCCCCCATCCACCCTCTCCCACTTCCCGCCCCCTCAGAACGCCCGACTCATCCAACACCCCCTGCTCCTTGTCCCCTGACCGCCCCTTCCTGGGACCCCCTGGACCTAACCACCGCCCGGGACTCCCCCCATCCACCCCCCCCCCCCTGCTCCCTGACTGCCCTGACCCCTATCCACACCCCCGCCCTCTGACAGGCCCCCCCGGGACTCCCATGCCTATCCAACCGCCCCTCCGTCCCCGGACCCCCCACCCAAACCTCCGCCCCATCCAACCGCTCCCTGTCCCCTGACTGCCCCACAGGACCCCCTGCTCCTTATCCAACCTCCCCACTCCCCGCCCCCTTACCATGCCGCTCAGAGCAGCAGGAGCTTGCAGCCCGGCCGGAGCCAGCCGCACTGCCTGGCAGGAGCGGCGGACCAGAATGCCGGTGGCGTGGCGAGCTGAGGCTGCGGGGGAGGGGGAACAGCCTCCCCGGCCGGGAGCTCAAGGGCCGGGTTTGCCCACCTCTGACTTAAGGCCTGAAAATAGGCTAGGTAGGAATTCATCATTAGAATGAAAACTTTCTCAACCATACCTAGAGTAGTGTTAAAATGATACTAACATTCAACTGAAAACAATTTTTTCTTGTAGTAATGGAAGAACATACTTTTTATGCATTATAAATGCTACTGTGGGATTCCTGTTCTTGAAAGAGGTGGCTACATTAACTTTATTCAGGTACAAATGGATGATAAAGGTTAACCTCTCAGCTTCTGTGTTTTTATTCTAGATCATGCACTGAGACTGTGGAACATCCAAACAGATACGTTGGTTGCAATATTTGGAGGAGTAGAAGGGCACAGGGATGAGGTCTTAAGTGCAGTAAGTGGAAAACTATAGGGCAGTGCCTTCAGCCTTATGTATGGGAATCCCAATATCTCTCTCTTTTTGAATCATGTTTAGGCTTAAATATTGTGCCTAGCAAACCCAAAGTACATGAATTGAACACTTTTAAAAAACACATTTAGGCTAATATAATTATAAGATTACACAACATCAGCACTAAAATACTTGCCAGTCCATAAAAACTGGACACCTGCATCACTCAAACTCTAGAGAAACTGGATATTTTGCAACATGTCCTGAAGGTAAATAAACTAGGACCCTGTGGGATTAAAGAGTGGTGCTGGAGGGAAATGGGAAGGAACTGTTCAAAGCCCTTCACTATGAACACCTTGTTCTAATGAATGCCTCTAGGAACTGTAAGTATCTCAGTTGACCTCACCCTGTGATTTAACCAGAACACTTAAGGTAGTTTTATTTAACTAACAGAAATCATTTTGAAATGTTCTTTTGTGCATTTAATTTGAATTTTAACTTCCATCCAAATAGAGCTTGACACAATTCACAAGTAAAACTTAATCATCTTCTAGTAAATAAGAAATGCATTGTTTGTCATTTCTTATTATTTATTTAATTAAGAAATATAATACCTTAAATAAATGTGTGTAGATACACCATATCTTTCTGGTCATCAAAAAGCACCAAATTTAGTGTAAAGGCTAAATTTACTTGTGAATCAATGTGTTTTAACAGTTACAAACAGTGAAAATCAACCTTTCTCTATGAAAATCACTAAAAAGTACAAATGCAAAATGAGATTAAAATCAATTATTTAAATTGCTTTGTTTTTAAAGCAATCCCTCCTGGGGTCTCTTTTTTTGACACTTGTTTAGAATGACTTACAGTATGCACTCTCCCGTAGATTCACCTCTCAAGTGATGCAGTTATTGCTTCATGCCACCAAAACCTTTATACTTATTTCTGTCTTGTACTTTCGATGTATACTAATAATCTATCTTTGATTACATAAATGTTTCTTGGACACTTGTACACATTTTTATTTGGGAGACCCAACAAACTTTGCATAATCCAAGCATCACATAACTGTGGGGTTTACTTGTCTGTCTATAAAACAACTTTCAAAGGTGACTTGGTGTTGAAAGACTTCGCACAAGTGAGCTTTAAGGATGAGTAGAACAAAAAACCTGGTGCTTTCATCCACAAGAGAATATAATCACACTTACCACAATTCTTGTTTTGGCCTACAGTAGTATACAATTAATTCAGTACTATTTTTTTAGTAATTAAGGACTTGACACAAATTTCACATTCAACATGGTTTATATCTAAGATGAGCTTTCAGTACTGCCCTGGCCTTATATATCTTAGTCAAATTGTACACATAACATAAAGGAAAGCAACAAAAAATATGAAGGGAGAGGAATGGATAAGGAAGGAAAAGCCTTACATTAGTAAGGGAAACAGTGACTTAAGTTTGTTATGCCTGCTTACTTATGGCTCTGTTTATGTACAGATATTCAAATTTTATTGGTTTGTAACAAATACCTAGATAGAATATTTGTGCTAGAAACAATCATTTGTCTTTGGTCTTTCTTCACATAGAAACATCCGTATTACCATAATGAATCAGATAAGCGGTTCTTCTAGCCCAGAAATGTTGCTGATATTGGCCAATACTAGATACTTCAGAAGAAGATGCAAGAAACCACATAGTGGACAATTAAGGAATAACCTGCCCATATAAACACATTTTCTTAACCCCTGCCACTTGCTGGCTTATGCTGTGTGAAGTATAAGGGTTTATATCCTCTTAAAATTGCTTTTGTTCTGTATATTGTAATGGTGGATGGCCCTCATTTGTGTCCAATCCTTTTCTAAATTCTACTATAGTCTTTGCCTCAATTAAATCATGCGGCAGTGAGTTCCACAGGTGCTATGTTGGGGAAAATACTAGTCTTCAGTTTGTTGGCTTTCAGCTTAATTGAATGTTCTCTTGTTTTTGCATTCAAGAGAGTAAAATAGGCTTGCCAAGATATGATATATTTTACAGGAAGCAGGCTTAAGTTACTTTTAATACTTTTCTATCTTGAAATATGCTTATTTAGCTTGCTCTCTAGACTGAAAATATGACTTGAACGTATTATGCACCTAGTGTAAATAAAGAAGAAAATAGAATCAGTGAGTTAGTATGCTGAAACTTAACGTTGAGGGCTTAAAGCTGACTCTTTTTGTGTAGGATTATGATCTTCTTGGTGAGAAAATAATGTCCTGTGGTATGGATCACTCTCTGAAACTCTGGAGAATCAATTCAAAGAGAATGATGAATGCCATTAAGGAGTCTTATGAGTACAATCCAAATAAAACCAACAGGTAAACACAATCTTGATATCTATTCTTGGATATATCTACTAAATCTGAATCTTCTCACCAAGGGCCCATATCAGCTCCCGCTGTAATGAGGGAGTTTTTCCATTGACTTGGGAATTGTGGGTCCCTAAATTGCTCTGGAAGAAGGCTTCTTTTACTGATATGTGGTGGCAATAGTGTTCTGTTTAATTACAGATCCTGACACTTATTTAAATAGTCTGACTTCTTCCATTTATGCGTAACTATAAGGTGTTTGGAATTGGTATTTTAATACAGTTCTAATTTCTGAAGCATCTATATAAATATATATCAGCAGCCTTCCTTGTCCCCTCAAAGGTTTATAGTAGGGTAACAAATACACATCAGAATAATTGACTAGATTGTAGTAAATAGTTCCTTAAATTCTAAAAGTGAAAATAATACAAGTTATTGTAATCAGTAATTTATTTGGGGGATATAGGGCAAAAATGCTTACACAGTTGGAATGACACTTGAAATTTTCAATCCTCCAGTGATCCAATCTCTCAGAAATATGTTGATTTGAAAAGACAGTTACCTTTCAGTTACACTACTAGCAAAATTTGTCCTTAATATTAAGGGAAACCAACTCATGTAATTACCTGTTTGTACCAATCCTAGTGTTGAGTAGCCTCCAATTTGTGAAATAAAATGTGAAGGATCTAAAACATACTAAACACATTTTACAATGGGACTAATATTAAAAGTGTGCCTACTTCTTAATGTTACCAAATCTTAAATGGCACTTCAGACAAAACAAAATCCTTAGTGTGTTCTTACACATACCTTGTCAAAACATTTTAGATTTTGCTTGAAGAGCGTTGGGGGCTGAAGGAATCCCAGAAGTTGCTTCTGTTTTAACACGACTTGAAGTGTTTGACAAAGGGATTGCTGAATTCCTTCAGAGCTAACATATTGTCTTTCCAGTGCCTCCAGCCCTTCTTCTCTCCTCCCACCTCCCCACACATATGTTGGGACCTCAGCTAATTCACTGATGATAGTCTTATAGTATTTACCTTACAGATAAGTTTCTGAAATGTACGCCTCAAATTATTAGACACAATAGAAAAAGGTTCTACTGACAGTTATAAATTAACATTTTTGTGTTTTAAATTTTTTTTTCCTAAGAGCCTCTTTTTGCCCTTCTTGATTTGTCTGATTGGTTTTTTCCCACAGGCCTTTTATTTCTCAGAAAATTCACTTTCCTGACTTTTCCACCAGAGATATACATAGGAACTATGTTGACTGTGTACGATGGTTAGGAGATCTAATACTTTCCAAGGTAAAGTGTCTACTGTTTAGCCATATTGGTCAAGGTTATTTGCTTACATTCAGGGCCTTAAACAATAGTTTTTGGGTGTGAGTGGAGTAGAATGGGGTGTCTTTCTGCTGCTTTGATTTATTGGCCGGAAAATTAACTTATTGTGCCATGCAGGGTGATTTTTTCTAAGTAGATTGTGAGTTTAACTAATTGGGTTTGGGTATATAAGCATCTTACATTAAAAATCTATATAAATTCTTCTAGCAATCAAAGCTCTAGTAAAAGTATATCAGAACTGAAAAGCCAGAATTCGGGTGGAATGTTCATTAGAGAAAAAAGCAAGACTGTGCATTTCTGGGAGTTCACATAGATCTTGCAACAGAAAGGAGAAATGAAATAGGTGCACTAAATCGGAAAGTCTACATCATGGAATAACTTTGATTTATGTTGAAACATTGATAATGTTTGTTCTGCAAATATTGGGCTAAGACCCTGTCTACTCTGAGACTTAGCTCATTTCTAGCAAGAAACATGTTTGGAACATTACTAAAATTCTTAGTGCACTTCGCTCTCACTCCTTTGGCAATTAAAGGTCATTGGCAAGTAGCTTGGGGTGAGCTGGATCTGTTTGGACTGCATGGTATAAGATCTGTGGATAAATAACTAAGGGCACGTCTTCACTGGCAACGGTAAAGCTCTCCCAGCGCTCTAAAAAAAATCACCTCCACGAGGGGCGTAGCTACCAACGCTGGGAATGCGGCTCCCAGCGCTGGTGCACTGTGTATACTGGCACATTACAGCGCTGAAACTTGCAGCGCTCAAGGGGGTGTTTTTTCACACCCCTGAGCGAGAAAGTTGCAGCGCTGTAAAGTGCCAGTGTAGACAAGCCCTAAGATTCCAAGTGACATCCTTGATTCTTTCTTCTTTTTTATGTACTCGAGGGTAATTGTACGAGGAGAAGTTTGGATAAAATTATAGTTGAAAAAAGCATGGGTGGTGTTTATGGGTGTTTGTTTGTTTTTTCTTCCCCAAGTAAGTGATTTTTCTTACTCTTCCCATAGTCTTGTGAAAATGCTATTGTGTGCTGGAAACCTGGCAAAATGGAGGATGATATAGATAAAATCAAGCCCAGTGAGTCAAATGTGACTATACTAGGGCGATTTGATTACAGTCAGTGCGATATCTGGTATATGAGGTTTTCAATGGACTTCTGGCAAAAGGTAAGAGTGAGCTTTGCACTTTTTGTTGTATTTGAAGAAGATCCCAGTTTCAGAAACTGAAACTCTTCCCTAGTTACATATTTAGATGCCTTAATGGTATATGAAGAAAAGTTTTCAGCTTGCATGAGTTGATGTGATGGGAGGCAACATGGTCTGGAGCAAGGAGCTTAGTATTGGCAGTCAGGAACACTAGACTTCAATCCTGACTCTCCATTGGTGGCATTGGGGAAAAATTATTCAGTCTTTTATCTCCATTTAACTGATGAGGAAACTGAGGCAAATACATAAGACACATGAGTGTAGTGTGGATCATTGGTTTTATAGTGATTTGAGTATGTGAAGTGCTATCTGTGTGTGTGTGTGTGTGTGTGTGTGTGTGTGTAATGTTATCAGTCCTACAGGCTTTATGAAGTCTGGCTTCCATTCTTTGATACCATATTTTAAAGTATCTATATTCTCTCTTGTTTCAAAGATGCTTGCATTGGGCAATCAAGTTGGCAAACTTTATGTTTGGGATTTGGAAATAGAAGATCCTCATAAGGCTAAGTGAGTATATATAAGTTTCTAAACTCCCCTAGATTCCTTTGTGATACTGAGACATGGAGTTGGGGCACTTTCCTTCTTTACATGACTCATACTCTTCAATGGTGGTAGGGCACTTTCCTTTTTACTTTACCCATAACGCAAACTCTTGAGTGGTGGTAGCCACACCTTCAATTCTAACTTGTACAGTGAATGAGCATTTTGACCCTGTAAAGTTAACATTATTATTTGTATTACAGTAGCGCCCAGAGGCCCCAGTCGGGTTGGGGCCGCATTGTGCTGGGCACTGTACGTAGATACAGTAAAAGAAAGTCCGTGCCTCGAAGAGCTTACAGAGTAATTAGGAGGAAAGTTTACAAAGTAATTGAGAGGAGACTTACCAGGTGGGTGTGGCGCACAATGGAAGGGGAGGGGAAAGGACTAGGGTAATAGTAGTAGAAATATAGTTACATAGGCTAGCTACGTGCATAATTTGGAGGGGCTTGTACTATGACTTTCTAGTTGACCACCTGTGCCTGGCCAGGTGACCTACTGAAGAGTCGTATATGAGGTCTTCCTGGAGATCTTGCTATCTTTCATCACCCAATTACAATACTGTATTCCTAAGTAAAAATTACTTACGTTTATTACAATAACCTACCTAAGATGATCCACTTTCAGTAGAGCTTTAGGAAAATTGACCTTGGGTGGAGGAAGAAATTGCAATGAGAAGGAACCCACAGGAAATTAATTCTAACGGCTAAACGAGGAGTACAGAATACACTAAGGGCCCGGCCTTGCCAACCTTTCCTTTGTGAATGGGGTTCCACTGGCGTCAGTCAGATAACATCTTAAAGTTCTGATCCAGCAAAGCCCTTACTCACAAGTGTAATAACAAATGCAGACTTAACATTGCAACTAAATTATTTCTTTATTTTTAGATGTACGACACTTACCCATCCTAAATGTGCTGCTGCCATTCGACAAACCAGTTTTAGCAGGGATAGCAGTATCCTTATAGCTGTTTGTGATGATGCCAGTATCTGGCGCTGGGACCGACAACGATAAATTACTTTTTTTTAATTAAAAGTGGAAAATACATTGTTGGTTTACAGTGTAACCTGTTAACTAGCTTCTACTGTAGCTGCATTTAGAATAATTTTTCCCACTGTTCAGTTAGCCGGAGCTGAACTTAGTGATGTTTACATTCTTTGTACTGTTGTCCTGCTCAGACTCTGGCGCTTTCATTAATAAAAAATATTTTTGTAAAGCTTTATGCATTGTCCACTTCAGTTATTTACCCAAAACGAATTTCATGATTTAACTGTGACCTGTAATGTTGTTTTCCATTGTGTATAGCTGGTACATATCACATGCATGTTAGCCGTGTGGTAGGAATTGAGTATACATGAGATTGCAGTCTTGCATGTGTGCTTTTTCTTTTTAAAATAAGTGTGTTTTATGATTTAAAAAATAAGGAGCGTAATGTAGCTACAGAAATATTTCTTAGGGTTCACAATAATTTAAATTATGTTCATTTGTATAACAAGTTCCTTAAAGTATAATATAAGAGAAATGTGGCTGTGCTAAAAATACTTTGCACCTGTTCCTCTTCCTGCGTTACTGTCACTGTAGAGTATTATTATTAAAACTGAAGGAATTTTAAAACCCAAATGTGCTTTTCACCCCTTAGCATAAATGGCAAAATACTATGTTTGTTTACTTTTTGCATTTTAATGTTATATAGTGGAAAAACAAGATAAGCCATTCTGGCTTCCTGATTCTTATTTACTAGCTCAGTGCTGTAATGTTCAGATTTTGACTGCTGTAGGGGAATACTTTAATCCTAGCTATTGTTACTGACACTTTAAAATAGGGTATTTAGGTTTTATAAAACATTTCTTTTCCCAAATACAACCTAAATTTGGGGTCTTCTATGGTGTCTCGTCAAAGGTTTAGTTGTAAGAGCAAATAAACTATATAATGATTCTTGTTACTATTTTTAATATTTTTATTAGAACTTAAAATGTGTACAGTTAACCAAGAATGAGGAGAGAAACTAGAACAAGATATTACTGCTAATGAAGTGTCTAACCTTTTGGCAAAACGCATTTGTGTGTTCTGTTTTTGTCACTGTATAGTTCCAAATCCAGTAGTGTGCAAGTGATCTAAGACAATGCAAAATAGTCATCTGACTATTTTAAATAAATATATAAATCAGAATTTGCTGTCTGGAACCAATTTATCTCCATTCTTTTCACTTGCCCTCTTCTGACTCTATAAACATGCACAACCCAGGAAGAATGTACTATGGTAATATAGAAACAAACACGCCATCCCTAATAATGCATCAGGCGCTCTTTTTTTTTGGTCTGTAGAGCTAGCTCAAAGGTTGTCCTCCACAGCACCAATTTGAGGCATGTCTGGCTCTTCCTGTTAGAAAAAGCCACTTCAGCTATTTCTTAACCAATCCTGCGAGATTGTAAATGTTTCACTTTCACAGGATCACCTGTCCAGTTAGTGAGTAATATGACCAACACTCATGTTAGAATTTGCTTAGCGATGTCTTCTAATATCTGCAGGCTCTCAAGAAGAATAGATCTAAAGCTGAAAGGCAGCTCGTAAGTGTTCAGTATGTGAGATTCCGAGTTTTAAAAAATACTACTTGGTTTGGTCATAAAGCATCACTGGAATTGGAGAAACGATACTTCCCCTGTAAGTCTGCCTGAGCATCTCTACTGAAGTTGCCTGGGTTCTAGACCAGTGGTTCTCAAACTGTGGGTCAGGACCACATTTTAATGGGGTTGCCAGGGCTGGCGTTAGACTTGCTGGGGCCAAAGCCCAAGCCCCACCGCCCGGGGCTGAAGCCCAAGATCTTCAGTCCTGGGTAGCTGGGCTCAGGTTACAGGCCCCCCGGCCAGGGCTGAAGCGCTTGGGCTTCAGCTTTGTCTGGCTTGCCCACCCGGGGCGGTGGAGCTCAGGCTTTGGCCCCCCTCACTTGGTTAGGCTCAGGCTTCTGTCCCCCCTCCTGGGGTCATGTAGTAATTTTTTTTTATCAGAAGGGGGTCGCGATGCAATGAAGTTTGAGAACCCCTGTTCTAGACCATCTGACTGTTTTGTACTGTATTTTGCTGCTTTTCATTTTTGACATGCCCAGCAAACTAGTCGGTTCATCCCTCTTGCACTATGTGTTTCAGCTCAAAGTGAGGGAGGGGATTATACAGATCTAAGGAAATAATCCTTCATCTTCTCTGCTTTATATGTGTTACTGTCACCTTGAGATTTGTCATGGTTAATGTTGTGAAAAGTCACAGAACGATGGCACAAGCCAGGAAAATCTTGGCAAAAACCCTGAAACAGCAAGGGTGGCCCTATCCCCAACCTTACTAGCCACTGCAGTGGAACCCTTGGCTGCACACTAGGGCAAATCCCCAGTTATAAAGGGATTCAAACAATTCAAAGGGGAAGAGATCTTTAGTCAAACTTTCTAAGATCTATCACAAACTTAACAAATACTTGAGAGAAGAGCTCCATGAAAGGTTAAACCACTACAGTACACTGAGAGCTCCCACTCCCATTGAGTCTGCTAGCAAAAAACAAAACACCCTCTCCCCCAACACACATGCCTTCATCTTCCTCTTGTACCTAAGGTTATAAAGCACAGAGCTTTCAAAATCCTCCTCTCAGGCTGCTTTTTATATACATTATAAAGAATCAAAAAGATCATAATCATGTTGTTCCCTCTCTTTCCCTACCCTTTTCAAGACACCTTTAATTCTGTGTTCATCTCTTTGCCAAAGTGCATGATTCACTCTCTCTCTTCTTGTCTCTGGGTTTGCTGGAAGCGGGATAGGTAGGGTCATGGCCCCTCTTCCTCCCTACCTTTCTCTGCCCCTCATAGCATGGTTTGTGGGCCAAGGAGGAAGTTGTTTCAGGAGGCTGCAAGTTTTACAAATGTGCCCCATTCGAAGCGGCTGTAAGTTGTGGAAGTTCTTGTAGCCCTTGCTCCACTGCCCCCACACTTTGTGCACCCACTTATAGGTTGGCCACACTCGGTCTCCTTGTTTACTCTGTAATACTCTTCCATTGGCTTCCTGTGGAATATTTGAAAGTGCCTATCATGTTTTCCTTATTACAGATACAAGCTCATAGTACGTCATCCACTTTTATGAGGAGCTCCTCCTTGAAATCGAGTTCTACTTAAAAAGGGGATGGTAGGCTGTAATCCAGGGCTCGGCAACCTTTCAGAAGTGGTGTGCCGAGTCTTCATTTATTCACTCTAATTTAAGGTTTCGCGTGCCAGTCATACATTTTATCGTTTTTAGAAGGTCTCTTTCTATAAGTCTATAATATAGAACTAAACTATTGTATGTAAAGTAAATAAGGTTTTTAAAATCTTTAAGAAGCTTCATTTAAAATTAAATTAAAATGCAGAGCCCCCCGGACCAGTGGACAGGACCTGGGCTGTGTGAGTGCCACTGAAAATCAGCTCGTGTGCCGCCTGCGGCACTCGTGCCATAGGTTGCCTACCCCTGCTGTAATCTCTACTTTTTTATCAATTCCAGTTTATCTTAATGGATGTAGAACATTGATTAGCTTCAGTGCTATTATAAATTTGCAAACATCCCTTCATTTACGTGCTTTGTGTTAGCATTCATCATGTCCCTGGCCCTAAGTTTCTGTGTGTCAGAAAATCATTGTGCCTGACATTGAGTTTTGAGTGGCGTAGATTAATCAATACCAAAGCAATGCAGAATAGAAATTTAGTACTGGTTTACAATATATGATAAGTAAGGCTAAGATTTTGTTATGGTAATTTTTAGTAAGTCATAGGTCATGGGTAATAAACAAAAATTCACAGAAGCCCATGACCTGTCTGACTTTTACTAAAAATAACCCTGACAAAACGGAGAGTGGGGGGTTCAGCACCCACCACTTCTTCCACTCACAGCAGCTGGGAGCTGCCCGTGGAGGCTCGGAACTCCAGGACTCGCGGCTGGGAGTTGCTGGAGTCCCCCCAGCTCGGAGCTCTGGCATCCCCCTGCCGTTGCTCTACGCTCTGGGGTCCTCCTGCCGGTGTGGCTGGGAGCTCTGGGGGCCACTTGCTGCCCGCAATGACCGGGAGCTCCGGGGACCACCTGTGGCATCTTGGACCTGCATGGGCCCCTGCTGTGGCTCAGCTCTGGTGGCTTGGAGCTCTGGGCAGGCACCTGGCAGGCTCCCCACTGCCTGCAGGGGCTGGGAGCTGTGTGTGTGTGGAGGGCCCCGCTACAGCCCAGAGCTCCAGGGCTGGCAGCTGTGGGGTTCCTGTAGCTGAGAACTTCCTCTCCCCCCCCGCCCCCTCTAGCTCCAGGGCTGAAGCAGAAAATGTCACGGAGGTCTCTGGAAGTCACGGATTCCGTATTGCCACCATTACTTCTGTGCTGCCTTCAGAACTAGGTAGCTGGAGCACAGTGGCTGCTGGATGGGTGCTGAGCTCTGAAGGCAGCGCTGCCACCAGGAGCAGCGCAGGATTCAGAGCTGAATTCCCAGCCATTCAGACCTGGGTGCTTGGCCACCAGCTGCCACTCTCCAGCCACCCAGCTCTGAAGGCAGCACAGAAATAAGAGTGGCAGTACTGTGACCCCTTTTCAATGGGATTGAGACCCCCCAGTCTGAGAAATGCTGTGTACTTGTATCTACATTTACCCTACAGTATAAAAGAGTATAGTATAAGGTAAAAGTATAAAAAAGACCAGATTCACGGTCGGTCTGTGACGTGTTTTTCACAGCTGTAAATTTGGTAGGGCCCTAGCTATAATCTCCAAAGATTCTGTTCAGTCAACACTTGCAGCTGGTAGTGCTGCCTAAAGTACACATATGCTATCCCCACTGAACATATTCGAGCCAAGGGTTACAGGGGTGAAGATGAACTTTCCCTATAATTGGTTGGGCTGGGCACCAACTAAGAGCATGGAACCTGTCTCCTGTGCTCTCAATGACACCCCCCTCCCTTTTTGGCATCCAAGCACTGGAGAGGAAGAAGCTGCCTAGCTCAAGCAGAAGGAACAAGAGCTGGACTGTGGGGAGGGAAAGGAGTAGAACAGATGGAATAAAGAGCCCGGTGAGATGGTACTCTGAAAAATCAGGTCCTAGGCCTCTCGTAATGGGCACCCCAAATTAGTGGACAATTTTGATCATAATATCTGTGCTTCCGCTCCTCTCTGAGAATAACAAAGTGGAGGTTATGGGATGATTTGATAAGTCTATAACAGGGGTTCTCTCAAACTGGGGCTTGCAACCCCTCAGGGGCTTGCGAGGTTATTACATGAGGGTCACGAGTTGTTAGCTTCCACCTCAAACTCCACTTTGCCTCCAGTATTTATAATGGCGTTTAATATATAAAAAGGTATTTTTAATTTAGAAGGGGGTTTGCACTCAGAGGCTTGCTATATGAAAGGGGTCACGAGCACAAAAGTTGGAGAACCACTGGTCTATAATTAGGGAGCAAAAAAAATGGATGATGGGCTGTTCAATCCAGCAGACAAATGTAGAACAAGATTAAATGGCTGGAAGTTGAAGCTAGAGACATTCTAGAATTGCAAATTTTTAACAGTGAGGGTAACTGACCATTCGAACAATTTACGAAGGGTCCTGGTGGATTCTCCATCTCTGGCCATTTTAAAATCAAGAGTGGATGTTTTTCTAAGATGTTTTAGTTCAAACAGGAATTAATTCAGGGAAGTCCCGTGGCCTGTGTTATACAGGAGGTCAGTTTAGAGCACTACTATGGCCCCTTCTAGTCTTATTTATGATTCTGTAAAATGGGGCTACTACCCCTTTTATAAGGTCATTGGCTCTTTAAGGGATGATAGGTCCAGCCCCGCTTGAGAGAGACTTAGCTCACATCCTCAAGTGGAGAAAATAAGCAAAGTCACATGACAGGCAAGTCATTTTATGGCTTATTCATAGCTGCTCCTTGTGCCTTCACAAATACTAGTTTTAGGCGCCAGGAGAGAGCATGTTGAAGGAATTGCAAGAGATGAGGATAAACTGCTGGAGAACTGTGCTTCACATGCTCTAGTTTGCATGTGTATTTGTTATTCCATGTGGCTCTTGCCAGCAAAGCCTGTGCAAATTTAATGGCTTCTGAAACACATTAAGGGCAGTACAGGGCCCCCAGAAGCTGTTGCATCACCTTGATGAATAGATGCAATGCGAATTGGTGTCCTTGCAACCTGCCCGCATGATCACAAGGTGGTGCGGTGCTTTGCTCTTGGATGTCAGGGTACCAGGCATCCACTCCAGAGAAACCCTTAGGCCAGGGCTACCTAAAATCTTCCCTGAAGGACCTTCTTGGCAGCTAGATACAAGTCCAGAATGCAGCAGGCACCACCAGCTCTCACCCCCAGACAATCAGAGTCCCTAGCACGCTCTAATTTATAACCCAGTAGGGCCCAGACTGACAATAAATATCCCAGCCTGCATTGCTCCACAGCTATCGAAGCGGGGGCGTTAGGTGACAGACTACATGTCCCAGCATGCACTTCCCTATCCACCCGGGGCGCAGCCTGGGACTACAGGGCCCGGGATGCATCTCCGGTAGCGCGGTGCATACTGGGATGTGTAGGCCTCGGGACGAGCGTAAACCAAGCCCCGCCTCCTTCCCCGGAAGTAGTTCCGTAAGCAGGGGTCACAGGCAGGGGCTGTTTCCGGGGGGACCAGGCATTATGTAGGCTGCGGAGTGGTCGGTTGTTTCGCGAAGCTTCTGCGGCTGTAGGGCTCCGCGGCTGCCGCCATGTTCGGCTGTTTGGTGGCGGGTAGGCTGGTGAGCGGTTCCCCGGGGCTTGGCAGGGCGGCGCTTCCGGAGGGGCGGGGCCTTGGCGGGCTGGGTGGAGCCTCTGGAGAGACTAGGGTGGGGGAGGGGCCGCTGGGAGGCGGCCGGAGAGGCGGTGCGGGAGGCCCGGTACCGTGCTGGGGCAGCCTGGCCCCCGGAGGACCCTGAGGGAGGAGGCTCCAGCCGCTGGGGGTGGGGTTCAGGGGAGCGAACTCGGGAGGATCCTGTGAGGGGCGGGAGGGTTAGTGTCTGGGGGAGGGTCCTGTGGATGGGGGTATTTCTGGGGGAGGACAGGAGTGGGGGGCTCAGCCTATGGAGTAAGGGGTGTCTCTGGGGGAGGATCCTGAGGAGTGGTGGGGGCGGGGCTCAGCCTATGGAGTAAGGGGTGTCTCTGGGGGAGGATCCTGAGGCGTGGTGGGGGCGGGGCTCAGCCTATGGAGTGGGTGTGGGTGTCAGGGGGAGGATCCTGTGTGTGGTGGGTGGGGGAAGGTTGGTGTGTGGGGAAAGTTGGGGGCTCAGCCTGTGGAGGGTGTTTCTGGGGGCGGATCTGGAGGAGTGTGTGGGGCTCAGTTTAGGGCGGCGTGTGTCTCTTGGGGTGTGGGCTATGCCTGGTGATGCATTGGTTGTGAGGAAGTTTGGGAAGGGCCATACGGTGGAGGGCAGGTTCCAAGCTGCGGTGGCTCTGATTTTTATTTCCCATTGTTGCTTTTTGGGAGCAGCTCCTGTATAAATGAAATGTGTCACTGTGTCTTCCTCCCTCTCCAGATGTTCAAGTTCTGTGCAGACCCTATCCCAGTGTGCCTTCCTTCCCCTCATACAGGGTGGCCCCCAAATTTTATTGGCTAAGGGGTGGGTAATGTCACCTTGCCAGTAGATTGCCCCAAGTTGCAGCAGACTGCAACCATGTTTGGTAATACAGATTTTTGGGCATATGGGAGGCGATAGATAGGGCCAAGCATTTTGTGTTGTGGCTTGTTCTGAGTAGGAGCTACCTATATCAAGATGCATGCACTGATGTGTCATGTACATGAACTCGGTAATAAAGACAAGGGTGGCTCTGTCCCCTGATCTTTAGCCATCCTTGAACTAAGTGTATAAAGTCATATCTTATTTCTTTCTTAAAGAGGTTTCCATTATTAGGGTTCTGTTAGCCATGTGGTTGACAGCCACTACTTTATAGACTTGGTGACTTCTTTTGCACCATATTTTACCAGTATCCACATGGGGAGCTAAGGTACTCTGATACTACAGCCCTAGGTGTGATATAAAGCCTCTGTAGCTAGAACAAGGACTGTGAATCCTTGTCAGCAGCCTATTGCACAGTTCCCATGCGTTTGTGTTTGCCACTCTGTCTGTTTATAAACTAAAACTGGCATGTGCCTCACTTCCGCTTCTTTCAAACACTAGATGGAGTTCTGAAAAGAGGGCTCACAGGTTTCAAAATTAAGATTTCTAAACTAAAACTTGGTTTTATATTCTAGGTGCAAGCAGTGGCACAACAGGTGGCCCAGGATAAGTTTGTATTTGACTTGCCTGACTATGAAAACATCAACCATGTGGTGGTCTTTATGCTGGGAACTATCCCATTTCCAGAGGGCATGGGAGGATCTGTCTACTTCTGCTTTCCTGACCAGAGTGGGATGGCAGTGTGGCAACTCCTGGGGTTTGTCACCAATGAGAAGCCAAGTGCCATCTTCAAAATTTCTGGTTTAAAATCTGGTAAGAGCAGTGAAATATAGCAGTTAAACAACAAAGCAGTTAGACAATGAAGTGGATGTTTAGTCTCTAATGAATAAATGTAATAAGATATTGGAACGTATTGTGTTATTTTTTTTTTTATTTGTATTATGTAGCACCTAGGAACCCTGTTACTACTTCACACAATGCACAGTCAACTTGTGGAACTCGTTGCCGGGGGATGTTGTGAAGGCCAAAATTTTAACTGGGTTCAACAAAAGAATTAAATAAATTCATGGAGGATAGGTCCATCACTAGCTGTTAGCCAAGATGGTCAAGGATGTAGCCCCATGCTTTGAGTGTCCCTAACCATCTGACTGCCAGACTGGACTAGTCAACAGGGGATGGATCATTCGATAATTGCCAAGTTCTTTCTCTTTGAAGGATCTGACACTGTCCACTGTTGGAAGACAGGATACTGGGCTAGATGGACCATTGGTCTGAACCAATATGCCCATTTTTACGTTCTTATTCATAACCAGGATCCCATCGTGTGACATGCTATATGCTGCAATGCTACTTGAAAAGCCAAATACATGTGTCATTTCAAGTGGCTCTTAGTAGACCTAGCACTTATATTCTAAACAAAGCAACAAAGAGTCCTGTGGCACCTTATAGACTAACAGACGTTTTGGAGCATAAGCTTTCGTGGGTGAATACCCACTTCGTCAGATGCATGTAGTGGAAATTTCCAGAGGCAGGTATAAATATGCAGACAAGAATCAGTCTATATTCTAAACAGTTCATCAGAACTGGCAGTTGTAGTATCTGATTGTAAATGAATGCTTGTGGCAGTGTGTTTTTCACCCTTCAGAGTTTGCAGGCAGTTTTCACATGGAAACTTTGAAAACTAGAAGCGTAGAAAATTGACATGGCACATGTTAAATGGATTAAAAACTAGCTACTTGATAGATTTCAAAATGTAACTGGGGAATCATTGAGCAGGTGTGTTTCAAAAGGGCTCCCACAACGCCAAGAAGCAATCCTTACACTATTTGTGAGAAAACCAAAATAGTCACTGATAAAGTTTACAGATGATCCAAAAATTGGGCGAGTGGTAAATAATGAAGAGGACAGGCAGCTGCTACAGAGAGTTGTAGAGCGCTTAGTAAGATGAGTTTAAGCAAACTGTTTTAATCCAGCTAAATGCAAATGTATTCATCCAGGAGCAAAGCATGTACCTCGTACTTAAAGGATAGGGGACTCTATCCTGGGGAGCAAACACGCTGAAAAAGATTTGGGGCCCGGCGTGAATCTGTGGCCAAATGTACTAATGTGATACTGGGATGCATGATTGGAAATCTCGAGTAGGAGTAAAGAGGTTATTGTACCTCTATATTTGGCACTGGTTTGACTACTGCTAGAATACTGTGTCCAGTTCTGCTGTCCACAATTCAAGAAGGATGTTGCTAAATTAGAGAAGGTTCAGTGAAGAGCCGCCAGAATGATTAAAGGATTAGAAAACCTGCATTATAGTGAGAGACTCAAGGAGATCAATCCATTTAGCTTGATGAAGAGAAGGTTAAGTGGTGACTTGATTACAGTCTAGAAGTACCTGCATGGGGAACAAATATTTGGTAATGGGCTCTTCAGTCTAGCAGAGAAAGGTAAATGTGATCCAGTTGCTGGAGATTGAAGCTAGACAAATTCAGACTGGAAATAAGGTGTAAATTTGTAACATTGAGGGTAACTAATCATTGGAAAAACATATACTTGTACACTTTGAGGCAAGAGGGGGACCATCATGATTATGTAGTCTGACCTCTTGCACATTGCAGGCCACAGAACCTCGCCCACCCGCTCCTGTAATAGACCTGTGACCTCTGGCTGAGTTACTGAAGTCCTCAAATCATGATTTAAAGCTTCAAGTTACAGAGAATCTACCATTTACACTAGTTTAAACCTGCAAGTGACCCATGCCCCATGCTGCCGAGGAAGGTGAAAACCCCCCAGGGTCTCTGCCAATATGATCCGGATGAAAGTTCCTTCCCAACCCCAAATATGGCAATCAGTTAGACCCTGAGCATGTGGGCAAAACCCAACAGTCGGACGCTAGATCTGTTCTGTGTGTATTTAGTCATATCTGCTCACTTTGAGTAAAATATGTTTTTACTACTCTTAGTGCTGCAGAGCCAACTTAAATCTGGCGGAGCAAATTGGAGTCTTAGTTTTCTTGAATATCATCAGTACAATTGTTAACTAAGTTTTAGTTGCAGAATCTTTATTATTGAAGTCAGTCAAAAAAAAAACAAACCTTGACTGTGGGCTGACTTTGCAAGGCTTGCAGTTATACTGTTCCTTCTTGTAAACTGGGTAAGATACCTGTTGTAATTGAGATAAATGCTACCCCACAAGTCCATACTTAGAGTAGAACCACACTTTACTTTGACGCTACTTCTTCTCCCCCCACCCTATCCCCAAGAATCCCAACACATCAATCCCCAAAACGATAACTTGTGCTCAGTTCCATAAAGATATAAAATTAATGACATCATCCATGGTATAAAATGCAGAGGAATAAATCCTACTGAGAGGGCTAGGAGAACCCTTTATCTAATCTCACAATTTCTAACTGATACCTTAACCAGTTGGAGGCATGGTCACCTGACCAGTTACAAGTAACACGATTCAGCTTGTATTTATATAGCAGCTTTACTGTCACAACTGAGTTAGTGCACCTGCAGTTACCAGTCTGCCTATCTGGGTTTCTATTGGTGCACTTTGGGAAAATCTGGACAGCTGTCCTACGTTGCCTCAACAGGAGATAAGGTGCTCAGGGAGGTACCCGGAGAGCAGTGCCAGTCGCAGGAAGACTGGTGATGCACTTTGAAATGTCCTACTATACATGGAGCTGAGAGGAAAGATGACTGGCCAAACTGGCACATTTGGGAGTCTTGTCCATGCTGTAGAAAACCTAAACACATGCTGAACTGGATACAGGAAGGCAATCATGTGCCAGCCTAGCTCTCTGACAGAGGCATAATCCAGTAACAAGGCAACTAAACATTTTTAACCATGTGTTGTGCAAATGCAGCTTGTGTTTAGAGCTAACTATGCCAGTAACTTGTTATAAAGTCTGTTCAGCTGTGACTTGGACTGGGTTTTTACTTGCCTAATGGCCATGGGGTAGCAAAAAAAAAATTACTCAAGTGGATGGGAGTGGTAAAACTTAAATGTATTTAAGGCCAAGCAGTACAGCTGTGAGAGATCAAATTCAAAATATCCTACCTACTGCATGTTATGATCACACTTAAGCATAAAGTCAGGGAATATAGAATTTAGCTTTCACAAGGTAACTAACTTGCCCAAGTTGCACATAATTATGACGACTAGTTGGACTATTAAATGCATACATTAATATAGTGTGTGCAATTGTGTTACTATTATGGGAACTTCACTAATGCATTTTTGACTCTTTGTATATACACTAAAATTGCATTGACAAAGATTTCTGTTTAGTTTCAAAGGAGAAAGAGCAAAACTGCCTATGCATGTGAATATTTTCCTTCCAATTAAGCTTTAAAGTTCACACCTCACAAGCACTTCAGAAAGGTATAAGAGTGTGATGTTAGAATTGGAAGTCCTGACAGAACCTTTAACTACTCTCTTGCTACCAAGTGATTGTGAAGTCTAGACCACAAGCCACAATATCAAAATAAGTTATTGGTAGATTTAATTACAGAAATTATCCTACTTTGTCAATTAGAAGGACTTAAAAAAAGAGAAGACCTTAGTTGTATAGATGTAATCACTCTTAATAAACCTAGACTTCCTACATTTTTACCCTCTTTTGTTCCTTCTTTTTTTGAGGTTTAGTTAACATGAATGCTGACGGTCATCCTAATAATGATAAAATCTAAATCTTTTTCTCCAGTTTGGCTGGAAACAAGGCAACCATATCTAGCTTCAAATCAGAAGTCCCTCAATAAAGAAATTATCTATCTTCTGTAGGCCTAAGTGGCTCTAGCAATGTCTTGAAAAACATGAACGCAGTGACCATGGTAATAAGTCACCTGCTTTTCCGCGATTGCTGTGACCAATTTATGTCCCCATGTTACCAAAAGACACTAATCAGGGGAATATTTCTGGCTTCTCCCTACAGGATTTTCAGGTAACCTGAGTAGATAAGAATTTTTAATAGGGAATCCAAAGGTCTCTGTTTAATGATACATTTGTATTTTTCCCTTTTGATCCCTCTATCAAACCTACAGATATCTCCACATCACTCATAATTTTATATATCTCTATCATATCCCCCCGTAGTCTCCTCTTTTCCAAGCTGAAAAGTCCTAGCCCCTTTAATCTCTCCTCATATGGGACCCTTTCCAAACCCCTAATCATTTTAGTTGCCCTTCTCTGCACCTTTTGTAGTGCCAGTATATCTTTTTTGAGATGAGACCACATCTGTACACAGTATTCAAGATGTGGACGTACCATCGATTTATATAAGGGCAATAATATATTCTCCGTCTTATTCTCTATCCCCTTTTTAATGATTCCTAACATCCTGTTTGCTTCTTTGACTGCCTCTGCACACTGCGTGGACATCTTCAGAGAACTATCCACGATCTTTTTCCTGATTTTTGGATCCTGCATCTTCACCAGTAGTAAGGATTCTGCAGTGGGGAGTGATTTAACTGCCAGAATAGAAACTTCCTCACATTGCCAAAGCTTTATTGCCTCTGCAACACAAACAGGAGTAAAGAGAAAATAAATGTACATTTATGGGAAATGTGAACCGATAGGATAGAAATACACAGGGAGCTGATCTTTTTAGTAAGAGATGTAAATTTTACTCTCTTTCTGATCAAAGCTACCGTTTATAAGTGCTTTCCGTAACAAAGGCTCTGGGTACCAGTTTGTTCTGGTACAATAAGCACCCAGTAGAGTTAAGTGCCCTTAGCTTTGAATTAGGTACTTAAATATCCTTGTCATGCCTAATTGAACTGATGCTGGGTCTTATCACTTAAATCTTCAGAAGGTGTCCTCTGCTTTCAAGCTCATGGCAGCATTTGACTTTTTCTGCTTGATACTGTGATCTTTTAGGATTTGCTTATTCTCCAGTAGCAAAACTGGGATCAGATCAATTTTGACCACTTTCCTAACTGAGTTTAGAATCTGAAATGATTCTTGTGGATACTTGTACTGGGTTCCAATGATATATTGTCAGCTAGAACTTCTTGGCACAGAAATGCTGAGATCTGAATGCTTCCTTTCCTGCTAGGCATGGGTCCAGAGGACAGGAACTTGTTTAGCAAGCCTTCAAGATTGTCTTTGCTACGCTGTTTTGGTGGCCTTTTTTTATCAGGTAGGAATGCCATAAGGAAAAGGTGCAGACTTAAATGAGAACAAAATGGCACTGATGGAAGATGCTACCTCTCACAACAGTTGTAGTCAGCCACCAGATCTTTAGAGCAGAAGCAGCTGTGGTAACACCATAGCAAGTGCAACTGCTTGCAGCTGTCCGCTCACTTTTGTGTGCCAGCTTCCAAATCTTCCTTTAAACAGTGATTAACTTAGACAAATTACATTTGACTCTCACCAGGAAAGAGAGCGTAAAGATGATGCTTCCTTCATGAAGTAGGGAAGTTTGCTTTTATTTATTTTTTGCTGTGCCTAAAAGTGATAGGCACTTTGCTGTGAAAGAGGAAAAACATGCTCTTGGCACCAAAGAGCTACAGTCTGATTGTCGACATGAGATGACAAGTGGGGGTAATATTTAGAGGTATAGGTCACCATTTTGCTCCCTCTAACTTTGTGCTATCCGGTGCTGCGATGGTTTACATCAATCTTTAGTCTCCCCCTCTCAAAACTTGTGGTGTAAAACCATGTCTGCGTTTGATTAACGGAAATGGCTAGAGAATAAACACACAGTTTCTGTTTTACCCAAACTAATTTCAAAGCCTGAAAGCGCTCTGAAATGGCTGAGTACTGTGGCTAAAAGTTGGATAAAGGGAGAGTAGTGGGAGATCAGTATGAAGAGCCTATCCCTGCTTGCTCTTCTCCTGAAATGCTGAGATCGTTTGCAGCATTGCTGCAGAGGGTAAAATTGTGAATGCAAAAATATTTAGTAGTCTGTACCTTGAGAAATATTTTGAAATACTGCATGTTCTTTGAAATTTATGATTTATATGTTGTGAATAGAAGAGGTAGGCACTCAAAACACATGTATTATTTTATAGGGGTTGTGATGGTAGAATATAATCCACATGCAGAAGAGGATAACTTTATTTTATCCTCACAAGTGGACAGATCTTGAGTATCTGTTCTGTGCTGTGTTCAACACTAACAATGTGTGCATGCTGGAGCATTGCACGGAGGAGCCAGCAATCCAAAGAGGGTCTGGACTTGCATATGAAGTGGGAGGATGGGTATGCTTTTTTGTTTCAAGTACACTGATGTCCTCTGATTATTTAGAAATATACTAGTGCTCAAAAGTGGTTGGATTGTTTTATACAGATGAAAAGCTGATTTGTTCAAAGGAAAGGGAATTGTAAATTTAACATCCTGTTCATAAAGATATGGAGAATTCTACCAACTTGATTGCTTTCAGCATTTTTAATCATAGAAAACTGGATAGAGTTGGAATTTGAATATGATCTTCAGTTAGTCTGGTTTCCAATGGCTTTATTTTCTACTCTTGTAGAGCCTAATTATATAAAGCAAAGGGCTGTGATGTCTCTCTGCAGCACAGGCTGACTTTAAGTAAATATGCTACACAAAGCATTTCTAAGTAGTGGGTTAAAGCACAATGTCTGATTGTTACTTGCCTTGTGCTAAATTTATGTATTGAAGGACCAGTATGTGCTTTTCTCATGGGAGACTTCACATTACAGATTTTAATATTCAGTCATGGAGTCAGATTAAGGAAGCTGTTTGACATCTGAAGGTGTGCGTGTATGTGTCAAACAGATCTCAGTTGAGGAGATGATACTTGAGGCGACTAGGGAAGAGGAGGGCAACAACATGTGGGCGGGTTAGACCACCAATAGGTAGCGAGAGGGCTCTGGCAGCTGCCTTTTTTGGTGCTGAGACACTTGTGGTATGTTTGGATTGGGTTAAACTAAGAAGAACTCTTGTGAGTCGGACCATCTCTTCTTGAGCTCAGTAGCTACTATTTGGCAAAACAAATCTAGATTTAGTATACAGTAGAAGTGGCAGATAATGTAACTGCTAGACTTACTTCATTGCAGTTTACATGGAAAATTAACAGACTCTTAATTGAGTTTCTACATAAGCCATGCTCTCCCCTGCTTTTTCAAAAGTGGGTGTTAATGAAGAGTTTTGGATGTGCTTCCCTAAGGAATGACCGGGTACCTGCGTCCTACATACTAATGATTTAGGCCAGGGGTCAGCAACCTCTGGCACGTGGCTCGCCAGGGTAAGCACCCTGGCGGGCCGGGCCAGTTTGTTTACCTGCCGCATCGGCAGGTTTGGCCGATTGCGGCTCCCGCTGGCTGCGGTTCACTGTCCCAGGCCAATGGGGGCTGCGGGAAGCGGCGTGGGCGAGGGATTTGCTACTAGGTGCCGTTCAAGGTGGTGGGTTTATTTACATTCATTAAAAAATTTATTCAGCATCCAGAGACCATGATGGGGGGGCTGTCTAAAAATAAATGCTGCATAATAGTTGTGTGATCCAAGGCATAAATATTGTCATATCTTTACTTTGAATGAATGAACTAAAGGACTGTGCATCAGTACTTGTTGGTTCTGGATTTTTCTGTGGCTATTAAAGGATGGGGTAGTACTATAAAATCATACTCCTGAGCTTTTAAAAAAAAAAAGATCATACACCCTGTTGTACTAGAAAAGTCAGCAATAGCAAGAGATTCAAACACTTCTGAATCTTGCATACAAATATACGACCCAGCTGGTTCAATTGGGGAGGTTAGTTTACTTCTTAGGGGATTTTAAAAACTGATTAACTCTTCCTTACAAAACTGCTTCCCTGTAAGGGTCTGTTAGGGATTGTCACTCTATTCCTCAGTTATTAGTAAGATTGCATTTTTTCACACACTTAGTATATGAGCTGTACACAATTTTTTCATAATTCTGTATGTAGAGAGACCTCTACTTGGCAAGTAACAAGAAACCTCACACACAAGAAATCTTGGTGACTTAAACTTAATATAATAGTTGCGCTGATGCCAAGTTTGACATTTCTGCTGCTTGTGCTATTTCTTTCAGGGAAAGGCAGCCAACACCCCTTTGGAGCAATGAACATCCCTCAGACACCATCTGTAGCCCAGATTGGGATCTCAGTGGAATTGCTGGAACATTTGGCCCAGCAGACTCCTGTAGCAAGTGCTGCTGTATCATCAGTAGACTCATTCACTCAGGTAATTTAAAAACATTGTTTTCAGCAGTCTTTTGCTCATTAGCATAAGAGCCAGTTAAGAATCAAGCTCTCTGTGAAGGCAGGTGTGAAAAATTGGCACAAGTAGTTCCAAAACTACAGCCCCCAATTGAATGTTATCAAGCTAACCATGATCTGGTAGTCTGTTCGTTCAGCAGAATACTTCAGATGAGATTTTTCCTTAGGAAAATATAGAAATTGTGTATTTTTTGCCATTGCCATAGTCTGCATACTTACTCTTGCGTAAAATGCTGGTATATTTCCCTCTTCAGTCAAGTAGTTCTATGTACATGATTTATAATTCAAGTAAAATTTATTTAAAAGAATATTTTAAGCCTTTCCATCACAGGAGCTGAAACTGAAGATTTGGCGCATTAAGAAGATAGCTAAAGTAGGACTCTCTAGGCTTCTAACTGTTGGGGGACCTTAAATACAGTGCCTAGACTTGGGGGATGGGAAACACTTGGGGTGGAATACCAGCTCAAATAGTAAGGTAAATCTTCTGTCACAGAGTTACAGGGCTAGCTGCACCTCTGTCCCCTTCCTGGTGTCTCCAACTTCACTTGCCTTAGGCCTTGTGCCTTTACCAATTTCAGGGCAAAAGTTTGCAATTTTCCCACTTTTACACCAGGCACTGAGTTACAGTACTATGTGTGTCAACTACGCTTACCCTGCAGGTCTGACTGAGTTTGGGCACCTGTGGTTCTTCCCTTGGGAGTCTGTGACCAGTTGTGTACAGTGATCAGACAGTTTTCTTAAAACAAAAGCATTATTTTGTTTAGTAGTAGGCCCAAAGCACTAGAGGGGGGAAAAAGATTTTAACAGTCTACATACATGTGTGTCTAGAGTCTTAGGGCAGGTCTACGCTACAGGACCTATATCGGTATAACAACGTCGCTCAGGGGTATGAAAAACCACACCGCTGAGTGACAGTTATACTGACCTAATCTCCCCTGTATACACAGTGCTATGTTGATGGGAGAGGTTCTGCTGTCGACATAGGTACCATCTCTCAAGGAGGTGGATTAACTATGACAACGGGAGAAGCTCTCCCATCTCAGCATAGGAGCGTCTTTACCTAAGCACTACAACGGCGCAGCTGCATTGGTGAAACTGCACTGATGCAGCATTTTAAGTGTAGACCTCCCCTTACTGTCCCCTGATGTAACCTAGGTAGATCTAACATCTTCAGGAACCCCCACTAGGTCCCAGGTTGTTTCTCCACTAGAAAGACTATGCTGACCTAGCCCCCTGGTGCAGCCTACACCAACAGAAGGAGTTTTTGCATCATTATAGGCACACCACCTCCCCAAACAATATGCTGTGTTGACAGAGTCACTCTTCCATTGACATCACCACTTCTGCATGGAAGTTTTGCTGGCATAACTATGTTCAGGAGGGGTTTTTTTTTTTTCCACACTCCTGACTAAAGTAGCTATGCCGGTAGTACGTTTCAGTGTAAATCAATCCTCAGTCTGGTTCCCCATAACACCTACTGCTTCTCTTCTGAGAAAAGGATCCCTTTTAAACCCTGCTATAGGTGGTTTTTTTTACTTCTGTTTTCCCAAGGTTTGACTCTCCTGTTTAAAACCAATCCTGTAGATACTGTAGGATAATGAGCCAGTGATTCTGGCATTGTCCTTTAACAGCTCAAGTGTTTACTGAGGAATGGCTTATCTTGAGCCATTTTCTTTCCTGCCTGTTTTTCCAGACACTCTTGTTGGTTTAAACCAATATAGTCATATAATAAATATTCCAATAACCAACATGCATTATTTATAATTATTACAGAGTAGCTCCAAATCTATCACCAGCCTACTCTGAAGAAATTTACTCTTGATACAAGACTATGCTTCACATTGAAGCTCAGGGCTGTTACTTGGGGAACAAAGGGAATGGCCAAAGCAGTTGGACTGGGTTTGAGGCAGATACTGTGATATCTCCATCAGCAGGCTTGTGCTGCTGCCTTAGCTAGCTGGATACTCCTGCTTCTTTCTGTTGTGATATGTTGATGCACAGCTTTGCTGCTGGTGCAGGGACCCTGATCTACTCCATGCTCAACTGGATATATATTCCCTTTGCCACGACCACCCTTTCTTCCTGCTCCAGGACCTCTGAGCAGTACCTCTGGCCCATTCTCTCCTCCCAGTCTCCTGACCATTCAGTGAAAAGGTACCTTTGAAAGCCCCCCTCTTCTCTAGGGAAACTGCCCTGTACACTGAGGACTGCCATATTTTGGGCCTAGATTTAAGCAATGTCCCACCTCCCCAGGCTCATCTCAGACAGAGGGGGAGGTAAATGGGTTTTTGATGTTCACCTGGGCAATTGAACAGAGAAAGGGGAGGAGTGTGCAGAACCACAGGAAAGTATGCCAGTGGCAGCTGCTTGGACAGACCCTGCTTTGGCTTCTTGATCCAGACAATAAATTGTTGCTTCAGTTCTGCAGAAACTTTTCAGGCATTAATTATCTGCAGTGAAGTTGATCATAAATGATTGTGGTGTGATAGGATCAATGACTCCTAAAGAGCTGTAATTGAGCACTTTGAGAAGCCTAACTTATTAGCAGTGTTAATCACACTGTTCACTGCTGCTCACAGTTGCCAACTTTCACGCGGTAAATAAGCACCCCGACTTCTACAATAAGCCAAAAATCAAGCTAATCCCATTTCAAAACAAGGCCAAAACAAGCCAATCCCTAAGAACCCCAACACTCTGACTAGATGACCCCCGGTGTGCAGTCTGGGACTGTGGTGAGCCCGCTATGTACCACTGACTCTCTCCCCCCTGCTTGTCCCTGCTTCCCGGGAGCTGATTTAAAAAAAAAAAGAACCTACAAACCAAAAACTAGCCAACAAGCAACTCACAAGCCAATTAAGCCAAAAACAATCCCAATTTCTACGGTTTTTTTTGTGGGTTTGGCATGTCTGCTGCTGCGTCCTCCAAATAATGGTATAATCCAGTCTGCCATCACAACTAACTGTGGAGGTGTGATGGACTTCAGAGTGACTTTCAAGTGAGGAGTACTCAACAGGTGTAACTGGCACACCTAAACAAATCCAGTTTTTATGTAAATATACTAAGCATGCATGGGGAGGGAGAGCAGAAAAACAGGATGGTTTCTGAACAATATTTCTCTGAAGCACCAAATCTTCCATTACTGTTTGTNTCAACTTTCACGCGGTAAATAAGCACCCCGACTTTTTCAATAAGCCAAAAATCAAGCTAATCCCTTTTCAAAACAAGGCCAAAACAAGCCAATCCCTAAGAACCCCAACACTCTGTGACTAGATGACCCCCGGTGTGCAGTCTGGGACTGTGGTGAGCCCGCTATGTACCACTGACTCTCTCCCCCCCGCTTGTCCCTGCTTCCCGGGAGCTGATTTAAAAAAAAAAAAGAACCTACAAGCCAAAAACTAGCCAACAAGCAACTCACAAGCCAATTAAGCCAAAAACAAGCCCAATTTCTATGGGTTTTTTTGTGAGTTTGGCATGTCTGCTGCTGTGTCCTCCAAATAATGGTATAATCCAGTCTGCCATCACAACTAACTGTGGAAGTGTGATGGACTTCAGAGTGACTTTCAAGTGAGGAGTACTCAACAGGTGTAACTGGCACACCTAAACAAATCCAGTTTTTATGTAAATATACTAAGCATGCCTGGGGAGGGAGATCAGAAAAACAGGATGGTTTCTGAACAATATTTCTCTGAAGCACCAAATCTTCCATTACTGTTTGTTGCACCACTAAGATAATGTACTTGTGGGATAATTGACAAAGCAGCTAATGTCTTTTGTTGGTAGTTACAGTTAAGGGAGAGGTTTCAGAGTGGTAGCCGTGTTAGTCTGTATCAGCAAAAACAACGAGGAGTCCTTGTGGCACCTTAGAGACTAACACATTTATTTGGGCATAAGCTGTATGTCCAAATAAATGTGTTAGTCTCTAAGGTGCCACNCGCTTGTCCCTGCTTCCCGGGAGCTGATTTAAAAAAAAAAAAGAACCTACAAGCCAAAAACTAGCCAACAAGCAACTCACAAGCCAATTAAGCCAAAAACAAGCCCAATTTCTATGGGTTTTTTTGTGAGTTTGGCATGTCTGCTGCTGTGTCCTCCAAATAATGGTATAATCCAGTCTGCCATCACAACTAACTGTGGAAGTGTGATGGACTTCAGAGTGACTTTCAAGTGAGGAGTACTCAACAGGTGTAACTGGCACACCTAAACAAATCCAGTTTTTATGTAAATATACTAAGCATGCCTGGGGAGGGAGATCAGAAAAACAGGATGGTTTCTGAACAATATTTCTCTGAAGCACCAAATCTTCCATTACTGTTTGTTGCACCACTAAGATAATGTACTTGTGGGATAATTGACAAAGCAGCTAATGTCTTTTGTTGGTAGTTACAGTTAAGGGAGAGGTTTCAGAGTGGTAGCCGCGTTAGTCTGTATCAGCAAAAACAACGAGGAGTCCTTGTGGCACCTTAGAGACTAACACATTTATTTGGGCATAAGCTGTATGCCCAAATAAATGTGTTAGGCTCTAAGGTGCCACATGGACTCCTCGTTGTTTTTTTGTTAAGGGAGAGGAATTTGATATTTGCAAGTTACTTTTTACAAGCATATTCCAAGTTCAATTAATATATTGTTATAAAAAATGTAAAAATGTGCTTCAGACTTAGTCTGCACTACAAAGTTTTGCCAGCATAGCTGTGTCGGCTAGAAGTATGGGGGAAAAATCACACTCCCTAGCCAACACAGCAATGCTCATACCTCCCCTCCCCCATGCAGATCCAACTACATTGACAGCAGAGTACTTCTGTTGGCTTAGTTAATGTTGTTCAGGGAGGTGTTTTAACTATGCTGTCAGAACTCCTGTCATCTCCCACTATGTCTCCACTAGGTGGCTCTGCTGGCACAGCTATACTGGCAAAGGCTCATACTGTTTCTCCGGAATAGGGTTGCTCTAACACTAGGGATTATGACTAGGATGAATTACAGGCAGTCCTCGGATTTACGACACAATTGGCTCCTGAAAATTGTGTCGTAAGTTGAAACGTTGTAACTCGGAAATGCAATACACTCCATTGCGGGACCGAGCATCGTAAAGTCAAAACCAATTGTTGTAAGTCGAATCAGGGTACCAATTCAGAAACGTTTGTAAGTGCCGTTTGTTGTATATTGAACGTCGTGAGGTCGAGGACTGCCTGTACTAGTTAAGGACCAGTTTGCAAAAGGAACAGTTGCAACTGGCCTGTATTTTTTTTTTTTAAAGGTGATATGATTGGAAACACAGTTTTTAAGAGGTGGTTGTTCCATTTTATATTTAATCTTCATTTATATCAAACTAAAATTAAGTTGAATTATCTTGCATTGAACTTGGATTGTTCTTCTTCAGGAGATAGTCCCTATTGTATTCCACTGTGAATTACGCATATACCCTGTGTGCCTGGAGTTGGAGAATTTGAAAGTAGTGTCCGTTGGTCTGTGCATGCACCCTGGCTTGCCTCGTGCTTCCGACCGAGGTGATAAAGGGCAAGGCAGACTGACCACCTCCTTAGTCCCTACTCACCACTGCATGGTCAGGGTCAGAATCTTTAGCGTCCTCAGCCCCATCCTTCCCTGTATCCCATTTGAGTACCAGACTTATGCCCAGTACTCCGGGCTTCAAACTCTGCACCTTCTGCCCACGATCCTTCTCAGTCAGCGATGACCATCAATGCTGCCTCTACTGTCTCGGAGAGGCCCATGTTTCGGCTCAGTACAGTATTTGTCAGTCCTTCGCTAGCCATACCTGAGAAGGACGGGCACTTTGCCTCTGTAAGTACCTCATGGAATTGACCATGAGGCCTCAATCGCACCCAGGCTGGGGACATTCCTCCCCCGCCCCCCCGCCCCGAGTACCCGGGCCTGAATCTGCAAGGATTGCACCTCCTGCTGCAAAGTGTGACTTCAGTACTGGAGGATCTAACCTCACAGCAGGCCCTAGTTGGGAGATTAGGAAGCATAGGAGTAAATCTTCATCTAAATCCATTCCAAAGATACCGGGCGTGCCTAGAAGCAAACCCACTGGCTCGGCTCATGAGGATATCTTATGTCCGGATACCATCATCATCGCTGCCACCAATGGCCTGGACAGTAGGAGTCCCTCTTACACTGGGGAGATCTGGATCCATGGTTGCACCATAGGATGTTTTTTCTGTCCTGGACCCAGAATCCCTCCTTCCATTGGGATTCTCCATTTTTAGGGAGCTTATATCACCTCCGAGAGACCTGCCGCTGGGACGGGAATTTATCACTCCCACTTATACAAAATGTACACCTCTCAATCAGCACCGACAGTACCACCATCAGAACCCGAGTCAACTGTTTCTTCCTCAGGAAACTTGGAACCATCAGAGGAACCACTTTTCCTGTACTGCCATTCCCCATGAGGCCCGCATGACCCTAGGACCAATCACCACCTCCCCTGACTCAGTTTTACTGGTACCTGATGCCACCACCTGTCCACCCCACCTACTGGCCATATTGTATCCCCCTTTGGAATCTTTCTGATCCACTAGGGTGTCATCACCTGCCTCCCCTATGAGAGAACCTCAAATTTATCCCCAGATCCAATAGAGGAGGCAGGGTATTACACCCTGGTTCTGGCAGTTCAACCTGAACCAGCCAGACTGCCATCACCATCGCTGGATGAAGTGGTAGCTTTGGCATCCCTCACATCTGTGTCACTCCATTTGTAAGACAAAACCTTTGTTGCCTTCAGGCATGGCTACAGTCAGTTTACTCCCCAAGCCGCCATTCTATGAACCTCATACTGAAAGTTCCCACTAAGGTACCGTTGTCCCTCCTTGGTATGCTTAGGGGTCCCCTTTCTCCCCTCCGTCCTGGACAAGGCCATTATTACAGATGCGTCCCTACTAAGTTGGGGAGCCCATGTGGGCAACCACATGACACAGGGAACATGAACATCTCAAGAGTCCAGAATGCACACCCATGTCCTGAAATTACAGGTGCTATTGAAGGCATACGAGTTCTTCTTCCTTTCATCAACTCTCACCAGGTATGTCCTCATAATGTCAGAAAACACTCCGATGGTTTTCTACATCAACAAACAAGGGGGAGTGAGATCGGCCTCTGTGTGCAGAAGCAGCCAATCTCTGGAACTGGTGCATCAGCAATCAGATCATCCTACCTTCCGGGGACGCAGAATATGCTTGCAGACACTTCGCGATTGACCACAAGTGAGAGCTTCACGACACGGGGCTTCATGACATTTTCACATGATGGGGGGACCCCAACCAGGGATCTGTTCACTTTCTGGGCCAACAACAAGTGTGCCACGTGTTGCTCCAGGGGAGTCCTAGCTTACTGCTCCCAGGGCGACCATCTCCTTTTTCCCTGGTCATACCAGTTCAACTATGCCTTCCCTCCGCTACTGCTTCTGCCACAAGTGCTATGCAAGATCCGACAGGACAGAGCGACAGTCATCCTGATAGTGCCTTTCTGGCCCAGGCAGTTTTGGTTCCCCAAAGACTCCCATGCCTGTCATCTCATCCTCTGATTACCTTCCCAATCTTCCCTGAGCTCCTGACCCAGTGCAATGGCAGGATCAGGCATCCCAATCCACTACCACTTCACCTCAGGGCGTGGTATTTAGATGTTCGTCAGCCCTAGAATGGGTGTGCTCCTTGACCGTGTGAGACATCTTTTCTAATAGCAGAAAGGACTCACCTAGGAAACATTACCAATCTAAATGGAAATGCTTCCCATCCTGGACACAGCAGAGAAGCGTTCTACCAGAAGCTATGGGTATCCCACTCATCCTAGACTGTATCCTATCTTTGAAGACATCAAACCTATTCCTCAGTTCCCTGTGAGTCCACTTGGCAGCTATCAGTGCATTCCATCCCCCTACGGAGGGCTACTCTTATTTTCGCACACTTGCTAACCACTCGATTCTGGAAAGGCCTGATAAGAACTTTCCCACCCTCTCAAAAGATAATACCCCGTGGGACTTGAATCTCACTCTTTCAGTTCTGACACAGGCTCCTCTGCCCCTTTGAATCCTTAGTGACTTGTTCCATGTCCCTCTTCTCCATGAAGGGCGCCTTTCTTGTAGCCATTGGCAAGGAGGGTTGGTGAACTTGGCACAATGATGGCAGACCCGCCATACACTGTATTTCACAAAGATAAAGCTTCTTTATACCTACACCCCAAATTTATCCCAACGTGTTTTTGGAATTTCACCTTCACCAATCCATTCCTGAAACTACACACATATATAAAGAGCATAGGCTCCACTCCTTAGATGTTTGACAGGCCTTGGCCTTTATCTGCAGAGAACAAAACCATTCAGAAAGTCCCTGAGGTTGTTTGTCGCTGTCATGGAGAGAGTCAGAGGTTATGCCATCTTCATCCAGAGAATTTCCAAATGGATATCTGTTTGCATTCTATTCTATCAGCTCTCAAACCTCCCTCCTCCATGAGAGCTCAAGCCACGACTGTAGTGTCTCTTCAGGACGTCCCCCTCTTAGACATCTGTAAAGCGGCCACATGGAGCTCCATCCACATGTTTTTACAAAATGTTAATGTTCTGGTACAAGATTCAGCTGCTGATGCCTCATTTGGGATGGCAGTTCTCCATTTGACCCTACCATCCTCATCCTTGCACCTCCTCTTACTTAGGTACTGCTTGTCAGTCACCCACAGTGGAATACCATAGGGACCATCGCTCAAAGAAGAGGAGGTGACTTACATGTAACTGGAGATTCTTTGAGTTTTGTGATCCCTATATGTTTTCCATAACCCCTCCTCTTTTCTCTCTACTTTGGATCTTATCTGATTTGTGGTGGTGAAGGAAGTGATGTGGCTGTTGGTCCACCCCGCCCTTTATTGCCTTGGTCAGAAGCATAAGGTGAGCCAGGGTGCATGCACAGACCAACAGATGCTACTTTCAAATTCTCCAACTGCGGGCTCATGGTGCACATACATAACCCACGGTGAAATACATATAAGGACAACACATCTTGAAGAACCTCTAGTTACAGGTAAGTAACCTCTTCTTACATGGAATTATCACGAGGTGAGCAAATACAAAAAATGAGGTACTTGTAGGCAAAATCATCAACAGCAGGTGCTATTGGTAGGCTGCCACTAATTTGCTAGTCTAGTTTGTAGGACAAGGCCCAAGTCTTATCACTACATCATCCATTAGTCCCATAAAACTTTACAAATTTTAATTATGTTTATCTTGAGGTCGTTTAAGGCTTTCCTTCAGAAACTTGCTCCAGGAAACTAATCTTTTGAAAAGAAACAATAACTGAATAAATATCAAAATACTTTTAAGTTTCTAAGAGATAATCACTTGAGAGGCGGTGTCTGAGGGCAGGACTGTAAACTAGTAACTCTAGATCTAATCCTCTCTAACACAGACTTCCTTTTTACTTAACCTCTCTGCCTTCCTTTCCCCCATCTGTAAAAGAAAGATTTAATCCACCCAACATGAGGCGTAAGGATTAGCTAATCATTTGAACAGCACTTTAGATATCAAAAGCATGATCAAAGTTCTAAATATGGATTTGATTTACAATGTGGTTTTTTGGTATTTCAGTTCACTCAGAAGATGCTGGATAGCTTCTATAACTTTGCCTCATCGTTTGCTGTCACGCAGGCCCAGATGACACCGAATCCCTCTGAAGCTTTCATTCCTGCAAACGTGGTTCTGAAATGGTAAAGGAAAATATCTCAAGCAATAAGCTAATTTCTAGGCACCAAAATTATGGGTTTAATAGCACTGAATTAACTTTCATGCCATACAGCAATCTTACTTTGAAAATACGTAACTAAAAGTTCTCCTGTTGACTTTGTTACACTATAGTAGTTTCTTATATTCTGTTCTATGTAGCCTCTTTAAATACTAAACTTGGATAATTAAAATGCTGTACCTATCTCACTCTTGTTTGCTACCAGGCAGCTTAACTGCTATCTGCAGTATGTGGCTGATTCCGGAAGCTGCCTTTGCTCCTTGTAATGGTACTGACCATGGGAAAGCAGAACACACTGCCGTCTCTTGGGCTACAATCAATGTCTCTTAAGTTCTCAGGAGTACTTAGTTAACAACATTGTGTGAACACTCCTAGTCCTTTCCCCACATAATCATCACCTCTTGGCCCAGGGTACATGTATTCAAAGGATGTTGACCTAGACTAGGTTTTAAAACACTACTTAAAAATGATTCAGACTGCCTGAACATGGTTTTGAAAGCGTGGGCAGGGCAAAGTATGTTAAATTAGTTTAGCCTAATTAAAAATCATGCCCCAAACTGGTTTGGGTAACAGTTCCTAGCCACTGTAGGTCTGGAAGTGTTGGGGGACAGACTTTTAATATACAGTAGAACCTCAGGTACAAACACCAGAGTTATGAACTGACTGGTCAACCAGACACCTAATGTGGAACTGGAAATAAGCAATCAGGCAGCAGCAGAGACACCGCCCCTCCCCCCCCCAAAAAGAGAGAAAAAGAAAAGCAAATGCAGTACAGTACTGTGTTTAAACATAAACCACTCAAAAAAAAAAAAAAAAAAGGAAAGTTTAAAAAAAAATGATTTGACAAGGTAAGGAAACTCTTTCATTTAAATTAAGATGGTTAAAAACAGCATTTTTCTTCTGCATAGTAAAGTTTCAAAGCTGTATTAAGTCAATGTTCAGTTGTAATCTTTTGAAAAAACAACCATAACGTTTTGTTCAGAGTTACGAATATTTCAGAGTTACGAACAACCTCCATTCTCGAGGTCTTTGTATCTCTGAGGTTCTACTGTAGTTAGTGGTTCTTGGAATTTTAAATCCTAAGATTTACCCTGAACATAGGTGGTCCATTCTTATCCTTTGATTCTGATAGCACCGAGAATGTGCTAGGCACTGTACAATTGTAAAGGAAGGCAAGATACCTGAAAGAGAAACAAAGGGTAGGGGAAAGGAGTTAAACAAATAGTCAGGATAGTGACTGGTCAAGTCCTGATACAATTTTGATAACTGTCACAGGGAAGCTCTCCCTTGAGTGGCAAAACTCCTAGGGATGCCCAGTCCCAGCAAAAGGACCTTTCCAGAGAGTGGTAGGAGGTCCATTTCACTGGGGAGCTACACTCTATGCCCCTGTTGGGATTCTGACGTGAAGACTTGCTTGAGTGTCCTTTTGGCCTTTGGTTAAATAAGTTAAGTTCCTGACGGGACATTGTTCACTACATAAATGCCTCATTGAATCTGTTGAAAAGCCATAGAGGCAGGGATGCACCCATTGCTTAATCAGGCCATCAGGGGAACATGAAGGGTTTGGCTAGGACGGGCACTCTGGAGGTCTGCACAGGCTATACCAATACATTAAAAAAAAAAAAAAATTAGAAATAGAAAAACTGAAGTGGGCCAGAGCAAGATAGGATCAAGCAATCTCCTTAGCTGACACAAGTTTTAATTGATCTATTAATCTGATCACAGCCATATAGGGTACCAGTAGTTTGACCCAGCTGGAGCAAGAATTTGAAGAGCTTCACACTCTGCTCTCATTTGAAGTTGTATCAGGTCTTTTCAGAGATGACTGTTTCTTTCCTGTGGCCATTGACTATTTCATCAATATGATCTGTGAAGTGTGAACAGCTTGTGTTGAAGTGAGGATTTTGAAGCTTGTTTTTTGGCTTCTGCAGGATCGAAGCCTGTAGTATATTTATTGAAAAGTCACACAATAAGTCTCATATTCTGCCCTGTTTTTGGAACCCCTTAGATCATTAACTTTGATTATAAAAATTCATTGTTTTCATCACTTATGCTCTTTGTCCAAGATGGGAGCAATAGAGAAAGTAGGATGGTCTGTGAATAGTTAATTTCACTAAGCATTAGCACACTGTAGGGAATGTTAGCATCTAAAAGCCCATTATTTTTATGTCTTTAAATTCAGCACTGGATTTTTGTGAAGTGTACTTATATTCTTAAAACATAAATGTTGGGGTTTAAACTACTGTCATTTCAGCATACATAGAAAAAATGGCAAACTACTTATCTGGTACTCTTCCTATGAATTATAAGGGAACATGACACATATGCATTAGTCTTCAATTAGGCTCTTGATATTTTCCACAAGAATCAAGAGCCTCATTTATTTCACAAGATGGAATCAAAGGGGACAGAATTAAGGGTATATGGGCAACCTTTACCTGGCATTTTCTAACTTTTGAATGCTTGACTTTGCAACCTGAATAATGTTCTTATAATGTAGTTTAGTATGTAATCCAAGAAATGTTTTGGTTTTGTTAAGTTAAGCATGACTGGGAAAACAGAGTTTGAGAAGACCATCCAGAGGAAAGATATATTTAAACAGTTTTCCATGCTGTGTGTGGGGGAAATACTTTAAATATTGCCTCTGTACAGATGACTTAATCTGTGATCTGGGCTAGTTCTTCAGTAATGGTTTGGAAAATTGAAAGCTAAAATTCTTGAGTTGCATCATTGGGAAGCCATTTTAATTGTGACAAACTTTTGTCTCTTCTAGGTATGAGAACTTCCAGAGACGACTGGCTCAGAATCCTTTCTTTTGGAAAACATAAACTTCAATCAGGTCTTTTGAAGTGCTTTCCGACTATAGTCATGTCTTAAAGATACAGTAAATCACCCCACTAAAGAAAATTGGTGGAGTAATCAAAGTCAAAGCAGACTACATGGATTTTATAGTACCATTGAAACTTATTTAAAATTAAAAACCTGAAAACAACTGCTGATCTTTGTGTTTTTTCTAGCTAAAAAATATTAAACTTCAAGAAGCCAATGTTGTATCTATATCTTTATAAGTGTAATTGTATCAATTTGTAATTACGTCCCATTTTAAAATGGCTGTACACCATATTTGTACAAATTTTATGAAGTATTGCAGCTTTTTGTTTAATGGTAAAGAAACCAAATTGAACCCTGTTCATCTTATTCTTAAGAAATGCTGTCAGCTAAATCACATTTTTACATTACTAATATCTTGGAACTAGAGGTAAGAAGCGATCACTTCTTATATTTTGCTCAGCATAACAGTCTAAGGGCCGGATCCCTAACTGGTCTAAACTGGCATAACTTCATTTTCCCTCTTCCTTCCAAGTCCTTGCAGGGCTTGATCCCAAGGGGTATGTGCTTCCTTCCACTTGTGAGAGTGGATGGGAGGGGCAAGCCTTTGGGCCTCATTTTCTTCACTCCACTTCAAACTATCTTTTAAAATGGCCATCACAGGCCAATTTAGGGGCCCAAATTAATATTCTGTAATGTCAAGCAAAGGACTTGTTAATGGGGTGAAAGAGGGAGGAAGGTTTGTGCAGCAGAGGCTATTTATACTGGAGGCTCTTGGTGGGTTCCTACTTAGCCTGAGGGGTTTACTTTTTGTTTGTTATGATGCACGATCTACTATGGAGGGGGAAAAAAAGTCTAATACTTTTTAATATTCAGAGTTTCTTTTTCACTAGTATATAATAGATAGTGGGGTTGCAGCAGTATCTTACAACAGTAGTTTAAAGGGTCTTGGTTCTCTTAGGCTTGCTTAAATAAGCTTATCATATGCAGTCAGTAACAGTCTTGTGTTGGCCTTGCTCAACGTGAAGCTGCCCTGACAACCGTTAACATCTGTTTGACATTCTAGTCTCCTTTGTACTTTGCTGTGATTCTATTCCAAGGATAAACAAAGGCACCTCCTATTGTTTCTGGTAAATTTTTCCTTCCCTCGTATATTCCCAGTCTCAGGGATTTGAATTAAATCAGTGCCTTTTCATAGCCTTTTGTTAGAGGGAATCTTAACATCTGTTTCATTCTTAATGTCTCAGTAAAGTTCCGAATGCTGCAAACAATATTCTCTGATCCTAAAAGTGCTTGAAAAGAGGAATCTCTCCCTTTTACTAAACAGCTGTTATATACATACACACACACACACACACACACACACACACACAAATATGGCAGTGTTATAGCTGCATTATACACTGCTCTCAAATTATCTAGCTCCTCACCCCTAAATTCTTATGCTGTTAACCAGTTTGCTTTCATTGTAAACTATGGATTTAATTCAGTCTCAGGTGATCCAGTTTGATTTGAAAGAACTTCATTATTTTGATTTCTGCACATTTCTCTAACTTTTTAGTTTCTTTGCCATTCCTCCAACAAACAAACCTCAGACTTTAATGGAAACCACAAGGCTTAGAACAGGGGTTCTCAAACTGGGGATTGGGACCCCTCAGGCTCACGAGGTTATTACATGGGGAGGTCGTGAGCTGTCAGACTTCACTCCAAACCCTGCTTTGCCTCCAGCATTTATAATGGTGTTATACATTAAAAACACTTTTTTATATATTTAAGGGGGGTCGCACTCAGAGGCTTGCTATGTGAAAGGGGTCACCAGTAAAAAAGTTTGAGAGCCACTGGCTTAGAAGGTCAGCAAGCCAGGGCCGTAACCTATTTGCAGTAATATTTCACTTTTCCTTAATCTCTTAAGTAAGTAGTGCTGCTGGAGCATGGTAGTATCGAGTCTTCTTAGTGCAGCTGTGAGGCAGGGAAGTATTATTCCTATTTTACAGATGGAGAGGGGCTAGAAATCAGTGAGTTGCATAATATGTTGGGTAGAAGATACTTTGCAGTAAATTGCTCATTCCTAAAAGCAAAAAAAATGCAATTTGGGATTTTAAAGTTCACTTTAAGATTGTTTGAAGTCTAGTCTGTCTTGTTTTTCTAAGTGAGACAGTGGCTCAAATGTCAGTGGGAAGGAAGATAGTCCAGTGGTTAGAGTATTAGCCTGGGATTTGGAAGACCTGGTTCAACTCCCTGTTCTTGTAGAATTTGTAGTGACCTTGGAAAAGTCACTTAGTCTGTCTGTGCCCTATCTATAAAATGGGGCTACTAGTACTTTCCTTCCTTACCTGGGTGTTATTCTTAACACCTTAGAGATTGGGAGGTGCTTTTAAGAGGACAGCTACTCTGCACCTCCTGAAGATCATTCTGCTTTACAGGGTCTCAGACTTGGTATGAAAAAGCAAGGCATTCAAAAATCACTAGTCACTTCTGAAAATCATGGCTGAGCTGTTTAATTGCCTATGTTTCTCTGTGTTAGGGTGACCAGATGTCCCGATTTTATAGAGACAGTCCCGATTTTGGGGGCTTTTTCTTATATTGGCACCTATTACCCCCAACCCCCGTCCCGATTTTTCACACTTTCCCTCTGGTCACCCTACTCTGTGTGTAAAAAGATATTTGCCTTTGCAAAGTGATTTGCAATCTATGGGTGTAAAGCACTGTATCAAAGATGAGTTCTAGGCTTTACTGGCTAAATGAGATTCTTGTGTGCGCATATACACTCAGAGGGACATGTGCAGGGTAAGAGATCCCAATAAATCAAAGTTTTACAAATGCAAGACTGGGGGACTGCTTCAAGCCTACTACGAGAAGTGACTAGTTTATTTCCATTGTCCAAGGAAAATAGCAATGCAGAAAGTAAACACCATAAACGGTAGTGAGGTTAGCGATCTATTACAGGAGTGGGTGGGTGAGATTCTGTGGAGTGCGATGTGCAGGAGGTCAGACTAGATGATCATGATGGTCTTTTCTGACCTTAATCTATGAGCATTAAAAATGAAAAAGAAACTAGATTTTAAAACTACATTTGAGTTTTAAAACTCTTAATGTTAGAGGTAAGGAAACATTGGTTTTCAGCAGATAATGTTCCTTTAATTCCTAAAATGTGGATAACTATTCCTCCACCTCATTAGTTGTGTTTTTTCATATATACTTATTACATGTGACAATACCCTTTCTTTATAACTCTCCATTTCCTTTGTGGCAATCTAAGGGCTTGGAAACACACACATTGTACTGCTTTACATATACTAGTCTAGTTAAAAAGTAGTGCACCTCCCTTTAAGGTGGATGAAATTATACTGGTATATTAAGGGAAGGGAAAACAACTACACCACTCCAAGGCAACTTTCATACCAATCTAACTGGCCATGCTAGGGGTTATACTGATATAGCTGTTTTGGTAGAGAATCACATTTCTGATAGCTAAATCAATACAAAAACTCTGTGTAGATCAGGCTTTAGTCCAGTCCCTGTACAAAGAATAATGTGCATGAGGAGGCAGAGGGGGGCTGTGCCCAGGTCAACCTTAATACTTTTCCTGGCATAGCTCTGTCAGTGACGAGTGGCAGGGATTCCACCCTTTCCCCAGATATAGCTGTGCCAGCAGAACTACAGAGGGTAGATGAAGTTGTTATAGCAAAATGATGCTTTTGAGAGCGTAGCTTATCTCGCTCGGGGGCTGGAATAAACTATACCCACTAGGAGTGCTTTGCTGGTATAGTATAGTGGTATTGCTACCCTGGCAAAGTGCTCCTACTGTAGACCTGGCCTTGGTCTCCATATTCCATCTAATGTACAGAACAATGCTACGTAAAGAACACACTAAGCAATGCGGCATGCTAGTTTAAAGGTAAACAATGTGGGGGTGGTTTTGTATTTAATCCATAGACTAGCATGCATGTCCCAAAGGAGAGTCTGCATCACTCTCCCCAATTGACAGACGGAGAGAGAACCATATAGCAAGTGACTTGCCTGAAGTTGCACAATCAGAGGTGGAGCTGGGAGGAGAACCCATCTCTACCCCCTTTCAGGCCTTATTGAACCCACCAGCACCAATGTATATAGCAAAGGTTAGGGCTCAAATTCTGTGGGAAAAGATAGCTTAATTCTCCCCTCCCTGGCAGTATAAAAAGCTCTTCCTTTTTAAATGCTTAGTTGTGATTGATAGCCCAAGAGAGGCTAGTCTGACAACCCTATACGTTACAATGTATTTACATGTGTCATTTTGGGGCTCTAGTAATGTGCTGTCAGCAGCTCTAGGAATTCCCATGATGAGATAAAACTGTCCTGGGAATGTTATATAGCTGCAACTGGGTCTTCTACTGTCTCTGTTTATGCAAAAGAAAATGTGTGTGCACACACTAAATCCTCACTCCCACTAAAAATCTGTATTCACCCCACATTTAAATACTAATGTGAACTGTAGGCAGCTAAGCTCTACCCTACAGCGTGCTGCCTTTCATTCTGAATAGATTTTGATCACTATAAAAAATATTCCCAAACCACTCCCACAATATAAGGCATACACAGATATTTTTACATAGCCATATTTTGCGCTTTTGTGCAATGGTTAGATGCATGTTAAAGAGGATTCAGGTTGGATTTGCTTTTTAGTCTTTTTATTATTATCGTGCTGGGGAGAGAGAGTAAACTAACTTCACTAAGGGAAAGGGGAAATGTTGCCCCCAGCAACCAGGGGCTGTGGCCATTTGCATGGTTAGGTCTTAATGAAAGAGCAAATAAAAATAAATCCTTCCTTCCCAGGCTCTAAGCAATGCGTTAAAGTTCACCCAAAAGGAGGCAGAGTGGGCAGCTAGGCTTTACACTGCCTGGCTGATGCTTGGAGTGCGACACACCCACCTGGGATCACCTCCCCTTGCCCTCCAGGCAGGAACTCACGGGTGGGCGGGGCCCTAGAGCCCCTATTATGACGTAAGCTCTAGCAACAGTGAGCTTCTCTCGCGTCCTGGATACGGCTCCCCCACTCCCCCCGCAGGCTCCCTTCCCCTCCCCCTGAGCAGCCCATTGAATCCCTGGCCCCAGCAGCTAGCTCTGTTGCCTTCTCCTTCCTTCTCTCCTCAGGGGCTCAGGGGAGGAGGGAGCGGAGCAGGGAATGGGGGAGAGGCTAGGAGGGCAGTGTGCTAAAGTAGAGAGAAGGTGAGAGGTGGGGAAGGCAGGAAGGTGACAGCCTCCTGGAAGAGGAAAAGCAGCGCACGCCCCTCTGCTTTCTGCTGCTTCACCTTGGTGGGGGATGTAAAAATGCTGGACAATATCCATGCTGCAATCCTCGAGTCTGGCAGGAGCGTGTTCCCAACGCTCCCAAAGCTCACGGCGGACGGTAAGGCCTTCACACACCCCCAGAGCCTGATTCGTGTGAATTTCATTGGGGAGACTCCTACCTACAACAGTGTTCTCCAGAGGCCCTTTGTGTGTCTGGTGCATGCCGGGGATGCCCATCCATCCTGCCACTTGCCCTACAGCGCGATGTACAGTGCTTTAGGCACAGATATGGCAGCCAGGGTGTCTGGGTTCTATTCCTGATGCTGCCACTGACTTCCTGCATGACCTTTGGACAAAAGTCAATTGCCAAAAGTCTGGGCCTCAGTTTCCCCATTTGTAAAATGGGAGAAATACTAGTCTCATGGGAGGGAGATTTGCCCAACTTAACTCATCTTAATTAAAGTGTTTGGTGCTCTAGAAGAGTATAGTGTGTGTATCTATCCAAGGATAAAATACAGCTTAAACATAACATGGTGTGTGAAATATAGGAGGGTTGTCGGATCCCGTTATGCCTCTCAATAGTCCAGTCCTCTCACAAGCATTTGCATGGAAATTCCATTGACAAGTTTCCCTAGTGACTGGGTTTAAGGTTTGCTTTTGGAAGGAAGAGGGTTATTTGGTTTTTTAATGAAAGCTTTAAGCTTCCTATGGTGCTTTGCTGTGCTGTAGTGACCTTGCCAGAAATGACAGGTCTTAGTGCTGTTCTAAATTAAAAATCTAAGCTTGTGAAAACTAGTTTTTGAACTCTGAACACCCGTCCACTTTTATGTGTCAGGTTGCAAGAACTCCTTGCCCAAATCATTTAGAATTTGTAGGAAAAATCTTTTCAACCCCAGACTCTTACTGAGTGTTTTAGAAGGGACTGAAGTCCAAATCAGGTTTAAAATGGAACTTGGTTCAAAACTTAACTATGGAGCAAGTACCATTGCTCTGTAGTGAATGTATAAACTATGCAGGATGCTTGTGATTACACTGGGATCCTGCAGTCTTATTAGTCAGAAAAGAAAAGTCCTATTTTCCATGGAGTGTGGTGAATTTGTGTGCTTGCCATCTAGAGATCATGACATATTGTGTTTCACTTGCATTTCAGAAGTCTTTAGTATTTGGGCCAATGTGTCTGAATTTGTGGAACGGCAGCTCTCCATGAACAAGGTGGGACTCACATCTTATTCCTCCTCTTGAACCCAAATGTTTCTAATGATTCTGATGCATGCCCATGCCACTAAAACCTGTTATGCACGCCTCCTCTTAAAGCAAGAGGCATGCACAGGCAAACCAAACCAAAGGTACATTGTTGTCCACAAATGTGCCACAGGCTTCTCTTACCTAGTTTACTGGGTTATTCAGCACAGTGTAGCATAGTAAAGTTAGATTTAAAAACCCCCCATAGATCTATATGTAAGGAAGCTTAACACTTTTTATGGAGGTGGGAATTTTAGTACGATATCCCTTTATACCTGTTTTACATGCTCAGAACAGATTTAAAAAAACCCATTGTGCTCATTTCTTTTGTTTTTAAAGGAGAAGTAACCCCCTTATTTTAAAAATTAGCCATCCACAAAATGGCAAATATATTAAGATTGGTACCAAGCCAACAGGTTGCTCTGGGGATTCCAGAAAAATCTAGCAGTACCCTAACGCACATCTTTGGCTATTTCAATTCACTGTGTCAAAAGAAATATACATTTCATAAGGTATTTAGATTGCTAAATTAAGCACTTAGATCCTGCTCTTGCCAATCCTTGCTTGTAGGAGTAGTCCTTACTCAGGGCAATGTAGTCCAACTATAGCCTATGGTGCTACTTGTGTGGGTAGGAGGCTTACTCATTGGGGTGAGGATTTGCAGAGTTGAGCTCTTTGGGGCTTCTCTAGATTAGGGATATTTATTTTGCTGTTACTACATCAATGATTTTTTTTCAAATAGCGAAAGGGAGGGAGAGGAGAAAAATAGGAAATATTTGGTGCTTTCAGGGAACTCTGAGAACTGCCCCATCCTGCTTCCCTGCACCGGAAAACATAAGGTGTGGATGGGATGTCAATCACCACCATAACAATGCTCTGGCATAGAATGACAAATTATGAATTGATTGTGATTATTTCGAAGCAAAAATGTTTCCCCTCCTTCCTGAATATTTATTATTGGTTATTTTTCAGGGTGTCCAAATACCAGGGCTTGGAACATTCTCTTTTTTAAGACAAAAATTAGATGTCGGCAACAATAAATTTATCCTTATTCAAAGACCTGTGTTTCTTCTGTCTGAGAAACTAGCCCAGATTCATGGACTCAAACTTGCCAAAATACACACTCCTGGTAAGAAGTTTGATTATGGCATTTGCCTTTCCTTGAAACATATTTGTCCTGTGCTATAGAATATCTGACAAGATTAATAGCTAAGCAACCAAATGTGATACATGTATAGAATTCCTTCACTGATAACTTAGGCTCTGTTGATAAGACACCAAGAGGGAATTTCTTTACAAGACACCGTTGCTTTTATATTGATATCCTGTGTAAGGTTAGAATGTTTCTGTTTGAAATGTTCTTTTACCTTCTGACTGCATAATGCCACATCTGTGGAGCTTTTATGATAGCTGCAATATATTCTAATAAAACTTTATTACCACTGAAGTTCCATATGCATCTTGCACAAGACTTTAGCTCTGCAAATTCAAAGCTTTGTGCCAGGTTTTACACATGCACAACTCCAAGTCAAAAGTGGCCTGCAACAGCTTTTTTATTTTATTTTAGTGGCACACACCTTAATAGAGTAATCAGCTGGAGACAGCTTAAAATAGACCCGAACAAACAATAGGTTTTATGAAGCACATGTACAGCTGTATGTATTCTGAACAAAAGTAGTTTCACATCAATACCACCACGTTTGCACAGAGTGGGGAGCAATGGTATTGATTATGCCTCTTGTGCAGCACCATGGGGCTGCTTTAAAAAAAATAAAATCCTCTTTTGAGTTTGAGTCTCAGTCTGGTGCCCCCTGGTGAGAGAGCACTGGTACTGAAGGCAGAGAAATTGGCAGACAAATTGTTAGGGCACTGTACTGTCGAAGGTAACAGATCTAAGAACTGGCCAGCATAGTCTTTCTACCATTTTAGCTATATTGGTTTGAAACTGGTATAATTAAATCGATAATGAGTATGGATGCAGTTACACTGTTATCAAGGTGCCTTATATGGGTATGGCTTCTTATGGGAATAAGCTGCGCTTATACAGTAATGCTTATTCCCATCATAAGCTATGCAGATATACGGTACCTTTATACCTGCATAAATAGTGTACACACTCGGGGTTGTACTATTTAACTATATTGGTTTTAAAGAAAATTGCACTCTTAACTGGAACAGTTAATTTGGTACAAAAACTGAGTGTAGACCAGGCCTGATTCTCCTCTGCATTATGTTGGGCTTATGCGGATTTCAATAGTAATGCGGAGTTAATAGTTACACTGGTGTACAGCAAAGGGTGTAATGGAGTGCAGAATCAGGCCCCATATCTCTAAGATGAGTTGCAAAATGAAAGTTCTGATCACTTGTGGTTATCAAAGATCACTGTATTTAAGAATGGGGTCCCGGTTAAATTCCTACTCTGGTTTCATGTTCCATCCCCCTGCAATTTCAACTGCATACAGTATTCTTCACTTCCTGTCCTGTAATCCTGTGCTGTATAGCTGCCATGTTTCATTTTTGTATTTTCATATTGAGGAAGTCATCCCTGTATAGCTGGCATATCAGTTTGCTTTTAAAGAGCTTGGGGTCCTTCAGGATGACGAGCTATATGGAGTTGTAAGAAGGTTAGTAAAACGGATATGATAATAGCCTCATAAAGGTTTTGTGAGGCTTTATTCAAGGTTGTAAAGTGATTTGAGCCTCTTACAGGAAGGTGCTACGTAAGTGCAAAATGTGACCCATTAATTCACAGCCTTGTTGCTGCTGTTATTTAGGAAGTCTGCTTGCTGTTTGAATTACTGGGTTCCCCTGATTGTTGATTTCAGGTGATATCCCAATTATTCAACTGAACTTCATCATGTTATCCCTGGAGGGTCCCTTTAACAGGGAGATAGTGGAAGGATGTGTAAAAGAGACCCTGCTTTTTTTCTCACGATCCATCGCTATCAAACAGAATGTTGAATTCACTTTCAAGGGAATTGGAGTTCTCGTTATCCGGGACAACAAAGTGAAAATGAAATTTTACAAAGATTTCCTTCAAGCCATGGATGGCAGTGGCAATCTGGTGAAAGCTCTTTCCAATGTAAGTTTATCATTTTCCCAGGAGAACTTAAATTATTTTGAGTCAGTATCAGTCAATAATGCCTATTAGGCAGGTGGTGAGTCACACTGTGCACACAGCCAGTCTTGTGCTGTATTATTCTTACCTTGTCCTCCCATATTATTATAATTTATTTATTATTTGTTTTCTAGTAGTGCCTAGCGGCCTCCACTAAGTTCAGAGCCCTGTTGTGCTCAGTGCTGTGGATACACATAGTAAGAGACAGTCCCTGATCAGCAGTCCTTACAATCTCAACAGACAGGACAGCTCAAAGGAAACATTGTTATCCTTATTTTAAAGATGGGGAACTGAGGCACATACAAACTCAGGGTATGTCTACGCTATAATTGGAGGTGCAATTGCAGCACATGTAGACATACCCAAGCTAGGTTTATTCTAGCTAGCTCAGGTACCAATAGCAGTGAAGCCATGGCGGCACGGTATGAGCCTGCTAGGGAGTCTGAGTATGTACTCAGGTGGCTAGCCTGTGCTGCCATGATTTCACTGCTATTGGTACCTGAGCTAGCTAGATTAAAGCTAGTTTGGGTATGTCTACATGTGCTGCAATCACACCTCTGATTGTAGTATAGACATGCCCTCAGTGACTTGCCCAAGGACACGCAAGAAGGCTTTGGCAGAGTCTGGAACAAAACCCTGATCTCCTGAGTCCAATCCAGTGTCTCTCTCCCAATCCTACATATTGCATCTTGTCATAATGCTCTCTGGAACAGGGACCGTCTCTTGACTACATGTTTGTTCAACCTTTAGCACAACAGGGCCCTGATCAGCACCTCTAGGTGCTACTGTTGTACAAACAGTAATGAATAATAGTACTCTGGGCAAAGAAAAAGAAGGCCTGAGTTTGTGTCTTTCCTTGGTACGAGGACAGACATTTTAGTAGTGGGAAAGACTTGCTGCAACTTTGTGAATGAAACCTTAACTGAACTAATTGTAGTCTGTTCAAGTCCATAATCTGCAGGAACTGTACAAACCAACCAACCAAGCAGTGCTTTAAAACCATGCTAGTAACATGTGTTAACCATGTACCTGTCTCCACTTGCTTCTCTATTGGAAAGTAAATAGCCTCTTTATTGAGTCTAATGATTCCTGACCACTCAGAAATCATGACAATATTATCATTCATTATCAGTGATTGGCTGGGACAGTTTCCATCAGTTACAGTGAAGGGCAAATGTGAATGAAATAGAATTTTATGACAGGATTTTGGAGTAGCAGCCTGTTGTTTTAGAAGTAGAAAGGGTTGCCTTGTTTGTTACCTGCTAGACAATGTCCTCTGAGTTATCTCAAATGTTTATTGTTGTAGAGGCCCGGGACGGGCGATTCAGTCATTTCAGGCAGAGAAACTGCAATGTCTCAGTCCCGTGCTTGCAGTGTTGTCATGTTTCCAAGGTGAGTACTTTTGCTTCTTTACCAGTTCACTGACCAAGCTAGCATCTCCTATCTTACATTTTGGAGCCCTGAATCTATTGTGTTAGGGCTTGTCTTCACATGGAATTATTACTCCAGAATACCTATTCAGGGTAGCTATTCCAGGATAACTCTGTGTGGGCACTCTTATTCTTTAAAAAAGGATTAAGCTAAATTGGAACAAGGCACTTTTATCCCAGGATAAGAGAGTCCACTCATGGAGTTATTTAGGAATAGTTGTTGCACTTTAACTTCACACTTTAACATAATCTGAATTAACTTCTAAATGTAGACAAGGTTAGATAATGATTTTCATAATGCTTCACCTGCCTCATCTCTTTCTTTTGTGTAAGATTTCAAAAAGAGTTAAAATATGTACGCTATCTGATTTTTACATGAACAGCTTCCCTTAAATTATGGATCTGGTCTTAGACTTACAAAAGTCATATGGTCATGTAATTTTACTGTTACACCTCTACCCTGATATAACGTGACCCGATATAACACCAATTCGGATATAACGCGGTAAAGCAGTGCTCCAGGGGGGTGGGGCTGCGCACTTTGGTGGATCAAAGCAAGTTCGATATAACAGGTTTCACCTATAACGCGGTAAGTTTTTTTGGCTCCCGAGGACAGCGTTATATCGAGGTAGAGGTGTATTTGTGGCATTCAATTGAATGAATACCTACCACCAGTCTTCCTGGGTAGAAGATCTACAGTAAAAAGTGACAAGTCAAAAAGATATCTTGCTTCCCTCTTCAATAGCAGTAGAATATGGTAATTCCCTTCCCTTCCCTTCCTAACCTAACTGAGGTACACAACCTCCCAGGGAACCATTTGCTCCTTTCCCCCAGAGGAGGAGTTCCACCCTGTCTCCCACTTCCCACCCCATGACACTGGTTCAGAACAGGAACTATCCATTCATGTAACAGTGATGGGTTTAAAATATGACACCTTGTGAATCATCAGGGGTAGATTTTCACCATTAGAAAACAAGGACTTTCCAATAGTATAAATCATTGATTTCTAGTCCTAGTACCTCATGATATGTTGAACTGTAAAACTACCGCACTGTCATGATATTTTAGGTAATTTTTAGAGATTTCTAAAATATATTAGTTATATTTTTTCCTCTCCCTCCGAGTCCCATTTGGGTGGACTTTAGGTAACTGAAGGGCTGATCCTGAGAGGTGCTGAGTACCCATTACCAAGTTGCTCAGTATGGGTAATGGTAATGGGTAAGGGTGCTGAATGAGTACCCATTACCAAGTATTGCCACCTTTACTTCTGCACTGCAGCTGTGGGGGCCGCTGCCTTCAGAGCTGGGTGCCTGGCCAGCAGCTCCTGCTCTCCGGCCACCCAGCTCTGAAGGCAGTGCAGAAGTAAGGGAGGCAATACCACAACCTACCTACAATAACCTTGCGACTCCCTCCCCTCACAACCCCCTGTTGGGTCAGGACCCCAGTTTGAGAAACGCTGGTCTCCCCCGTGAAAGCTGTATAATATAGGGTAAAAGTACACAAAAGACCAGATTTCACGGGGGAAGGCCAGATTTCACAGTCCATGGTGCATTTTTCATGGCCGTGGATTTGGTAGGGCCTTAAACATAGAGCTTTGGTGTCCTTTGGTATAAAAGGGGTTATAGAAATGTAAATGACTGAGAATAGTTGAGTAAACTGAATACTTTCTGCCTTACTTCATGACATATAGATTGCCATAAAGAATAATTTTTGTTACTGTCCATTTTTATGTAAATCATTTTACATGCATAATCCTTAAGGCTGCTGTATATTCTGCTTTTGAAAAGTGCAATCTTTACAGTAGTGCTAAAGATACTTGTGTGACCAGGTTACTAATACAACATTGTGCCTTCTATTCTGGCATAGGTTCTACAAAACAAACTGACGTCTTTTCCTTGTTTCCAGGATTGAGTTGAAGGAAACAGACAACAAAGCAGCCATGGAAACCATCATAGAAGAACGTGAAAAGTCCAACAAAGAAAAGGAGCTAATAGAAAAAGAGAGAGCTCATAGTAACAGTAGCAGTAAAAAAGGTAGGTTTTCAACTGAATATTGATACAGGTTCATTGTCATTCACTTGTTAGACAATAGGGGCCAGGTTTAAAATGTGCAGTTTGAACATCGTCTGGGACACATTTAACCGTTGTAAGTATCCATCGTGGCAATGATCAGTCATGCTAACCATTGTGGAAAGGAATCACAAAAGGGTCCAACCTTTTCAATTCAAGAGGATATTTCCACTCAACTCTAATACCTAGCCTGTATTGCAAAAGGCTCTCTGCAGTTTTATGAGTTTGGCTAGGCAAAAAGCATTGAAAGTTGAGAAAATCTATTAGCATTCCAATATGGTGTGTGCCTCGTACAAAATCACAGCTGGCTTTTCTTTGTAGAGAAAGCATCCTCCTGTGATGATCATTTGAAGGCTGCCAGCCTATGCCAGTACTGAACTCTATCTTTAAAGCTGGGAAGCAATTTTCATTCTAACCCTCACTTTCAAGTTGCTCATAAACTTCACAAAAATAATCCGTTAGGGCTGTAAATTCTCATGCTTAGGGTTTATCTCCATAGGAAAGTTTTATCAATATATTGGTAAAAATAAACGAGTATAACTCCCTGTGTGGACACTTTTATTTTGGTATGTAACTCCCCAGGGAGAGTTACACCGGTATAGCTATATTGGTTTACATTCACACCTTAAGCCTGGTCTACACTGGGGGGGGATCGACCTAAGATACGCAACTTCAGCTACGAGAATAGCGTAGCTGAAGTCGACGTATCTTAGTTTGACTTCCCCGCGTCCTCACGGCACGGGGTCGATTGCCGCGGCTCCCCTGTCGACTTTGCTTCCGCCTCTCGCCGAGCTGGAGTTCAGCAGTCGACGGGAGAGCGATCGGGGATCGATTTATCGCGTCTACACTACACGTGATAAATCGATTCCCGATAGATCGATCGCAACCTGTCGACGTGTAGACGTACCCTTAGCTTATACTGCTGTAACTTTCCTGTATAGACAAGTCGTGAGTCTCAGCCCAATGAGCCACATTCTGCATTGTGCTTTATCGATGGACAGGGAATGGGGTCTGAGTCTAGCTGGTCAATTTATGGATAAGTTAGGAAGAGACAAATAAATCAGAAGTTATTCAGAGAAAAGCAGCTAAAAATGCTTTAGCCTGGAGGGATTGATAGAAAGTGGCTGACGTGCTTTCAAGGCTCTGAGCACCTGCAGCTCTCATTGAATTCAGCTGAAAATCAGTCCACTGGTGTTTAGTTTTGCCAAATTAAGCAGGGCTGAGATAACCATCTTCAGTTATTTATTGTTTTGGGGCTATAACCAGGGGTTATGGGATGAAATTAAGCAAAGGAAAACTTAGACTAACTGAGCCAGATGCTGGAGCTACATCATTTTATACCGGCTGAGGCTCTGTCCCACTCTCATGGAAAATATTCCTGACACTGAGATCTATTAGGCTGTGCAACAGTCTCCCAATGGCACTGGTAGCCCCATTCGTTGGAGCACGCACAGTATAGTGTATAGTGTGGGGAATGATGCTGCACTATAGAAGTTAAGAGCTGGGAAAGACCCATGATATTATGATTTTGTGTCAGACAGGTATTAAAACCTGTAGGTGACTGAAACTCCTCCATAACTAATGTAGTTCAGTGGTAAAAGAATGGTTTTACGGCACTGGAATCAATGGGAGTACTCACAGAATAAGTGACTACTAAGGCTATCAGAATCTGTTCCTAAGGCATTTTTAAACCATGGAAATGCTGCAGAACATCTACTGTGTGTGTCTTGTGTGAGCTCCCATGCTGTCCTGGTCTAAGTTGTCACAGAGATGCTGTTCTTGGGATTTTCCTTGTTTCACAATTACAGAGAATCTTCCCATTAAGCGCCTTCTGTCCCGACAATCTATTGTTCCTGCCAAAGTGTCAGGGTTCAATCTGACTGATGAGCTGGAGAAGAACATCAAGCAAAAGAATGCCCCTGAAAGGTGAGACTCCCTGGGAGCTGTGGATAAGGGTAACTATAAGCTTTTCAGTGTCTCGATCTTGCACTTAAATGCAGCTACAATGTCTGTATTAATTGTGAAAAGGAAAAAAGAAAATTATTTATTAAACTAATGAGGAAGGGGGATAAAATTTTCAAAAGTGCCTAAATCCCATTTTCAAACATGACCTGGGGGCAGGTTTTCAACGATATTTAGGCACCTAAAGATGAAGATAAGGCGCCTAGTGAGATTTTCAAAAGCACCAAACAAGTTAGGCGCCTACGTCTTCCACCACTACCTTTTCCTGCTCCTCCAGTGGCTGTGTTTTGTGCGGGGCCCGACCGGTGGACATGCTCTAAAGTGGCCTCTGAGCGTGTCTACTGGATCTGGCCCTGCAGGTGAGACAGGCAGGGGAATGCCTAGTTTGTGAATCCCATTGGGACTTATGAGCGAATCAAGTGCTGAGCTGCTTGGTGGTGTCAGGACACTGGCTGTGCACTGACAGAAATTTAGTGGACTTACCAATGGAAACCTAGGTGCTTAGGGACCTTAGACACCTACAGGGTTAGCCAGCAGCTGAGTGGGTTTTGAGGACCTACATTTTGGACTTAAATGCCTAAAGTGGCAGTTAGGCACCTAAATCCCCCTTGTGAATCCCACCGTTAGGAGCCTAAGTTCCATTGGCTTTCAATGAGATGTAGGCTCCTAAGTCCCTGAGTCACTTTAGAAAAATGGCAAATAAGCTCCCAAGTCATTTAGGTGCTTTTAAAATTGTTACCTGAATCTGCTTGATGTGGCAGACTCAGGCTCTGAGTAAAAGCTTTAGAATGTGGCCAATATTTTGTATCTTTGTGTCCATTAGCAGTAATCCTCTGAAGTCGGATAAGTAAGTAGATTTAATTTGTGTTTATTAGCATTATTGTACAAACATGTCAAAATCTAAGCTATTTGGGGATGAATAGTACAAATGGGCATTTTCTGTATAATGTCCCTGGGATGCCAAGTTCCAGCTTATCCCCTCGATCAGTGGATCAGTGTGCCAGTTTATTTTCTTGAGATAAAAGTTAATTACCTAAGTAAACTAAGGTTAAATATTCCCATTGACTGAAGCTTTTATCATGCAACAGCCCTTAACCCCCCCCAAGTCTACGGTAAGGGTGTGCTATTGACTCATCTCACAGTGCCATTGGATCATCTCACATTTTCTTGCTGGCTGGGAGGTATAGTACAGGTTTTTGTGAGCGTCTGGTGTCTACTTCATTTTCGTCTGACGCCATCTCCATTTTGTATCTGATAGTTTGGTAACTAAATGCAAACAATTATTCAAGAGGTTCAGGATCCTCTTACCATTCACTGTGGAGTTGAGTGAACCCGATCCTCCTACTTGATGAGAACAGTCTGCAGAGTTTATAAACATTTAATGGAAGAGAGTCAGAGTGCTCTTCTAATGGCTTCTAAATGTTTTCACTGCTTGTCTGAGCTTTGTTCGACACTATCAGTTGTTCCCGGAGGTCACTGAGACCCAATTCAGCCATGATTAAACACGTAGGAGCTCTTTGTTTTAATTTGACGGATACTGCTTTACAGGGCAAAGTGAAATTCAAACTTCTCATGCACCAAGGGGATAGAACAGTGCCCATCTCCATTGTTTGTCTGGGATTTAATCAGTTAACCTAGAGGCTTTTTCTTTTGTACTAAAGCTTATTACTGTGATGGGCACAATAGAATGGCCAGAGATTGATAGGTAGATAGAGTTGCTTCTCTCACCACATTGCTTTCTTTTTGTTTACAGCGTTTGCCACTAGCAATCTATCTATATTGATCTTAGGTACTTATATGGCCCTCATCACCGTAGTGCCTCACAATCTGTGTATGTACAATGTATGTATGTACAATGCCTGGTGTAACTGTCCCCCCAAGTGCCTGACATTTAGATGACACTGTTAGTTAAATAGCGAGAGGGGCCTGGATCTGGGACACCTTGAGCTTTAGGGAAGTTCAGACAAGATGAGAGTTGTTGTTCAGGATCATCGTCTCCCCCTTTCTGTTCATTTGAATACAGTCAATGAAATAGGAGAGAACTGAATGCAAGTTTCCATTCCCTGCCTTATTTATTGCTCATTTAAAGATGTACATTGCTGCTTTGCATCTGAACCATCTCTCTGCCTCTATGGCCCCTATCACCACAGCAGCTGAGCACCTCACAGACGCTATTGAATTTATTCTCGCCATGCGCCTGTGAGGGGGGCACGTGCTGTTATCCCTGTTTTACAGTCACACAGGGAGTCTGCGTCAGAGCTGGGAACTGGGCCATTGGACCATTAACCACTGGACGATCCTCAGTAGACGATGGATTGGACCCTAAATGATCTGTAGCACATTTTTTATTCAGCAACTATAAATGCAAGTGAATTCCTGCAGAGTTCTGTGTACTGCTTTTCTATTTCTCCATGTGGTAATTTAGTTAACTGAAGACTTGTTTATCCCTGTATTTAGGTATTCCTTCCTGGGCACATTTGGCTAACTGAGGTTTTACTGTGTTTCTACAAGAGATAGTGGATGAACTCCTACAATGGCTTCTGGGCCAGGCTGTGACAGTGTGCATGACAAAGCATCATATGTGCACCCTGATGTCAAACTAGTTATGGGCTGTGACACAGGATATGACCACACTGGCGCTAGAGGTTTATTTCCAGCTCAGGTAGACATACCTGTACTAGCTCTGATCGAGGTAGCATGCTAAAAATAGAAGTGTAGCTGTGGAGGCGCTTGTGGCAGGACAGGCTAACCGCCCCAGTACGATCCTGTCGGAAACCCTACTCAGGGGGGATAGCTGGTTCTGTGGCTTGTGCTGCTGCAGCTACCTTGCCATTTTAGCATGCTACCTCGGTCAGAGCTAGCGCAGGTATGTTGACTGAGCTGGGAATTACACCTCCTACTCCAGTATAACCATACACTGGAACAGTCTATCGTTAAGCTCAGTTGAAGCTTATGGTCTTGATTTATGGCTTTGAAGCCAATGCAAAGACTCTCCATATAAGCCCATGAGTTCAGAGGCCGATTAAGGCAAGGTCCAGGCCATGTAGCTGAGGAAGTGCAGGAGCCAATATTGCAGCTGTGAGCAACAAGGGGAGTAGCACACACTTGAGCACTGCTGAATGACTCCTGCTGCAGCAGGAACTAGACAGGGGCTAGCTCTCCAGTGCCCTGGGTGACAAGACCTAAGGGAAGAAAGGAGGGCAGCAGTTGAGAGCCCTGTGACTTGTGACTGGCTGTTTGGGAGCACCAATGAGGTTTTTTGTTTGTTCTTTTTACTCGAGGATGTAGCAACTATTTAGAGAATTTGGGCCCAGCTTAGTCTTAAGCCACCTCTTTATGTGTGGACACTATCCTCTGGTTTGCATTCATGAACATGTGTTTAGTTTCTCAGTGGTGAACCAAACTCCACTGCAAAACAGCCTTATGCCCAGTGTGTTGGTGTCTGTACACAGCACTTGTAATAAACTGATGCACATGTCCTGTTGTGTATTCCTAGTGCAACATCACCTGCTCCTCCGTGTTTCTCAAAGACAGAAACTGACTGCAGTCCCAACCTAATTCATGCTACCGGACCTAGAACCCCATCCCCTCTTTGTCAAGATCACGGTAGGGCTGGACAGGTACAAGATATGGATCTTATTTACTTATTATGTCACTTTTTAATCATAGCAAAATGTGGTTACCCAGGGATTGATTTTAAAACTGTCCCTAATGGCTGTTCACTATAACATTCAATTACTGTTTTTATAGGCCATATTGGATCTTACTTAAAAGAAATGCATTTCATTATACATGTATGAGTAAATCCTGGCCAACACTGTATTTTGAAGAAACGTATAGAAATACATTATTTGAGACCTGGTTATTATGGAAATGTTAACCATAAGGCTCTTCATTCATTAGTGATTATGGGATGTAGAAAATAAATAGTTTCCCTTTTGTGCACAAGTGTTTTGCCAAAAGAAGTGCTAAGGTTGCATATTTTGTCAATTATTTTTACACCTTGAAGTTTTCTGGGAGCTACTAAAGCAATGTGGGGACACTGCATTTTCGATTTGAAAAGGGATTAGATATTTATGTGGATATCAAGAATATCCGGTGTTGTCATAATTAATGACAACAAAATTTTTGAAAGGGATATTAAACCTTGTGATTCAGGGTTTGAGCCAATCTCTAACTAAGAGAGACCAGGATGAGAACTGTGTGTGGGGCAGATTATCCCACATCTGCCTACTTAGGGGCTCTTACACCTTCCTCTGAAGTGTCTTTTAACAGTGAGGGTAATTAACCATTGGAATAATTTGCCAAGGGTTGTGGTGGATTTTCCATCACTGGCAATTTTAAAATCAGGAATGAATGTTTATCTACAAGATCTGCTGTAGTTCAGACAGGAAGTATTTTGGGGACATCCTATGGCTGGCCTATGTAGAAGGTCAGACTAGATGATCACATTGGTCCCTTGTGGCCTTAGAATCTATGACTCTGGTGCTGGCCACTGTCAGAGACAGAATACAGGATTAGATTGTCCACTGTGGCTGTTCCTATGTTCAAACCATGAGTGCTGGCAACACTGATTGGGTCAGATCTTCAAAAAACCAGAAGTATAAAATTAGGCTCCTAAATCCATATTTAGGATCCATAAAATAAGATTTGTCAAAAGTTCTGAGCACGCAGCACCTCTGATTGGGGCTTATGTCCTAGTAATGCTGGCATATTAATTGTTGAGATCAATAGGAGCTGGTGGCTGCTCAGCAATTTTGAAATCAGGCCACTGATTTAGGAGCTTAAATATGTATTTAGGAGCTTAACTTTAGGGTTATTTTTTTTTAAATCTTGGCCACTAGCTATTTTGTCCTATTTTTAACTAACCAACCAACGGAACACAGACAACAAATATACTAACAGCTGGGAACATTTTCTGTTACTCTCACCTGCAATGTGTGCTGTAGAACCCTGCTCACTAATATATATAAACTGTGCGGTTTGTGCATGTCTGACTATACCTAAAACCAGGCTCTTCTGTGATTTTGTTGCCTCCATGTTTGATTGCCAATCTGATCTAGAAAGATTCTACTTCATGTTCTGGGTTGGAAATTATAAAGTCTAAAACAGGGGTCGGCAACCTACGGCACACGTGCCAAACATGGCACGCAAGCCGATTTTGGGTGGCACGCTGCTACCTGCCAGGGGCCCGGCCCCCAGCCCCACTCAGCCCCACCGCTCTCCCCTGCGGGGGCAGGACGCAGAAGCTTGGTCCTGCGGCAGCCAAGCTCCCCCCTCCCCCGCTTCTTCCCCCAGCGTGGTGCTTTCCTGCCCCTCCCCCTCCCTCTCCCTGCTGCCGATCAGCTGATCGCCCTTGCCAGGGGGAGTGGCAGCGTGCTCGCTGCTCCGTAGAGGAGGCAGAAAAGAGGTAGGGACGGGACCTTGGGGAAGGGGATGGAACAGGGCATATCCCTTCCAGCTCCCTGCCCTGAGCCGCTCAGCACGAGCCGAGCACCCCAGCGCTCTGCCCTCACCCCTGAACCTCCCCCCACACCCAGCCTTCTGCCCTGCACCTCCCACACCCCCACTGCCCTCTGCCCTGACCCCTGAACCCCCCCCCCCCCCCCCCTCCCCCCCCCCCCCCCCCCCCCCCCAGGTCTGGGGTCCTGGCTGCCGGCCCCTTGCCAGCCGGCGTCCCGTCCACAGGCCCCGCTCAGCCTGCTGCCGGCCTAGGTGAACAGAACCCCAGGCTGGAAGCGGGCTGAGCAAGCTGGCGGTGTAAGATCAGCATTTTAATTTAATTTTAAATGAAACTCCTTAAACATTTTGAAAACCTTGTTTACTTTACATACAACAATAATTTAGTTATACAATATAGACTTATAGAGAGAGACCTTCTAAAAAATGTTAAAATGTATCACCGGCATGCGAAACCTTAAATTAAAGTGAATAAATGAAGACTCGGCACACCACGTCTGAAAGGTTGCCGACCCCTGGTCTAAAACGACATAGCTGATAAGGGTAGGTCTACACTTGGGGCAGTGAATAGTGCACAGACACTGTGTACTCAGCTAGCACAGGTATAAACAGCAGTGGAGACGGTGAGGTAAGGCTTAGGTGAGTAAAGACATGCCAGAACAATTACCTTACGTAGCCCTCTACACACCCAAGCCATACCTCCCAGGTCTCTATTTTTAGTAGTGTAGTGTTCCATTGCCTTCCCACTGCTAGAGCCTTTCTGCACTGCAGTGAAAGACGCCAGCAGCAGGGAAAGGCTCTGGCAGAGGGAGGCAGCGAGAAAAGGCTCCACCACTGGGGAGCTGCCGGAGCCTTTTCCCACTGCCAGAGCCTTTCACTGCGGTGTGTAGCTACATGTACCCTGCACGTCACTGCAAGTGTAGCCATTGCCAAGCTCTAAGAGAGAGCCTGGTAACTTGTTTTTTTTTGTCAATTTCATGTACATCTCCTGCTGTTGGTCCCATGTAATCTTTTGCACAGGCAGACTGTTCCAGATCTAGATGTGCTAATAGTTATCAGGGATGGGATTTTCAGAAGTGCCTACAGATTTAGGAGCAAATTGAATTTCAAAATAGTTTTTTGCCACTACACAGGAACTGTGCATCTAGCTGCCCTTAGTAAGGAGGAAATAATTTCCCCCTAGTATTTTTAATTAAAACACCACTTGTAAGAAGGTTGGATTTTTTGAAGATTTGTGGAAGTTCATTGTAGGTGGAGGGTGAATAGAGGGTGAAAAATTAAAAGAGATGAAGGTAATGTGCATTCTTTTATATTTCTATGGGCCTCCAGGAAATGTGCTACCTGTGTATGCAGCGTGCTCAGAGGAACATCCCAGTGTACTTAAGCGAAGAGAGGCGGAGGAAAGAGCTGGATGATGACAGAATATTGGCGCAATACCAAACTATGAAAGACCAAGAGGCTCTTCATAGGCAGCAGGTATTCCATGCATCTGAAGAAGTGGGTTTTTTTACCCACAAAAGCTTATGCCGAAATAAATCTGTTAGTCTTTAAGGTGCCACTCACTCCTTGTGGTTTTCATGCAATTTGAAGCACTCAGAGAAACAGGATTCCTACCACCAGGGGGAGCTGAGTTTTGAATGTTTCAAAGAAGTAGGCAGGAAAGGTGTCTGTAGATCAGTGGTTCGCAACCTATTTGCCATTGTGGGCCACATATGCTGCTCTCTCTGTGGTATGAAGGCCGCATCCACACAATATATATATTACCTGTATGGCCCTGAGGCTGTCACATGGGCCGCAGCTGTGTACTGATTGGGCTGCAAATGGCCTGTGGGTTGAGAACCACTGCTGTAGATGCCTGTCTATTTGCTATTCAGAGAGAAAAATTCTAAATAAAAAATGGAGGGAATAAAGAGAGACCTGCTGCATCAAGGTCTTGGTCCAAAGCCAGCTGAAGTCAATGGAAAGAGCCCCATTGAAATCAGTAGGCTTTTGATCAGACCCTTAATTTAACTAGCACATTGTTGCTTAGCAGAAATCTCTGCTTGTGCCCAGAGTTCTGAAGACTTACAGCAGAATTCTCTCTGCTCGGCAGTTCTTTATATTCGCCGGTCTGGGAGTGAAACGTGCTCCAGTGAAGAGGCCCCACACAAGACTCTCTGCACCACTTCAGCCCCAGAGGTTGAGGGCTTAAATGGTGCAAAAGGCCCTGTGCTAGGTCCTTGGCATTGGCAGGCATTTCAGCCACCATGTGCAGACCAAGCATTGCCAGGCCAAGTATTCAGAACTCATGGGAATGGCTTAAAAACGATGATATTTTATAATAAAAAATAAAAATTTAGCTGTTTTTGTTTGTTTGTCTTTTGTTTTTGCCTCCTGGCTTTTGGGTCACATTTTCAAGCTTTTTGCTGCACCCATGACGGCTAGAAACCTTTTTTTTTTAAGAAAAAGTGAGAGCTGAGAGTCTCACCTAATCAAGACTGCCTATAGAATCACAAGAGTTGTGAACGCTGAGCTCTCAAAGAGACATAAAGTGATCCCTGCAAATATACAGCAAAATATCAATGCACAAACCTGCTAGGTGGATTGGAGAAGAGACTTGTGCCCTTAGGGGAGGTTGTGTGGCCTAGTAAATAGGGCCCTAGTGGTCAGGAGACCTGAGTTCTGTTCCCAGCTCTGCCACTGACCTGCTGTGTAACCCTGGGTAAATCATTTAACGTCTGTGCCTCAGTTTCTCCATCTGTAAAGGGAAGATGATGATACTCCCTTTGTAAAGCAGTTTTAGGTCTATGGAATGAAAAGTGTTGTAGAGAGCTGTGGTATTATCATTATTCACTATAAATATATTAGTTTTAGAAAGTATTAAAATGTTATCAGTAATATTCTTATTTTATGTAAATCTAATCTTTTAATGGTACAGTAAATAATATTAGGACCTAAACTATTAGAACTTGATCCAAAGCCCATTGATATCCATGGGAGTCTTTCCACTGACTTCAATGGGCTGGGGCTAAGGCCTTTAATGTACAGAATTATCGATTTCATTATAAAAGGAAGAACTTTAAACTGCATGTCCAGAGAATAGACATGTCATTACTGGAGGATTTCCTGGCTGTGCAGTGACATTACTTTTGCTCACACCTTCATTTAAAATGCCTCTCTTTTCTTTTCCTCCCACGATAGATGAAATTCGTGGCGAACAGAGAACAGAACCAAAAAAACGCTGCCTTTAACCTGGGGGTGGCTGAAGCAATGAGAAACCACAAGAATGAAAAATCCACAGAATTTTATGTAAGAGCTTTTGTTTTGTTTTGTTTTTTTAAGAAGAATAGTCCCATCTTGGTAACTTTTCTGCCCAAGCTGTGTATTGACTTTCCATTAGCATATATAACATGGAAAGAAACATCAGAAACTGGGTCACCCAAAGCATTAATAGACAAACCCTTTCAGTGTGAGAACTTTCAGCAAGGGAGACTATTAATGCATTAACAGTGATGCTCAGATTTTGTCATCATTTAGTCTGACCTGCCTAACACAGGCCACAGGACATCACCAGTAATTCCTGTAATGGAAGGAATTATTCTTCCCTGCGATGTAAGTGAACATTATCTAGCACAGTGTACTAGAACACAGTAATAACAATAGTGATAGTGGTGGGGCTACTTAGGGACATTAGTGAGACCTTTATCAACATTTTGCCACCAACCCCAGGGGAATTTTGGGGTGATTCCCCTGGTTCTGATGGGATTGTCCCCTTTCTGGATACTGCAAATGCATCTCTGCCTGAAATGATTCCGCAGTGTTCGTATTTAAGGAAATGATGCCATGTTTTCATGGTATCGTCTTCTATCTTGTTTCTCCCATCAGATATGAAACATGTTTCTTTCCTTGCAGAAATCATTTGTTTTTGTTAAACGGCCGCCCAGCCCTCCCCCCTACATCAAGCAAGAGGAGTATTCACAAGGCTTGTTGAAGCAAATGGAGGAGAAGAAGGAGAAGGAAGCAAAACTAAAGCAGGACAAAGAGCTGATGGATCGGCTGGAACAAGTGCAGCTTGCGGAAGAGTAAGTCTGCCTGTTGTCTCTGCCTAGGGTAGGAGCTAAGTGTGGTGCTGGTGGGAGTGGGTCCGTTCTACACGTCTCTTGTCCTTGGCACTAGAGTTAGGACCCAGAGGCAATGGTAGTAAAGCCAGTCTTGTTTAGAGCTGAGTGAAAAATTGATTTTTTTGGTTCTGTTGCCAAACCACTTAGTGTCAAACTGAAACTGAATTTTTCATTTTTTCTCGCCAAAACAAAAAAACAAAACAAAGTTGTGTTCGGGCTGAAACGGAATGTTTTGAATGTCGATTTGAAATGACATTTGGAAATGGACCATTCCAACATTTCAGATTTTTCTTTTCCGTTTTTTTTCTCCAGCTGAAACTGTTCACTGAATTCGACCTGAATTTCATGAATAGCTTTGGTGCCCTGAAAAAGGCATGTGTCAATGAAAGAAGTATATGCACGAAAAATGTTACCTACCCCTTGTCCTGTTCTGTTTTGAATGCTGGATTGGAACCCCCTTGAGAGTGTGATCAGAAATATGATTTTAACATATTTCTATTGTGTCTCTATCCAGTCTAACCTATCGAATCATTCCACACACCTACTGGTGTCTAAGCACCTGATGTTACAGGTCAGTTCTACAGTACAGGTCAAAGAGATACATATTGAAATACAACAACAAACCATCCCATAAATATCCTTAAAAATCTACATTCACCAGTTCACTCCTATACAGTTAGTATGGGGAATGAGGGGAAGCCACTGCTGCCTTATATGAAATGGCACAAAGATCAGGATTGTTGAGTTCAGAGTGACTTGGATTACTCTTGTATGGTAGAAAAGGGTCTTCTTGTGGGTAAGGACTGTTTTTATGTGTCTTATTCAGTGTCATTGCTAAGGTAGAAGAAAGTAATATTAGGCTCACAAATAAACATAAGGATCCAGATTCTGATTACGCTTATGCTGATGTAAATCCATTGAAGTGAATGGTAGTAGCCATTTCATTCCGTTATAGAATTACTCCAATCAGCGTTCTCTACAATAAAATGTTATCACCTCACCTTCCTATTCTATATAGCGTTCGCTTCTATGTAGATTCTTATCGCCATAGTATCGGAGCGCCTTCCAGTCGTGTATTAAGTGATATGATTATATGTGCAGTGTAACTTCTTGATTTGGTCTGGGTTCAGTTTTGGGTTGTGTATTGTTTACCTACATGCTACTCTGTGTTTGTATTAGAGAAGGCAGGTGGAAGAAGTGCTCCTTGCATTTGGAGTGGAAGGTAGGGGGAGGTTTGTGATGGTTCTTGGTTCCTAGGGGAGTTCATCCCATGGTCTCGGACTGGCCCTGAGAATGCTCTGTCTCCTACACAGATGAACTTTACCCTTATGGTAGGAAATTCTAGAGGTTCAGCCACTTGTGAACTGGTTTTTTTGCCTCTTCAAACACAAGGACAATGATTTAACAAACTAGCTGGCTAGGGTTCACTGTATGCATATCAAGTATCAGAGGGGTAGCCGTGTTAGTCTGGATCTGTAAAAGCAGCAAAGAATCCTGTGGCACCTTATAGACTAACAGAGGTTTTGCAGCATGAGCTTTCGTGGGTGAATACCCACTTCTTCGGATGCAAGTAAGTCTTACTTACTTACTTGCATCCGAAGAAGTGGGTATTCACCCACGAAAGCTCATGCTGCAAAACCTCTGTTAGTCTATAAGGTGCCACAGGATTCTTTGCTGTATGCATATCATTGCCCCCTGCCAGATGGAATCAGATCATTTACATTGTGTGTCATAGGCCCTATGCTGCTAATAGTCAATGGAGGCTTCCTTTGGTTCAGATTGTAGGGGCTGACTGTGTTTTTGGAGCACGAGGAGGTCTCAGTTCAATTCCTGCTGAATTTAGGAAATTCCAAGCTGCCAAGGTATGCAGCAGCATAGTGACAATCCTAATAATCTGATGTGGCCAGTGATTTGTTGCTATATTATCGCATGTAAGCCATGGTGATGCACACAGCTCAAGCTCAGTGTCATAAGTTGTCTTACTCTATCATGGAAGTCATCATTATTAATAATTATTGTTATAATAATTTTTGAGGGAGCAGAGCCATCTTGGTAAGAGAGAGAATCATGGGCTATAACCGGTAGCTAAGTGTTATGGACTCAGATATATTATTGGCAGATCTGTATTTCACAGGGCTTGCCTGGATGAATCCTGCACTTATTTCTTGGAAATATCATCTCAGTAAAACTCTTGTGACTCTTTTGTATTTTTATTTCTAGGCTAGCTGCCCAAAGAGCTAAATATCTGAAGGGCAAGATGGAAGAAATGCAGTGCTATAAGAGGGCCTTGGATACACAGGTAAAAACTTGTGATTAATAATTATGTGTTCCTCACCAGGCCAGGTCCACTGACCTGATAGTGACAAAGTTATTTAAAATGAAAAAAAATCCTGTGTTTAATAACTTTCCTACCTATTATGTGGCTAAGTGACTTGTCTTTAAAAACTGGAATGTTTCTCAGAAAGTTGTGGAGAACGGTGGAAATATACCATATCTGAAGTGACATATTAAAAAACTCTATAATGATCTAAGCCATAATAAGATCTTCCGAAGTTTTAAGAATTATCACTATAGCCAGTATTTTAAAGCTGTTAAGATGGTGAGTCTATTTAACACCTAAAATGAGGCATAGTTTACAATGTTTCTATTGCTGGCTGAGAAAATACCCGTCCCCCCTCAAACTAGTTATCTAGAGGTATCTGTTTGGATTGAGCAGAGCTATACAAAGTCATGATGGAATTTCTTGAGAAATTTTGAATGAAATTGCCACTAGATTCCAAAAGCTTAGGTAGCATTCAGTCCCTGCCCTGAAAATCTTACAGACTAAATGGACAAAACACACAAAGGGCAGGAGAGGAAACAGAGTCACAGAGAGGTGAAGGGATTTGCCCAAAGTCACAGAACAGTGGCATAGCTGGGAATAGAACCTAGGGTGTCCTGATTCCCAGTCCAGTGCCTTATCCACTACATCATGCTGCCTCCTCTACTACATCATGCTGCCTCCTCTATAAGGTGATATTTAAAAAGGAAAAATATGGACTTGAATATCAATAAAAAATGCTTCCTGACATTGAACTATAAAATAATCAAGGGAAGTGGTAGAATCCTCATTGGGTGTGGCATTTAAATCCAGAATTGAGAAAATGGATTAGCTGATTTAATAGGTCTTTCCCCATCCCTAGCTTCTGTCATTCAAAGTTTTCAGAGCCATGCATGAGGTTAGTTCTATCATGGTAAAATCTTCATATCAACCTAATACAGATAAAGTTGAAGCCGATACAGTTGCCGGTCTGTGAGCCTGACTCAGCAGATCTCATCTTTGGGAAGAGTGATATGACCAATGAGAAGCTTGCGGAAAAAAGGCAGCGAGCCCAGGAGTTCTACAAGCACCAGCTGCACGCCACAGCCCAGCGGAAGAGGACGGCTATCCTCAATCAGCTGGTGGAGCAGAGGAGAGAAGCTGACATGCTGCAGAGCGCCAAGAGAGAGTAAGCCTGCAGCTCAGTCCAGTACACCATTTCCAATGAAGCCTTGAGAAAATTCAACAGCAGTAATGAAATTGCCTCACAGGGTTCTGGGGTAGGGCAGGAGGGTGCATTTTCTCCTCTTTAAGGCCCCAGTCTAGCAAAGCATTTAGGATACAGGCTTAAAGTTAAGCATATGTGTAGTCCTACTGTCTTCAGTGAGAACTATTCACATGCTTAAAATTAAGCCTGTGCTTAAGTGCTTTGCTGGATCAGGCCTAAGTGGAGAGACTTGGAGCCTTCTGCTGGGATTAACTCAGTCAGAGCTGAACTTTGTGGATTGGGCCCATTTCTGGCTGAACATTTCAGACAAGCGCCTGAATTTGTAGTTAATCTTCTCAGCTGAGCTGGTGGCCTTCATAGGCTCTGCCAAGAGCAGCCAGATCTGCCCAAGACTGTGTGGGGTTTCTAAGCACCACAGCGTTTCTGGCTCAGGTAGTGCTCTCGGTCCATGTGAAAGTCATTAACTTTGTCACAGCCTCCAGCAGCTCTGTGGCTGGCTGGGAGAGGGAGTCATGTTAAACAGCCCACCAGGCTGGGGCTGTGGTTAAAGAAACCCAGGGACAAACTGACAAAGTGGGGGAGTGGGAGGTAGATTCATCCATGAATCATAGGAGAGACTTTTTTAATAATGTTTCAGGTGGATTGCAGACAGAGGAGCGCAGTTTGAGAAAATATTCCAGATGAATTTAGCAGTGCAGGACGACTGGCAAAAAAGCGCTGGAATGAAAAGGCTAAGGGAAGTTGAAGAGAAGCTATTTGAGCGGTAAGATTCCCAAACACTGAGGGGATTTCCCCTTTCCCGTCTTCCTTTTTTCCCATTTTTGCCGCTTTGCTACAGTGCCCATCCTTTCGCCAGTCATACCTCCGCAGTGCTTTGCCTTCAGTGCATGGGGAAGTGGCAACCCCCTAACTGATCTCAGTACTGCTTCATGCTTGAATGGGTTAGAAGCAAAACCATATTAACGCAGTACAGGCCTTTGTCCCACTGTAGTAGCTGGACCATGTAAGAAGTCTGAGTCCACCATGATCTCCAAGCTAATGGATGTAAGGACCAGATTTCTAAAGGTATTCAGGTGCTTAGAGATACAAATAGGCACCTAGTCATAGAGTTTAAGGCCAGAAGGGGTTCACTAAATCATCTAGTCGGACCTCCTGTTTATCATAGGCCACCAACACCAGAAACTGGGTATGGGTGACAGGAGAGATAACTTGATGATTACCTGTTCTGTTCATTCCCTCTGGGGCACCTGGCATTGGCCACTGTCAGAAGACAGGATACAGGGCTAGATGGACCTTTGTTCTGACCCAGTATGGCCGTTCCTATGTTCTTACGTAACAGCACCCTGCACCTGCACACTAAACCCAGCAACCAAAATCAGACCAAAGCATCACAGCCCACAGGAGACTAAACGGTTATGTGGCCTTAGGCAGAGAACAGGAGGGGGCCAAGGTGCACCAGGGCCCTAGGCCCCCGCAATGGCAGGGATTTGATTAAGTGAGATATACCCAGTTAATCCTGGTAAGTGACCTGTGCCCCACACTGCAGAGGAAGGCGAAACTCCCTACCCCCCACCCAACGTCACTGCCAATTGGACTTGGGGCAAGAAGACGTTTGCATGTATACTCAGCTTGAACAGAATGACGGGATTAGCATTCTTCACTTCCAGGATTTTTATTGCGGATTTGTACTGACATTTTATACGGTCTGTTTTCTGTTTGGGTGAATGGCAAGAAAGCAGGAGACGACAGTTAGTGGAAGGCTAGCCAAAAGAATCGAGTTTTAAAGTGCAATTCTTTCCTATGCAAGTGGCTCCCATATACACTGTTTCTCACTGATTTCTGGATCACACTTGCTCAAGTAAAACAATGTTATTTCAAACGGGCAGCCCTGGAAACTCACTGAGGGCTCTGACAATCAAGCTGGGACTTTTCCATCCTGTGCATCATCACCAAGGCTCTGTAGGTCAAATTATGGCCTAAAACAGTGGTTCTCAACCTTTCCAGACTACTGTACTCCTTTCAGGAGTCTGATTTGTCTTACCCCCAAGTTACACCTCACTTAAAAACTACTTGCTACAAAATCTGACATAAAAATACGAAAGTGTCACGGCACACTATTAATGAAAAATTGCTTCCTTTCTCATTATATAATTATAAAATAAATCAATTGGAATATAAATATTGTACTTACATTTCAGGGTATAGTATATAGAGCAGTATAGCAAGTCATTGTCTGTATGAAATTTTAGTTAGTACTGACTTTGCTAGTGCTTTTTATGTAGCCTATTGTAAAACTAGGCAAATATCTAGATGAGTTGATGTATCCCCTGGAAGACCTCTGTGTACCCCCAGGGGTATGCATACCTCTGGTTGAGAACCACAGGCCTAAAATACATGTTGTCAGCTTATGCCCTCAATGTTACCTGTGTTAACCTATTGTCTTCAGGTTACTCCTTCAATAACATCTGTCCAAGCCTGCTTAAAGTTAAAATCCTAGGCACTTTGATATACATAGGTTCCTTTCCTATCTTCTCACCTGTCTACTCTGGTTTTCCAGAGGTGGGACTCTTTGCTGCATAAAATGCCAAACAAGGTGGATTTAAAAAGATTTCTGAAAAATGAATAATAGTGTAAAGAGCCTAATAACAGGCACATCTAGGCACTTCAGCTTGTGTTTTAGTGCTCCATTGCCACAGCCCAGGTGGAATGTCTTAATGCCAAGTTATAAAGCACTTAGCATCACACAGCCAGTCAGATCTCTGACATGGCTGGACCCTGCTAGCCTTCTAATGCAGTACAGAGAGGGTGATACCTCCTGCTGCATAGCTAGTGCATAGAGGGATCCCTTTGTTTACCAGGTCTGTTTTAAGGACTCGCTGATGGGAGCCAGCAACGTTCATTTGAAAAAGACCAACAAAAACTAAGTACATTGGGTGTTTTGTTATTGGCCATAGATGATGTATAGATGGCCTTAGAGGTGCCTTTGAGTTAGTCTCCTGCGGCCACCTCTTGTGGGCCAGAACCACTCTGCTCTGCCTTGTGCGCTGGGAGCCTTGTGTCAGAACAGCTGATTAGACACCACTCACACACAGAGGGGCACCTCTAGGGCACCCTATACATTGGTAATATAAGACAGAGGTGTCTTAAAGGGCTCTCTAGATTTACCAACAGGTGGGCTCCAAAGTCCAGCTTAGTCTGGCCTTTCTCTCATGCCACCTCCCAAGCAACCAGACTGGCAGCAGTCAGCTGTGTACTGCATTGATGCCTTCTGCACTGGCTTACTTCCGTTGAAGGGCCCAGATCCTGCCTTTCTCAGCCCCTATATGGATAGCTGCAAACTTTACCCTCCAACTGTATTGTAAAGGAGGGCTCTGTGTGATCCGTGACCCAGCCACAGAGCCAGCTGTAACTCTGGCATTAGCAGGTATAATTCCCATTGACTGCAGTGGGGATGAGGCTGAATTGGTGCAGCTTATTTCTCTGTTTTCCCTTAGTCAATAACATTTAACACATTTCTCTTTACTTTTAGTGCCGGGGACAAGCTCATGCTACTTGATCAGTGCGAGAGATACCGACGCTGTTTCCAGTGTAAGAGGCGCACGACCAACTGCGGGGAATCCAATGTGTGGTCAGAGTCTAGATACGTTCCAGGATCCCGGTTAATGGTTTGAAGCAAGTTTTCACCCTATTTTTGTTTTCTTCGTGGGGATTTTTTCCCCGCCCTGAATGTGGTGAGCTATGTCTCACAGCTCAATGAAAATTGCTCTAAAGATTGTTGCTTTCGGACTTAGGTTTTTATGAGAATTATGTTGAATTAAACAAAGTTCCAAAGGAGTAATTTCCTTGCTTTGGTACCAGATCTGTAGGTGAGCTGAACTGATGGTAAGATCTGGAGGGGCAGAAAGAAGACAGCGTGGGGAGCAGGAGATTGTTACCCTCAAGTTGGCATTGAGTGATCAGCAATTGCTACTCCTCTGATCACCATTTAGTGCCCTGTAGGAAAGGAGTTGGTGTCCTTGGTCCAGTATCTAGGGGACAGCTACCACTACTTAACACCCTTCTTAGCAATCTCAGCAGAGATGAAGAACTGCATCAGCATGGAGACTGACCTAATCTCACACCAAGTGGTTGTACCTCCTGATCCGAGGGCAGGCCTTGAAGGTAAGGCAGCTTGCACTGCCACTGTCCATGGCGTCGTCTATTTGGCTGTCTAGACACTTTCACTCACCAGGGCTGTCACATAGACTGGTGCTCTTCAAGCCATTCAATTCACCTAATCATTGACCCTTGATGCCGGTAAACATTAATCTCAGCTGTGGAGTCTGATAGCAAGAGGCATTCTGAAAGGAAGTTCTGTTACAGATCCTGCCTGCTGTCCCACAAATATTGGGGGTACTAAGTGGAATAAGTATTTCCAGATGAACTCCTTCACCCCTTCGATGTGCTATAGTGTGGTGCTTGGGTGTGAAGAGCCCTGTGGGCGCTCTGCTGAAATACTAGCTCAAGCAAGCCTTTTAGAAAATCCTAAACTCCTAAGCCTCATTTTGAATGCAAGCTCTGCAACTGAGTCCTCTGCTCTTCAGGCACTTGTCCAGCTGGAACTGCTGAATTGGAATCGGACGTGTTTAAAGGCTGAGATGCTGTGCATTAGTGGAGACTGGCCGAGAGCTGGATCACAGCCATGGAGGCAAGGAGAGAAATGTGCTAATTAGGCGAGAGATCAACCAATACTGCCAATTTGCTACAGAACCCAAGAGAATACAAATTGTCCAAACAGTCCGACGCCTGCCCTGACTCGCACTCCAGAGCGCAGCAGTGCTCTCTCTCACTATTGCTAAAGCCCTTGAGATTTAAAGCCTGATCCTGCAGTATTCCTGCAAAGCTTGTTGAGCTCATCAGGCGTTTTGCAAGGGCTATAGCATTGGGGGCCTTTCTTCTAGCTCTTCTTCCCCTTCCCAAAACTCACCTTTGATAGGGTGCAATAACTGGTCTGTTACTGACAGCTGTAGGCCCCCCCCACGAAGGACATCACCAGCTACACTGTTCTACTGTCCGAACAGACGGTCCCTGAACATGAGCAGGGACAGAGATTGTTTCTGTACACGGGAACTGTATTATTATTGAATAGTTATACTGCAGTAGTTCCCAGCAGTCCTACACAAGCCCTCATTGTACTAGATGCTGCAGAAATGCTTAGGGAAGACACTGTTCCTTACCTCAACTAACTCACTTTAGCAATCTGTGCAATCAGTTAACTAAGGCCTCCAACAGCCCGGTGTGGTAAATACGAGAGACCCAATGCAGGGCTCCTTTGGGGCTGCCGGGGCTCTTGGACAGCGAATAGCAGCGCTGCATAGCAGGCTAGGACAAGCACTGAAGAGTATCCTATCCAGTTGAAGCTGTAGTGAGGCATGTAAGTGGGCAGGGCTGCAGGACTAACATCCTTAAGGTGCCATGGGATACATAATGGTCACAATTGTTCTGTTCTAGACAGGTTCTTAGCCCGTGCTCATCACCGAGCACTTTCCAGTAGTGTATTAACCGCTGTGACTACCCATCTGTCACGTGTTTCTCTCATGCTCTCCACAGGTGGAGAAGTGGCTGGCGTGTTCTATTTTGGAATTTATTTTTCTATACAGTGAGATGTTGTGAGGCTCATGGCTTGCTGTCTGAAAGATGGGCGCTCCAACAGCACAATGCCCCTAATGCACAGGTTCAGTCCTGACTAAACAAAGAACTTGAACACATGAGCAGTCCCATTGACATTAATGGGAACCCTCACCTGCTTTGCTGGATTGGTGCCCAAGAGGATAGGTAACACCGCATTAGCTTCCATTTTCAGGTGTAGTCTGCATGCCTGGCTCTCACTGACACATGTCTAGCACGGCATATGCAATGAATTTAAAATACTCTTCAGAAACCATTTGGCATACGTGGTTTTTAAAAGAAGGGATGGTGTTGCACTTTTTAAGTAAGCTTTAATTGATTATACAAATGAAACATACACAGTACAGAAACCTGTTTTTGCATTACAAAAGCACTGCATGTACAGGAGCTGTTTAATGCTCTCTAATAAAATAGCCAGCACATTCAGCTTGTCTGAGGTCTTCATAAAGTAACACTAAGAATTACTGAGGCAGTTTAACACAGTTTTATGGACAAAGTAACAATGAAAGGGTTCCATTGGACCTGTACATGGAAAAGCAGAATAATATTGAGATTAACCTGTCATTATAGCACCTGATGACTGGAAGGGAGAATAAAGACAATGACAAACTCCAGAAGGTGTTTTGGGTTGGAAGTGTGCATTGTTTTCTTCTCCTGCTGCTTTAGTCACTGACTGAATTCAAAATGTGGTTTATGTTAGCTCATGAGCAGAGTGGGGTGGGAGCATGCCACCTGGGGTGTTTGGAATGCTCCTCATAGATTGTGGGCACTCATGCAAGGTATGCAAATAGCTCGAAGTAAGGGAGAAAAATCATTAGTGATTTCAGTTCAGATACCGACTCTTGTTTAGAGACGGATACAACCTCCACCCTCCGTCTAGGTGGGACGCTGAATGTTTTCCTCCAAAATTTGGGGGTGATCAGCTCGGAGTCTGGTACATGCCCATTTCTACGTCACTGGAGCTGAAAGTAAAGCTTTTATTGAGCCAAATACTGACTGAGGAGAACCTAAGGTTAAACCCTGAGAAGCACAGTAAATCTCACTGCTTGCTGAAACGTGAAGTCAGTGGACTCAATGTAGAGTCAGACAGTCCGAATGGCTTAGCCCCTGATCCTGCAAAGACTTACACACACACTTAACTGTACCCACTGTGAGTAATTGATCCCATTGATGTGAGTGGGACTACTCAGTGTGTAAAGTTAAGTCTGTATGTAAAGCCTTGCGTGACTGGGACCTTAAAGCAACTAGAAAGCTCTCAATTTTGGCTTTACATGTCAGATATGTTGCCAGTTTTCAATTTAACTGATATTTTAATTGGGAAAAGAAGTTAGAGGTCTTAGCTAATCAGGAAACAAACATTTACATTGCTGAACTGGTTGCAGCAGTTCAGAGAAAACTATTTGACTGCTGTGATATCAATGGGGATGCATCAGATGTGATCTAACTGGTTCATCAGCGTTGCACATGTCAGCATTGCTGACTTTTGATACGGTCATGCTGAATTTCATTATGTGATGAGTCTGTTTTCAGCCAACCATGATCTAAGACTTTTTGTTTATGCATCAATTAATAACATTTTAAAATAGATCAGATTCTGTTTTCCTTTTTCGTGTGCTAGTCTGAAAATAAACAGATGTCCATCTCTTTGCATTGGCAGTCAGATTTGATGAAGCAAGGCTTGTATGGTTAAAGCCTGTATTTAACCCAGCAGCAGAAACATAAACTTGATTTATTGGATATGATGCTTTGGGTACTGCTTTATGTTAAGTAAAAAAAACCCTATTACTATTCCCTGAGACCTTTCTTGGCCATATTGGAGCCAGGTAAGGAGAATGTGTTAGGAAAATCCAATACTCTTAAATCTGTGGAGTGTAGGATCTTGATTGTAGTTATGTAGGTTACAGACATTTGATGATATGAACCAATAGAATAAGGCTTTAAATAAACAGAACAAACTTACACAAGGTCGATGAAGTAATATATTATTGGACCAATGTCTGTTGGTGAAAGAGACAAGCTTTTGAACTACATAGAGCCATTCTTCAGGTGTGGGACAGCAGAGTGTCACAGCTAAATACAAGGTGGAACAGATTGTTTAACGTAAGTAGTTAACACATATTTTAAGAGACCATTCAAGGTGAAGTGGCCCCATTAACATCTCTCAGTCATAGGACAAAAAATGAGGAAGAATTTCTGGACAAATGCACCATGAAACCAATCATATGCCCCATCTTGTATTTAGCTGTGACACTCTGAGTACTTTTTCCAGACCTGAAGAAGAGCTCTGTGTAGCTCAAAAGCTTGTCTCTTTCACCACAGAAATTGGTCCAATACAAGATATTACCTTACCCACCTCGGTTCTCCAATATCCTTGGACCAACATGGCTACAACAACACTGCAAAGGACAAACTTGGAACTTCAAGTTATCATCTCTTTAAAAACATCTTCAGGTTGGGCTGATATTATTCCCTTTTAGAGGAATCAATAGGGAAAGGATACTCCTCACTAATACATTTAAACTGATTGTTAAGGGACATATGCAGTGTTGTTGTAGCCATGTTGGTCCCAGGATATTAGACACTCAACGTGGAAGATTTTTGAAAGGTCTTCCTAAACTTACAGCAAACTCCATTGGCTCCAGTGCAGCGACTTCTGATTTCCGCTTGTGTCACTGAAAGGAGACTAGAGCGCCAAAACAGTAGTCATGCCGCAGTGACTTTGATTGCAATTCTTTTTGATTACTAATAAAAATAAAAAAATCACTGCGGCACTCTATCAAAGAAATGAAATTTCAATGACAGTTTTGGCCTCTACCACCATCGCTTTGTAGAAGAGAGGACCCAAGCCAGTTCCTTGGGAGCTATGTTTCCTGTGTGATTTGCTACTTTACAATTCATTCTTTTGATACAGAAGTGAGACAATTTGTTTAGAAGAGAATACTGTTTATGCAAGGTCACAGGAGTGCTTTGAAGGAAGGTGAAAACTGTGATGCAGGACTTCTTGGGGTAAGCCTTTAGACATATATGTCTCTGTCACTGCACATGTTGGCTCTGGCCTTTTCCCTAGTCAGGTACTTACAAAGTAAAAAGGCAGCTGCAAGTAAGAAAGTGCTTGTTTCCAGATACAATACAATTTTGCAAGCCTGAAGATTGGCAATGATGGTAACAACCAAGGAATATTAAGGATCAGAGTTTAAAAAAAATTATACATCTTGAATGTGCATGGCTGCTTGTGGCCACCTGTAGTTATCGATAGCAAATGACTCATAGTCAGTGCTATAGATGAGGGCTTTGACAAAGGCTTCCTTGTCTTCTGGTTCTGGGTACCAGGAAGCCAGATTATGTTTGTAGGCGTAGTCAACAATCTGCAAAGAAAAAAACCCAAAACAATAATGAATAGCTCAATCCCTACTGCTGTTTATCCCCAAGACCTGGTCTACACTATGAAGTTCGGTTGACGTAAGCCACCCTGCATTGACCTAGTTGTGCCTGTATCTACACTTTAATTTGTCTCACACCGATGGGGCCCCCTTACGGAGACACGGTAACCCCATGTCCCCATGCGGTGTTGAGCCAGGGTTGATATACTGAGGTCGACACAGCACAAGCGTAGACACTGCATTATCTATGTTGACTCTAGCAGTCCTCCAGCAGCTGTCCCACAATGCCTGACACTGACTGCTGTGGTCACAGTTGTGAACTCCACTGCCCAGAGGTCACAGAGACTGGAAGGCCCCTTCCTGCCCACCCCCCACCCCCCCCACCACCATAAAACCCTGCAAACTTTTGAAATGCCATTTTCTGATTGTCCGGTTTAGCAAGCACATCTAGCAGCTCTCCCCTGTTGTGTGCAACTGCCCGGGTGACCAGGCTGGCTACATGCTCCAGACTCGCTCTGGCCTGAAGTAGATGGGAGATCTTGGATCTCCTGAGCCTGCGGGGAGACGAGCCTGTGCAGGGATAGCTACGGACAAGCCGTAGAAATGTGGACAGCTAAGAGCAGCTTACGCAGAGGACGCAAGAGAAGGGGTATGACAGGGATCAGCAGCAGAGCCGCGAGAAAGCGAAGGAAATGCGGCAGGCCTATCAGAAGGCCAGGGAGGCCAACAATCGATCCAATGCCGAGCCGCAGACCTGCTGCTTTTCCAAAGAGCTACATGCCGTACTTGGTGAAAACCCCACCAGCATCCCATGGATACCTCTGAGGAGCCTAAGACACAGATTCATGGCATGCACGGTGAGGAGGAGGAGTGAAGGAGATTGGTGGACATGCTACTGGGGTTCCAGCTATGTCGCGAGCCAGGACCTGTTTGAGACTCCACCACAGTCAAGTCAGTGCCAGTAGTTGAGCATCAGTGAGCCCACTGCAGGGGAAGGAACCTTGGGTAAGTGTGTAAATGTATTTCCCAGTACCATGATGTCCCCCAATGTAACAGGCCACAGCTATTGACTTTTCATTAGTTTACTTGTCCTAGAAGAGGTCGTGGCACAACAAGGAGAGGTAGAGTTGTTAGCTGCTCTTCATTCCCCTGTAAGTTAGGCGGGGGAGTGGGGGTTTGTGGAGAGGTTTGTTTATGTACACAGGGATGTCCCTTGAATCCGCCTGAGAGATCTCAATGAAATGTTCAGGCTGGTACCCTGCAATCCTCTCCCGAAGGTTTCTAGGGATGGCAGCCTTAGGTCTTCCTCCGCAGCAGAACGTTTTCCCACGCCAGTTGGTGATGACTTCGGGAAGCACCATTGCAGTCAACAGGCTAGCGGCATACGGGCCCAGGCGACTTTAGGACACCAACAGCAGCTGGGCTGTCCATGTGTTTGTTACCCTCAGGAGTGAGATATCAGCTAAGATCACCACCGCCTGTGGAAATTGGTGCCAGTATTCAATGCCACTGCCCTATACTCATAGATTCATTCCTTCAAGCAATTCTCTTCTTATTTCTCTCGCCCCTGGGGGGCCATGCTCACATGGCTGGTGCTGTGAATGGTGTCCTGCACAAGCACTACAAAGCAGAAATGACAACAAGCATGTCTTTGTAAAAATTTAGGGGAACAAGGGAAGGGAGTTCTGAATCTTAATTTTCGCTTTCTGTTGTGACTATTCTGACAACCTGTGTGTGTGTTAGGGTAGCTTGGGGGGTTTCCCCTCCATACCCGCAGGATGCCTGAGCCAGACATGGAGGAGAAAGAAGAGGACTCAGGGTGACATGTTCAGCAAGATCCGGCAAGCCAGCGCTGCATCAGACCGTGAACAGAGGGCCTGGAGGGTGAATACTGCAGGCTGTATGGACAAGGAATGAATGGACAGGAGACAGGCCCAGGAATCCCAGCAGGAAAAGGAGAGGGAGATGCACCAGGACATAATGGGGCTTCTCTGGCAGCAAACACAGATGCTGCAGCCTCTTGTGGACCTACAGATTCAACAGCCACTCCCTTTGCCGTCTACGGAGAACCCCACTAGAGCACCTCCCTACACACAACCCCTTCAACATTCCACGTGGCATCAGGAGCTGTATCCCTACCTCTGCTACTCCACACCGGGGGACAGTAAGGCCAACCACAGCTTCACATTCACTGACCTATGAGAGCCAAGGTTGCTCTATGTGTGTAGCCAAAATGGACATAAATGCATGACAATGGCACCCACCATGGATTTTCCAACTCCAAAATGATTTCCCGTTAATCGGTGGCAATCGGACATTGCAAGTTTTCACAGGGCGGTTGCCACTGGTTTTTCCACTTCAGTGCAGCTCTCATTCTGGTGTCCCTGCGATGGAAGGCTGCGGCAACCTCAGCACACAGAGCCAGGAATATGGCCTCCCTTGCACATCAAAAAGTTCTGCAGCGACTGCTCGTCATCCCAAAGCTGCCTTATGATGCGATCCCACCTGTTAGTGCTTGTTTCTTGGTCCCCGAAGCGGCGCTTCACTGTCTGCAGCTGCTCTGTGAATGCCACCAATAACCTTGCATTGGTTTTCACTATATCCCATGAAATCTGCCCTCCATGAAATCATCGTGTTCCCTGCTGATTTGGTTCTTTCTGAGGTTCTGCAAATACCGGAGGATCGTGTGTCCAGTGCTTGGAACACTCATGACAATAGTGCAGAACTGTGCGGGTTCCATGCTTCTGTCAGAGATGGTGGAGAGCAAGGAAGGCAACGTAGGTTCGTGGTTTTGTTTTTTTTTTAAAAAGGCACAGAAATTATGGGATAAGGATGACATTACAGGAGGGAGAAAGATGCATGCTGGGACGTTGTCCCCTTGCTCCCAGTCACCCCAGCTTGACTCATTTCTGCCCCATCATGCATTGCCAAAACTTCCCAAAAGACAGTGCACTGGATGGTGGCGAGTTGCACCCTGGAATACCTACCCAGGAGGAGGGAGATTTCATTATCTGAGCTGCACTAGAATGCGGAAGAGAAGACTGACTGTTCAAGATCAGCCAAGACTTCTGTGCTAGAGGCTGCACCACTAGTCTGTGAAGCAAGATGTGCTGCTGTATGTTTTGCACGGAAAGCGAGTGGTATTTCCTGCTTCATTTTCAAAAATCTATTACCGATCAGTTGTATATAGCACTTTACAGACTGCCGGATTCTCAAGACACCTCTGGGGGCAGCTAAGTATTAACATCCCTATAGTCAGAAAAGGTGAAACTGAGGCATGAGGTAAATTTTCAGAAGTGGTCTCTAAGTTGGGGGTACTATAGACACTAAGGCCAAGTTATTCAACCATGGGTGCCTACATGTACCCATAAATCCATATTTAATCACTGGCCTTGACTCTTCGCGGAACACTTGCAGCTCCTATTAAGGATGATGGAACACGCCCTGGGTGCTCAGCACCTCTGAAAATCAGGCCACTTATTTAGGTGCCCAAATTTAGACACCCAAAGTCTGACCATAAGCTCACTGAAATCAATGGAAAGATTCCAACTTACTTCAGGCATCACTGGATCAGGCCCCCAAAGTCTGCAAATGCTGGCCCTGATTTGCCAAGGTGTTGATCACTCTCAGCTCCCATTGACTAAGTGCAGTTAGGGATGATCTGCAACTCTGAAAATCCAGCTGCTTGCACCTGAAGATGGGCCACTTTTAACATTTGGGTCTCAACCATTTGCCCAAATACAGAAAGAACCATTGGAAAATCTGGGATGAAACTCAGGAGTTTGTGAGTACTATTGCTTTGCTCACATCACACAAGAAAGCCACACAACTTAGGACAAGAAACAGAGCATGGAGCTTTAAACCACATGGGATTCATTTTCTTAGCATTATTAAGACTCTCTTCACCTCAACATCCTGATTCAGTATTTACAATGTCAGTAATTTGGAATGGGCAAGGAGGCTTCACCGATGTGTGACGGAGGCTAATTTGGAATTAATGTCAGGCACATTGGGAGCCAACTGGGAGCTACACAGTGTGGGGCTACCTGGAATTGTGATTGGCCCATGGCACTGAATCAGCTCTGATAAACCTGAATGATCTACTCTATCCCGTCGAAAGTCACGGGGGGCGGCTGACAGCAGCGAACGAAGGTGTGGCCTCGGCTGGAAGAGGCGGGGCTTTGGCCAGAAGAGGCGGGGCACGGGGCTAGCCTCCCCAAGGGGAAGCGTCCCCCATCGTCCATGTTCCTGGGTCTAATATAGCCAGTGCATTTATATTGGTAGTCATAACCACATCAAAGATGAGGGCAAGAGAAAAATCCTTGCCAACGTTACGAGAGGTTATAGATAAAAACTTCACTTGACTTCTTACTTTAACAGCAATTTTGAAGGACACCTCTCTGATGGTACTCAGGGGAGGATAGAGTCTCCCTTCGGCAAGATGCTCCTCCGTGACCTCTTCAGCAATGGACTAGAATGAAGAGAAGGGAGGTTATAGGTGATGGTCTCAATCAAGTACAGCATGCACCCCCTTAAGGCTTTAACAAGGCAGTGCGTAGCTGAGACTTCAGTTGCTACGAGAACCGGGAGAAGTCCTTGTAAGCAAAAGCAAAACCACTCAAAATTCAAAGCTGCATACATTTCATTCTGAGCTTGAAAACGCTGCCCTTTCAGCAAAAAACCGGTGTGTGACTAGCTACCATTTTTGAGAGAAGTGAGTCCATTTCTGAGAAAAAGTTGGCTCTGCCTCCCAAACATGCCGCTTGGCTATATGTTATGATTTGAAAACAGACGTTTTTCTAAAAATACAGCCTACAACAAAGGCTGAGGAAAATGCAAAGTGGCAAAAATGTCTTTGTGAGAGCTGCTGGCGTGGCGGGGAACCCTGGCTGCTTGCTTTTCCCTCCACTGACGGGAGCCAGGCACCTCCTGCAGCAGGGGAAAGGCTATGGAATAAATTCAGCTGCTTCAAATATGATCAAAGGCTTTGGGGGATTTTTGTTTTCTTTTGGATTTGTTATTTTTGACTGTAAGAAAAAATACCCAGGACTCCAGAGGACATGTCCCCAGCCCCCTCCCCCCCCAGCTCCCTCCATAGAGGGGAACCAAATACTGGCTCATGCAGAGGACTTCTGTTGGCACAATGGAAGCTCTAGCATCCTGCTGTGTTGGGAAAGTCTGCAGCCTTTTGCTGAGGGGTTGAAGTTCACATGATACACATTGCCCTGGGCCCGTTCCTAGCCAAGGACTTAACTAGACTCCTGGGGCTCAACAAGCCTCATTGACGCTGCTTTTTTATTTTTTTAAAAGCACCAGTTAAATATAGATCTGAAACCTCTGCCGTGGTGAGGAAGATATCGTCGGAGATATGCCGGACCCCGCAGGCAATAACTCCCAGCGCCACTCCGGGGAACACGTAGGCATTATTTCCTTGGCCGGGGAAGAAGGTCTGTCCACTGGCCAGGGTTACTTTAGGGAATGGACTCCCACTTGCAAATATGCCTCGGCCCTGTTGAGAGAGACAGACACACACAGATATTGGAGACGCAATGTCTACAATTGAGGGGATCCCAGAACCCAGCTCTGGGAGTACAGTGACTGTGATAGCAAATTCATTGATCATTCAGCAACAGCTCCACCACCAGTAGGATCTGACTGCTGTTTAAACTGACATACAGTGTGTTTGCCAAGGGGAAAGAGCCATGTGGCATTTAGTTTCCATTTGGCCTGGTACCAGACAACGTCTCATTCTAACCTATTTATCTAGATACATACATGGCTCCTATCAACACAGTGTCCTGTGATGCAGGAACATATTCCCATTTTACAGAGGGGAAGGAGATGCGCAGAGATATTTAGGCCCAGATCCTCAAAGGTATTTAGGCTTAACTTCCACTGAAATCAATGGAAGTTAGGAGTCTAAATACCTTTGAGGATCTGGGCCTAAATGACTTACCCAAGGCCCCCCAGAAAGGCTGAGGTAGACTCTAGACTTGAATCCAGATCTCCTGAGTTCCAGTCCAGTGCCTTACCCACTCTCTTTCCCCTTGCCTGATCCAAATCCCAAAGTTGCCTCCCATGAATACCTGAGCTAGGGCCCTCATGCATTTGAGGAGCTCACTGAGGAACACAGCTCTGATGGGCCAGCCTGAGAAGGGAGTTTGGGGTGGGATCAGGGCCTTCCTCCCTCTCCACCTAATAAAAAGATACAACCCCAGCAAGGTTGTGTAGCTGGGCCCTGGAGGGGAAGAGGGTCTCTGCATCAGGAACGCCCCCCTAAACAAATCACCACCATTAACGCTAAGGGTATGTCTCCGCTGTGCCAGTGTAGATGCTTCCTACATTGAAGGGGGTTTTCCATCGATATAGTTAAGAATTCTTCTGTCAACCTAGCTGCATCCAGAGAGTGTGTGTGTGTGTGTGTGTGTGTGTGCCTACCGGGGGTTAGTTCAACCTAACTATGTCGCACAGCGTGCAACATGTTTCACAGCTCTCTGAGGGGGGTAGCTAGGGTCAACCTCATTCTGGGGTGCAGACTAGGTCTGAGAGTTTATGAACGGAAGTTGCGCCCGCGGGGCTGATCAACTGCAAGAGCCCCGCAGGCTGCCATTTTACTAGACATGAGCTGTACGTCAGTGGGGCTCTGCCAGGAGGTTACATTCATCTATGACCCACCAAAGAGCCCTCTGATCACTGTAGCACACAGAGAGGTTGCGCTGTGTGTTAAGTCTCTTTGGCTGTTCCACTCAGCTGCTGTGCTGGGAGAGAGAGTCGCACATTTACCTCTGTTAGGTGATAGCACTGCTCGGCTGTGCACTCTGCTTTACTCGTGGGGTTACTTAGGGCAAATACGATGGGCCTGTCATTGAAAGACGCCATGTCCTTCAAAATCTTCTCCGTGAAAGCTCCTGCGATGGCGGCTACACCTAAGAAGTGAACAATTAATTCCTGATTCACTCTATGACTTCCAATGGATCGGGCCCATGTTTCCTTAAACCTCAGCTCTTGTTAGTGCTCAGTAAATTGAACTGTATGACCCTTTCCAGAGACCCCATGCAAGTCAGATTTACAGTGACAAAACCACCTTCAGGATAAAGCCCTCCACTCCATTGAGCAGAGGATCAGCAAACAGCCCAAACCAAGTGTTTGTCTGGGTTGGCTTTGTGGCTACGCTCAGCACTATCCTTCAGGAGACCTGGCACTGGTAACTGCCACCAGACTCTTGCTCTGCTGGTCAATTGGGGATATATAGGGCCCTACCAAATTCATGGTAATGAAAAACGCATCACGGATCATGAAATCTGGTGTCCCCCTGTGAAATCTGGTCTTTTGTGTGCTTTTACCCTATACTATACAGATTTCACGGGGGAGACCAGCGTTTCTCAAATGTGGGGGTTCTGATCCAAAATGGAGTTGCAGGGGGGTCGCGGTATTGCCGTCCTTACTTCTGCACTGCTGCCTTCAGAGCGGGGCTGCTGGAGAGTGGTGGCTGCTGACTGAGGGCCCAGCTCTGAAGGCAGCAGTGCAGAAGCAAGGGTGGCAATACCATACCCTGCCATCCTTACTTCTGCGCTGCTCCTGGTAACGGCTCTGCCTTCAGAGCTGGGCTACCGGCCAGCAGCCACCGCTCTCCAGCTGCCCAGCTCTGAAGGCAACGCCGCCGCCAGCAGCAGTGCAGAAGTAAGTGTGGCAATACCACAACCCCCTCTACAATAACCTTTGCAATCCCCCCACAGCTCCTTTTTGGGTCAGGACCCCTACAATTACAACACCATGAAATTTCAGATTTAAATAGCTGAAACCTTGAAATTTACAATTTAAAAAATCCTATGACTGTAAAATTTACCAAAATGGGACCTGAATTTGGTAGGGCCCCAGGGATATACATGCTCAGCCTCTAGGAGCAGCAGAACTCTGCTTAACTCAAGAGTGCCCCCTGTGGCCAATTAAGGGAAGCACCGATTGGCTCCCAAGGGATCCCTATTCAACAGAAGGAGGGAGCTTGTGCTTCATAGCCTCAAGAGATGGAGCATGTTGGGAAGTAAAGGAAAAAATGCAGGCAGGGAGGCCTTGGGAGTCGGACTGGACAACAGAGGAGCCCCTGGAACAAAGAAAGAAACCCCCCAAGAACTGGACAAGTGAGACGGAGTTCCCTTTTCCGTGACTCTACCTATAATAGCTGTCGGCTTCACTCTTTGCACTACCTCCTCCAGAGTTCTCATCTGGGGGTGGTCTTGGGCAAACATTTCCTTCTCGTGGTTCAGGTGACTCCTCCCCTGCAGGGAAAAAGGAACAAACCAGCCTCTGGCAGGTGAGAAAAGTCTAGATTGATTATTTGCGAAATCTCGTTTGCAAGATTTCAGTGCCTCACCCTATTCTATATTCTGCTATATCGCACTTATCCCTGTAGTATCTGCGCACCTTCCAGTTGTGCATTACGTGACTAACATCTGTCACGTGTGGTTTGTTCTCCCATCCTCTCATTGGGGTGGAGGGGGGGGATTGTGTGCAGTGGAGTGGTTTGTGTTGGTAAGTTTCTTTTTTGATGTGCTCTTTTCTCTGTCTCTGTTAGAAAAGGTCAGGTTAAAGAAATGCACCTTGCACTTCGTGTGGAAGGCGGTGAGGTTTCTGATGGCCCTTAGTTCGGGTGGGAGTTCATTCCAGTTTCTTGGACCAAATCTCAAGAAAGCTCTGTCTCCTGGAGAGTGGAGATTTACAAAGTCCCATTGGGCCTGAAGAGCAGAGTGGTCTCTGACCCTGCAGCTGTAGCTATCCCCAGAATGTCCAAATGCTGCTGGAAAGCAAAGTCTACCCTGCTGTGTATAAGCAAGTGCAGCTCCATTGACTTCAACAGAATTGCAACCACTTACTCCAGGGCTGCCTGTGGCCCACTGGATCTGCTTGCTCTGGGTTAATGAGTCAGGCCCCATTGTACCCTGTGCCTGTTACACTGCATCTATCATGCACCACAGCACAGTAGTGCAACAGAGGCAGATTTACCTTGACAATTAGTCCTTTGGAGTCCACCATCCAGATTTTTTTGATGGCGTCTTCCCTCGAAATTCCTTCCTTTTCCATGGCCATAACGATGAGCTGGGCTATGCCCATGGCAGCCTGAAACCCATAAGCAGAAAGCAAATTCCGATCATTTCCTCAGAGGAATGTGCCTCATTTTGGAGAGGTTTAAAAAGATGATCAAAAAAACAAAACAACCCTGACTTGCTATAGTTCTTGGTATTACGGTTTCACTGAGAGGCCCCACCTGAGATCTGGGTGGAAAGATGCTGAACACACCCATCTGTCGTGACTGTTAGATTGTAATCTCCATTTTACAGAGGGGCAACTGAACGGTTAAGTGATTAAGTGAAGGGGGCTGGAGCACATGACTTATGAGGAGAGGCTGAGGGAACTGGGATTGTTTAGTCTGTAGAAGAGAAGAATGAGGAGGGATTTGATAGCTGCTTTTAACTAACTGAAAGGGGGTTCCAAACAGGATGGATCTAGACTGTTCTCAGTGGTAGCAGATGACAGAACAAGGAGCAATGGTCTCAAGTTGCAGTGGGGGAGGTTTAGGTTGGATATTAGGAAAAACTTTTTCACTAGGAGGGTGGTGAAGCACTGGAATGGGTTACCTAGGGAGGTGGTGGAATCTCCTTCCTTAGAGGTTTTAAAGGTCAGGCTTGACAAAGCCCTGGCTGGGATGATTTAGTTGGGAATTGGTCCTGCTTTGAGCAGGGGGTTGGACTAGATGACCTCCTGAGGTCCCTTCCAATCCTGATATTCTATGATATTCTATGATTCTAAGAGGGCCTGAGGGAGTTCCGTGTGTGTTGTTCCTCTGTGATGGGCTCAGATTACAAGGAAGAAGATTTTTGTTTTCCCTAACTGCCAGCTTGGCAAACAGGCCCTGATAGTCAAGCTGGGCTCCTTTCAGTTCATGCATCATCAGTAATAAAGGTTCTTCAGGCCAAATTAAAACCCCATTGACACCTGGGCAGCCTCATGGCATTCAGTGGGTTTGCACGGAATTGACTGTAACTTAAGTAAACCATTCTGTTGGTGATGCACAAGGAGGAACAGGCTCCAGCTTCCTTTCAGATGTGCTGGCTCTGAAGGGCTAACAAGCAGTGAAGACCACTCCTGGTCAGAAAGGTACAGTAAGAGTAGGTTTCCCCTTTGCTTCTCCTTACTGAATTCCAGCCTGGCTGAAGACTTAGGTCTGGATCCACAAAAAGACTTCGGCGGAGCATTGCATGAAAAAAAATCACTGGAACAACACTGATCTGCAAAGCCAAGTGAGGCACCCAGACTCCCTATATCATGCATGGGGAGAGACAGGTGCCTTAGAATGTGATCCACAAAAGCCAGCATGCTAGGCGAGGAGCTGCCTAAACTAGCCAATGGGAGAAGCCGACAAGAGGGGTGTGTCCTAAGCCCTGCCCTCTCGCGGAGATAGGCACCTGAGATGTTTCTTGTGAGAATGAGTTAGGTGGCTGCTTCACACCACACAGAACCGTGGGGGAGGAGAGGAGGCGGTGCCCACCTGCTGGGAGATTCTGAGGTGGGCTCCCTCACTCTCTCCTGTTGAAGCTGTTCTATTTTGTATACAATTAAACAGTGATTGGAGCAGGTGGACTGACCCAGGATCTCCCATGTGGGTGCCCTAACCACTGGACTACAGAATTGTTCTCATCCTTTCTCTGGCCCAGTGACTCTATATATCCACAGCTTCCACAGGACAGACTGAGGGAGCCCCACTTCAGAGTATCCCAGAGCTTAGTGGTTAGCGCACTCCCCTGAGAGGGTGGAGGTGCCTGTTCAGATCCTTCCCCACCTCTGCCTCAGGGGAGGATAGAATTTTAGGTTTCTCACACCCCAGGTGAGGGCTCTAACCACTGGGGTAGAAATTATAAGGTGGTGGCACCTCCTTGATTTTGAATGGGACCTGATCCAATAGGTGCCTCTGAGCACGATTACCAGATTGGGCCCATGGGTGAGACAGGCATTCTTTTGCCTGCTTTGTGGATCGCTCTTGGAGATAGGCCTCCAGGGACCTGGAGTGGCGTGGCAGTGCGCACACCCAGAGGCAGAAACTTAGGCGCCTAAAGGGTTCGGTGGCAGCTGAGTGGGACTTTTGTGGATCACAATGGAACCCAAAACTGGGACTTAGGCACCTAAGTCTGGGGTTTGTGGATCTGGGCCTTATGCTTCAATTTTTACCCCCTTAAACTGAAAGGACAAATACTGTATTTAGGGCCAAACCCGGGTGAAGCCTACCTCTCCGGCTCCTTGGAAAACAAACTTATGGTCAGAGAGCTTGTTCTTTGTGATTCTTAAGGCTGCAAAGATGCCAGCTACTGCAACAGAGGCAGTACCTGAAAAGAGAACAGAGACACAGTGAGCAAGAGGAGCAAAGGCAGAAGGTGCCATTCACTAAATCCAGCTGCTAGTTGTTCGAGAACTTGTAGGAAACCATCTCTCGGGTACTTATTTGGCCCCCTGTCACTGTAGTAGTATCTGAGCACCTCACAACCTTTAATATATTTATCCTCATAGTCCCTCTGTGAGGCAGGGCAGTGCTATCATCTGTTTTACAGATGGGGAACTGATGTGAAGAGAGATTTAGGGTGTGTCTACACTGCAATCAGAGATTGGACTACAGCTTGTGTGGGTATAGCCACGCTAGCTTTAAACTAGCTAGTCTAATTTATTATAGCTAAAAATAGCAGTGAAGACGTGGTGGCATGGGCAGTACACGCCCTCCTGGAACACTGGGTACATACTCATGGTTCTAGCCTGTGCTATTGCGTCTTCACTGCTATTTTTAGCCATGGTAGCTAGATGAAAGCTAACCCAGGTAGGCCTATTTGGGTAGCAATTGCACCTCCAGTTGCAGTGTAGACATACCCTAAGTGACTTGACCAACGTCACCCAGGAAGTCTGTAGCACAGCTGGAAATTGAAGCCGGGTCTCCTGAGTTCCAGGCTACTGTCCTAACCCCTGGACCTGCCTTCTCTCTTCCAATTCCCTTTCAACTCCCTGCTATTTCTCTTCTCCTTCACTTCCCTCACACTCACTCCTGGCTCAGTGCCCAGCCTGTCTATTAGCCCAGAGCTGGGGAGAAAGCTACCATTCCAGAGTCAGCAGGAGGAAGTTCGGGGGTGGTGGTGGTGGCGGGGGGGGGGAGGGGAGGAAAGGGAGAGGGTCATGAAAAGCACAGATCAGCTAGGCCTTGGCTACACTTGGGGCGACGGGTAGGCCGGGTATCCGTAGCTACACACACAGCAGTGAAAGGAGGCTGCATCCACACTGCGGTGTGTAGCTGCATACAGCAGGGAAAGGCTCCGGCAGCAGGGAGGCAGCGGGACACTACACTGCTAAAATAGCAGTGTTGACACGGGAGGCATGGCCTTGGGCATGTAGAGAGCCGGGTAGGGCATGTGCCCTAGGGTTCTGGCGTGTCTCTACTCGCTGAAGAAGTGCCTCAGTGTCTAGGCTGCCATTTATAGTCATGCTAGGGGGGCGTGCAGTGACTGTGCCATAAGTGTAGATCCACTGGTGTTACAGCCTCAGCCAGATACTCTGCACCATCCCAGCTGCTTCACCAGGACAGTTCAAAACTTCCTCCAGCCTCCCCTCAAACAGGGGTAGAGTATCTTGGACTGAGTCATTCCCCACCCCCTATGAATCACCGGAAATGTGTATCTATGGAGGCTGGCCAGCCAAAGGGCCACAGTGGAAAGAAGCCGAGGGAGTTACAGGCTGGGGAGGAGCTTGTGATTGCGACAGACTCAGGGTATATATTATGGAAACAGGCCCAAAGTCAGGTGCAATGGCTTGTGCTGGTGCAAAGGCTTCAATGGATATGGCGGGTCTGCTCCTATGCCCCTCCCCTGCTGGGCAGCCTGGATCTGCCCCCGAGGGGCCTCCCACTGGCCTCTCCACTCTCACCATGCAGTTAAGTAAAGAACACTCCAGGCAGGCTAAATACCCTGTTTCCCCCATGCTTCCAGCAGCTCACATTTTCCTGCCCTTCCTTCCCCAAGTCCAGCCAGGCAGAGTTTTCATCAGCCAGCGAGAGGGAGTGAGCCAGCCCAGTGGCTCGCCCTGATGTTAGCGCAGGGGAAAGTGCAGCTTTCTCCCCTCCACCTACGCCAAGGAGCTTAATGGAAGATGATGCTAATTAAGGGCGCATGAACGTGAGCTATACCACCACCAGATGGCGCTGTACCTATTTCAATGGTAGGAAATCTCTCAGCAAAGCTCATCATGGGACTGTGTGGCTGCGAGGGGCGGAGGGGAGGGGTCATCAGTGCAAATGGACTGTTATTGCTTCAGTTTGATCCCCTTCCTCTTTCCTCCAGCTTGCACATAAAGCAAGGCTTTGGGGATAGTGCAATTTAGTGCCTTATCACCCACCCTCTGCATCTGGTCCACTTCAGGAGTGGCTGCCTGTGCAGGAGAGAGAACCGCATGCGGTTGTGTTTTTGCAGGGATCTATTCATGGTAAAGGCACCCAACACTCTGATAATTGCCATAGAAAAGCATATAATAACAAGTATCAGAGGGGTAGCCGTGTTAGTCTGGATCTGTAAAAGCAGCAAAGAATCCTGTGGCACCTTATAGACTAACAGACGTTTTGCAGCATGAGCTTTCGTGGGTGAATACCCACTTCTTCGGATGCAAGTAGTGGACATTTCCAGGGACAGGTATATATATGCAAGCAAGAAGCAAGCTAGAGATAACGAGGTTAGTTCAATCAGGGAGGATGAGGCCCTGTTCTAGCAGTAGAGGTGTGAAAACCAAGGGAGGAGAAACTGGTTCTGTAGTTGGCAAGCCATTCACAGTCTTTGTTTAATCCTGAGCTGATGGTGTCAAATTTGCAGATGAACTGAAGCTCAGCAGTTTCTCTTTGAAGTCTGGTCCTGAAGTTTTTTTGCTGTAGGATGGCCACCTTAAGATCTGCTATTGTGTGGCCAGGGAGGTTGAAGTGTTCTCCTACAGGTTTTTGTATATTGCCATTCCTAATATCTGATTTGTGTCCATTTATCCTTTTCCTTAGAGACTGTCCAGTTTGGCCGATGTACATAGCAGAGGGGCATTGCTGGCATATGATGGCGTATATTACATTGGTGGATGTGCAGGTGAATGAACCAGTGATGGTGTGGCTGATCTGGTTAGGTCCTGTGATGGTGTCGCTGGTGTAGATATGTGGGCAGAGTTGGCATCGAGGTTTGTTGCATGGATTGGTTCCTGAGCTAGAGTTACTATGGTGCGGTGTGCAGTTACTGGTGAGAATGTGCTTCAGGTTGGCAGGTTGTCTGTGGGCGAGGACTGGCCTGCCACCCAAGGTTTGTGAAAGTGTGGGATCATTGTCCAGGATGGGTTGTAGATCCCTGATGATGCGTTGGAGGGGTTTTAGCTGGGGACTGTATGTGATGGCCAGTGGAGTCCTGTTGGTTTCTTTCTTGGGTTTGTCTTGCAGTAGGAGGCTTCTGGGTACACGTCTGGCTCTGTTGATCTGTTTCCTTATTTCCTCGTGCGGGTACTGTAGTTTTGAGAATGCTTGGTGGAGATTTTGTAGGTGTTGGTCTCTGTCTGAGGGGTTAGAGCAGATGCGGTTGTACCTCAGTGCTTGGCTGTAGACAATGGATCTTGTGGTGTGCCCGGGATGGAAGCTGGAGGCATGAAGGTAGGCATAGCGGTCGGTAGGTTTTCGGTATAGGGTGGTATTAATGTGACCATCACTTATTTGCACTGTGGTGTCCAGAAAGTGGACCTCCCGTGTAGATTGGTCCAGGCTGAGGTTAATGGTGGGGTGGAAGCTGTTGAAATCTTGGTGGAATTTTTCCAGAGTCTCCTTCCCATGGGTCCAGAT
>QXTE01000466.1:130823-166214 GCA_003942145.1 Platysternon megacephalum
ATCTGGACCCATGGGAAGGAGACTCTGGAAAAATTCCACCAAGATTTCAACAGCTTCCACCCCACCATTAACCTCAGCCTGGACCAATCTACACGGGAGGTCCACTTTCTGGACACCACAGTGCAAATAAGTGATGGTCACATTAATACCACCCTATACCGAAAACCTACCGACCGCTATGCCTACCTTCATGCCTCCAGCTTCCATCCCGGGCACACCACAAGATCCATTGTCTACAGCCAAGCACTGAGGTACAACCGCATCTGCTCTAACCCCTCAGACAGAGACCAACACCTACAAAATCTCCACCAAGCATTCTCAAAACTACAGTACCCGCACGAGGAAATAAGGAAACAGATCAACAGAGCCAGACGTGTACCCAGAAGCCTCCTACTGCAAGACAAACCCAAGAAAGAAACCAACAGGACTCCACTGGCCATCACATACAGTCCCCAGCTAAAACCCCTCCAACGCATCATCAGGGATCTACAACCCATCCTGGACAATGATCCCACACTTTCACAAACCTTGGGTGGCAGGCCAGTCCTCGCCCACAGACAACCTGCCAACCTGAAGCACATTCTCACCAGTAACTGCACACCGCACCATAGTAACTCTAGCTCAGGAACCAATCCATGCAACAAACCTCGATGCCAACTCTGCCCACATATCTACACCAGCGACACCATCACAGGACCTAACCAGATCAGCCACACCATCACTGGTTCATTCACCTGCACATCCACCAATGTAATATACGCCATCATATGCCAGCAATGCCCCTCTGCTATGTACATCGGCCAAACTGGACAGTCTCTAAGGAAAAGGATAAATGGACACAAATCAGATATTAGGAATGGCAATATACAAAAACCTGTAGGAGAACACTTCAACCTCCCTGGCCACACAATAGCAGATCTTAAGGTGGCCATCCTACAGCAAAAAAACTTCAGGACCAGACTTCAAAGAGAAACTGCTGAGCTTCAGTTCATCTGCAAATTTGACACCATCAGCTCAGGATTAAACAAAGACTGTGAATGGCTTGCCAACTACAGAACCAGTTTCTCCTCCCTTGGTTTTCACACCTCTACTGCTAGAACAGGGCCTCATCCTCCCTGATTGAACTTGCTTGCATATATATACCTGCCCCTGGAAATGTCCACTACTTGCATCCGAAGAAGTGGGTATTCACCCACGAAAGCTCATGCTGCAAAACGTCTGTTAGTCTATAAGGTGCCACAGGATTCTTTGCTGCTCATATAATAACAAGCAACTGCTACTATAGAGAACCCCTCTGCAGGGGGACTAAGCAAGTTCCCAGGCTATTATAGAGATTCCAGTGTCTTGGTTTTACAGAGCAGGCTAGTTGCTTTCTAAGTAGGCAATAGGGTTGCCAAGCATCCAGTTTTCATCTGGAAAGCCCAGTCGAAAAGGGACCCTGGCGGCTCCGGTCAGTACTGCTGACCAGGCCACTAAAAGTCCAGTTGGCGGTGCACCAGGGCTAAGGCAGGCTCCCTGCCTGCCCTGACTCCATGCAGCTCCCGGAAGCAGCCGGCATGTCCAGCTCCTAGGCACGGGGGCAGCCATGAGGGCTCCACATGATGTCCTTTCCCAGAGCACTGGCTCTGCAGCTCCCATTGGCCAGGAACCGCAGCTAATGGGAGCTGTAGGGGCGGCACCTGTGGGCACGGGCAGCACGCAGAGCCCCCTGGCCCATCCATCTAGGAGGCAGAGGGACATGCTGGCTGCTTCCAGGAGTCACCTCAGGTAAGCGCTGCCCGGAGCCCGGGGTGGGGCCTCGGAGAAGGGGGCGGGGCAGGGGCGAGGCCTTGAGCCAGGGGGCGGGGCAAGGGTGTTCGGTTTTCTACAATCAGAAAGTTGGCAACCTTAATAGGCAATGCTGTTATGTATATGAACGCTGTGTATGTGGGGGGCAGACAACAGAAGGCTGTTGATGAAGAATGATGCTCTATAACACTCGACTAGGATTCAGGAGATCCGGGCTCAAGTTCCTGCTCTGCCACAGACTTCCTGCGTGACCTTAGGCAAGTCACTTAAGCCCTCTGGGCCCCGGGTCCCCACCTGTAATGGTGGGCTAGCATTTTCCTCCCTCTGGTGTTATGCGAATAAGTTCAGTTAGGCTGTGAGGTGCTCTAATACTCCAGTAGGGATGGGTGTGATGTAAGTAACCAGAGAGAAAGACAGTTTATATTTCACAAGAGTAAAGACACAAGAAGAGATCAAAGCAACAGGGATGTGCAAATGTGTGACTGGCTATTGGGTGTATTTCATCCTTTCCTCTAGTGTCTTAGGCCAGGTCCCCACTAGAAACCTTTGCCAGTATGGTAATGTCTGTTTGGAGGGTGTGCGTTTTCTTTTTAGTGACATTTCTATATCGGCAAAAGCCCTCATATTGACACAGTTATTCTAGCATAAGATCTTGTTTCCTGGTCTATTTAGTTTGCTTAGGGAACCCGGTATGAGCAATACCAGGAAAAGCACTTTTTAGCTGCATCTACACTAGGAGGATTTACCAGTAGAGCGATAACAGCAAAACTTTTTTAGTTGAGACCTAGTCTAACCTACAGGAGGGAAGAGCTACTGCCACCTAATCAAGATTCTGATTTAGCATAAATATTGAGGTCGCTTCCAGTCCTACACTTCTATGATTCTACCAGTGGCAGAGGCCTGTTTCCAGAGAAAATTGTCCTGTGCTATCACCATAATGTGTGCATTTAGGCATGCAGCTATGGGCTGGTTACAATGTAATTTATCAGATGCAACAGTAATTTAAGCATATAATTCCTAGGGATAGCTAGAGTAGATGGATAATTTAATTTCTCAGGCCAGAGTCTCTGAAACTCTTGGCCTTATAAGAAACCACGAGATCCTCAGATCTGTACCAAAGAGGAATCCCCCATTGTCTGCTCAGAGAACGTCTCATGCCAGTTTGTTTCCTGATATGGAACTTCTGGATTCAATCTCTTTGAAAGGAAAAAGACACCCATATCTTTAAAGGAATTGCTGTAATTGAATGTCCTGCTCAGAGGGGACTAAAGTTCATCAACTCTGGAAACCGAGGAACCGGAGGATCCTCAGTATGAGGGAAGTGTTTCCTCTTTGCTCCTCCTGTACTAAATCATCATCCCCTGGCTGGCATTGTTTGGAAAACCCAGCGGTCTCTGCCCACCGAGATGCCCATTACCTATGGCAGAGGAGAATAATTAACCCCTTCCTCAGTGCAAACTTTTACACGCTCCATGAAATTTATGGGAATGAAGGGAAACTGTGCCAGCTTCGATGTTGCCTTCCCATGGTGTCACTTTGCTTGGCTTGTTAATGCTTCAGTTTTCTAGTATCCTCTTTGTTCTGCTTGTTCACTGGATTTCAGCAAACCCACGACCAATAGCGGCTCAGCTGCCACTGAGTCACAGAGTAGGACCGTTCAGAATTCCTGCCCCAACCTCTTGAGCTAACAGAGAATGCTCCAGTATTTGGCAGCAGTACCGGGCCTATGACCCAGAGATGAACAGATCCAGTTCCATTCAGGACAAAGGTATGCACAGGCCATTTCATTACAGCGTTTTGACTGCACAAAACTCCAAACACCACCGTGAGGTGGGGCAGAGCAATTGATCTGGGGAGAAGCAATTCTGGCAGGTGCAAGGGCAACGTAGGTCTCCATAAGGCACACAGGACTAGCAGTGATGGAAGCCTGGATATGGCCAGAAAGTGCATGTGGAAGAATACTAGCGAGAGAGAAATGAAACTGGAGAAACTCCATGTTTCTCTAGGTTCTGGCCCATGTGAAATTGCTTTAAACCCCAGTGGTCATCTAGGGGCCAATAGGGAGTAACCCTTATTGTTGGATGTGGCTGTGAACCCACATTAAAACCAGTGAAAACGCAACTGGAACATGCTGCAAAAGAGACTTGATTCTTTTTAAACACGTGTTATTTACAAGGATTTAAGCATTGGGGGAGAAGAGTGAATAACGGGTGCCCTGACTCGGGCTGCTATGTGATGTGCTTTCGAGCAGCCCATATGCCTATGGGACAGGGCGTGCCATTACTCATCCCTCTGCACTTTAGTTGCAGATATGACTGAGCGATGGCCGGACTCTGCTCAGCGTTGCTGTTTATAATCATTCTCCTCTCTCTCCAATGTGTTTCTAATCCTCCTTCCTCTCTCCAACTGCAGCTCTCTCCCATTACTCAAGTAACAAAATTACTGTACCTTGGCCTGGGATCAATAGTGATCTTTGAAATTACAATTTCTCCACTTGAAGCAATAAAGCATCTCTGTGGAGAAGGAGAGCTCACAGCTGGTTTCTGTAAGACGCTGGCTAATCAATGCGCTAATTCCAAAAGGACCACAAAGGGAAAAATCTTACCAGAGGCTGTGGCAAGAAAAAGGCCGTCAGCAAGTTGGTCTCTCTGTTTTCCAAACAGATTGAATGTCATTATTTCAGATAACTACTTCCTGAAGTAATTACTGAATGAGGGCCAGGTTGGCTAGTCTGTTTTTGAGGCGGGGGGGGAGGTGTGGAGAGAGAAGGGTGAATGTTCATAAATCATGTTGTTCTTCAATCTTGAATGGAAAGCTCAACAGAGTATCACTAAATAGCTGACCAGCCCTCAGGAGCCCCTCCTGGGAGTCCAGAGAAAGTGTCAGGAAAAGAAAATGGTGTCGTATGTTTAAAAACAAAGCTGATACAGGCAACCAAAGCCAGTCTAGTAAGAAGAAGCCCAGAGGCCTTTTCTGAATATTGTTCTCATTGAGGGCTAAAATACTCAAGGCCTGATTCTCCTCTCGCATTGGTGTAAATCAGGAATAACTGCACAAGATGTCAATGGAGTTGCGTTAGTGTAAAACCAGGCAGAGAGGATCACGCCCCCTCACAATTATATACAGCAAATTACATCTTCGGGGCGTTGGACAGGCATTAAATAATTAAGCCCAGAAACACCCATGTGGGGAAGGCAAGTATTAACCCAGGTTTGCAAATTGGGAAAGCAGTTATGGAAAGGTTACACAATGAGTCAGAGGCAGAGATGGGATCAGAGTTCAAGGGAGAGTTAGGTCTAGCGCTGATGTCACAATCTTTCCAGCATGACAGACACTAGCGGTTAATTAAGTGACACCCAAAGAATTGGCATGAACAGTGATCCTTTCGTCTTTAACCACAGTCTAGTTCCAGTGGGCCCCGACAATACTTTTGGGCAGAATAGTTCCTTTTTGCTTTGAGTCCTGGAGCTCTCTTTCCCCCCATGGTCCTCTGAACCAGTTACGCTGCTGCGACAGATTAAAGGAGGAGCGGAAGAACCTCCACATTGTGATGGGCTGGCTACGGGGCTGACCCTGCCCAGGAGAGTGGCGTGTGGGAGTGGAGGGGCTTTGGGCATCTCAGCAGATGCACAAGGAGACATTGCGGGAGAAGAGAGGTCACCTCTTTGCACACCTCTGGGCTGTGTTTATATACCTCCCGTATGGGCCCCACGTCTAAGTACATGAGGATAAGCGAGGGAAAGGTGCATAGAGCAGCCGCAGTTTGGGGCTAATGGCCACCCAGTTGCCTGAATAACAGGAAATACACACCCTATCCAGCCCAGCAGTAAGCAGCACAGGGAGCAGGGCTGCCACTGTGTCTACTGTAGCAAGTCCAGGGCCTCTAGAAGTACCCAGCTGATGCTCTGCCACACACCATCGCAGAGCCAGTGGGGCAGAACTCAGAGCCGCCTGCTCCAAAAGCACAGATCCTCCCACCTGAGCTCAGGGCGGATCTCCAATAGCTATTAGCTGCATTGGGCCTATGACAAACAATTGAGCAGTTCCAACTCCATCCAACAGGAGCAGTCACGCACACACGCGCACGCCACTTCATCACATTATCTTGGCCTTCGGTACAGGTGATACTCCCTAGTAGCCTTTGTATCTCCCTTGACCACACTGTCCAATGCACCTGGTCGAAGGAGCTGACACTCAGCTGAGCCAAAATTCTAATCACTAACCCGGGCTCTCTTCCTCCTCCTAGTTCACGCCACTAAAGCCTCTCAAGAATCTGACCCTTAGCAAACATCAGGCACGAGGGAATAGCAAATGCCATTTTAACTGCTTTGTGAAAGGGGCAGCCAAAAATACATGATTTTATGGACATGGAGCAAACAAGCCCCAGCTGTGCAGCTTTTCCAAACCTTCCTTCATATTAATCCTCTGCAGCCGTTGCCATTCAGCTGGTTATTGGCGAACGGAGAGTAGCCGTCCCAGATGCAATCCAAATACATAATTGAAAGTAAAACACAGCAAAATTAAAGCGAGGTGAAGATCTCTGAATATTTTCAGTTTGACCTCCTAATCTCAAAGTCTCTAAGTGTAACCAGAGTGCTCTTATTCTTCCCAAAGAGGACCTAGCTAAAAGGTTAAAAAATAAACCATGAAATGGTATGGAGCCAGTCAGGCCGGGCGATCTAGCAGTACAGTAACGTGCTGATGCTCAGAGGATGCTAGTTCAGACCCTTCACTCTCTAGTGTGACAGGTTTGGGACCACAGGAGATGCCGAGCATTTATCACAGTGGGGGAAGAGCTGCCCAGCTCATCAGTGACACTGAAGAGATTAAACCTCCTTCCCTTCAAAGGAAGGCAGAAGCCACTGCTATCCGTTGCCCTAGCAACCTCGCCGGGGACAAAACTGCAAGAGGAGAGTCAGTGCTGAGACCGGGCATCAAACACCGTTTTAACATGTCAAGTTCTTTATATATATATTTAATATACACCTCAATATAACGCCACCCGATATAACACGAATTTGGATATTACACGGTAAAGCAGTGCTCCGGGGGGGCGGGGCTGCGCACTCCGGTGGATCAAAGCAAGTTCAATATAACACGGTTTCACCTACAACGTGGTAAGATTTTTTGGCTCCCGAGGACAGCGTTATATCGAGGTAGAGGTGTATATAAAAATCTTGTCTCCCCTGGAAAGTGACTTTGTATCATGCACTTCATATGAGGAGCTTAACAGAGAGGCAAATTATGTTGGTCTTTACAGCATGGGCCATAGGAATGGTTCAGAGACAGGGTTAGTAACACTGTCCAGTGAAAGACAAAAGCTGAATACAGTCACAAATCTGTGCTGGTGTGTATGTGTGGGGGAAAGTGCAACGTTCCATACCTGCTTAATGGATCAAACACATTGGGCCAGACCCTCAGCAGCTCTATATCAGTGTCGTTCCACTGAGGTCAAGAGTCTGGTCTACTATGTAAGTGTAATGCTGACAGACCCCAAGTCGTTGGCGGGCGGGATTGAACCTGGGGCCTCTGGAGCGTAGTGCATGAGCCTCTACCACATGAGCTAAAAGCCAACTGGCTCTTAGCTAAGGCTGTAGAGCAGATTCATTTAACGCTCTCTCTAAGTGATCTCGGTGCCACAGCACCACACCCAGGAGGTGTGTGGGTTTCATAAGTAGCCCACACAAAAGTCAGTGGGACCTCTGGGTGCATAAGGTATGCAGGAGGGGGTGCTGGCCCTTTCTCAGCAGCAGCAACTGCAAAGTGCCGGAGCCTCCTCTCTCGCAGAGCACAGCAGGCCAGAAGGGGCAGGATAATGGAGAATCCCAGCAGGACTGAGAAAAATCTCCCCCTTTGCCTTCCCACGAAGGATGTGAAGGTCCCTACAGGGACATTGCGCTGTTCAGAAGCTGTCCAACAGCACATAGCTTGCTTTGTTTATAGCATTATATCTTCCAGTGCTCTCTTCCTATTCTGCTTCTCTTCCCTCTGAGTTTCCTGTCATAATGACCAATGCATATTCCATGTCAGCTGAAACAACAAAATAAGATACTGTACAGTTCAATCTGCTGAAATTACAGAGCACATTGCCAGACACTAGTCCGATTCTATTCGGCCTGTGGACCTGTGCCTTCAGCCTGGGTCACAGCATGGAGCTCTGGAGTCCAACCCACCCAAACAGTGGAGGGATTCAGATTGGGAGGGCTGCAATAAACACACCTCTCATCTCAACTAAGACCTGGGAGTAGCATTCTCCTATAGTCCAAGGACTATGAGAAGACATAAAGAAGTTCTGAGGAATGACATGATCCCTGTGCACAGAGTGCATTTCAGTTTCATTGTGCAACTGCTTTATATAAATAGCCAAGATTTTCAGAAGTGGCTAGTGTTTTGGGGTTTTCATCCTGAGACACCTTGAAGAGGTCTCATTTGCAGAGGGTGGGTGTGCTGCTCTTTCTGAAAATCAGGCTGGCCATAAGGACACCCAGAAATAGAAGCACCCAAAATCAATGGTCACGTTTGAAAAATCTTAGTAAATATTATTATTCCATCAAAAAACTAATGTAGAGAGAACATCCAAGTTACTCAAAAGTAAGGAAATGCCAAAGTAGGGACAGCCATGCATCCTAATCTCTGCCCCTATGTCTGTATGCCCCTATGTCTATATGCATGATCTAGTCCCTTAATTACATGATCAAATACTACTTGTCAAGAGCACATCATAATTTTTTTCTGCAATTGTAGATACACTTTGCACAGCAACCTATTCTACTAGGTACTGCTCTGGGCATGGCAGATGATCAGAGCCCACAAAGTCATCCATATTCTTGATGTGCAGCAAATAAGTGGAGCTACTTGGTCCTGTCCATGTGACGAGTACCTTTACTGAAGCAAGGGCCCCTGGAAAGACCTGTTCCTTTAATCCATTGGTGTGTAAAGTTTTCCAAGACATGGAAAACTGCGTGCTGGTTGCACAAAAATTTCAGCGGTGTAAGCCAGACCTCCCACATTGAAGTCCACAGAAAGACGTCTATTTGGTTTTGATGGCACTGGATCATCACACACTTTAGAAGGCTGAGTTGAATGAGACAAAGCTCTCGACTGCACAGTGAACGAGGCCTGTGGCCATGTAGCTTTAGAGTTGGGCAGATTTGCATGAGGCAGGGCTCCGATGGGCTCCCGCTTAATTCAACAGGTGCTTTCCTCTATATAGTGATGAGGCAGAAACATACGGAGCCCTGTCTCAATAGTGCACAAGATTTATTCCACTGCAGGAATTCTGAATTGTCTTCTTTCTCTTCCCCATTGTCTATGGGTAAGGGAAGTACACAAACCACAGAAGGGTAGGATATTCCCGATGCCTCTCCAGTCAGACATCCTGCTGCTCAGCGCATCCCTGACTTTTCAACGGGGTGAGGGAACAGGCAAAAAATAATCCCTTGTAGCTGAAATCCCAGCTGCTGCCCCATGAATGAACCGAGACCGGGCTGGGAAAGGAGTGATGTCATCATCCCTGGGGAGAAATGAGGAGCAGTCCCTGAATGGGGAACTCCCACGCAGCAGGGCACTGTGAGCCAGCTCCTGCCTCAGGCCTGGGCTAATGGGTTTCGTAATAAAAACAATCACCTCTTCCCAGTCTGTGATAGATACATGGCAAACTTCCCACTCCGCGTTAGCAGTCTGGACAGGGCGGGGGAAGGGTTTTTATCCTCGGAGTCACTCTCACTGTGTTGCATTAGGATGCTCTCTGAAGGAAGTCAGTATTGTTAACCAAACAATGGTGGGAATTAATCTTTCAAGAGACAGCGTCTTTTCTCTCAGACACCCAGGGCCAAAGAAAGGGAGGCCGAAGCGATTCTGAGGGGTGGGATTTATACATTCTTCACACACCTTCAGTATGGGCATTCGTCAGACCCGCTAATCCTCTCAGATTCCCGTTTGGCTGCATCGCCGCTACAGAGACTAAGCCGGGACAACCCCGCAGTGTAGATGCAGCCTACTCCAATGGAAGGGGTTTTTCCATTGCTGTACTGTCTCCCCAAACCATGATAGCTATGGTGACAGAAGCACTCTTTTGTCAACATAGCTTTGTCTACACTGGGGGTAGCATAGATACATGGTTTTTTCACACCCTGCCCGACGCAGCTATACCAATCTAACTCTTGTGTGTTTACCAGGCCTTAGATTCAAATCCACTTACTGATGGTGAATTTCCCCTGTGACTTTGGCCAATAAGCTTGAACTGGTGCAACTCTAGCCTGGTTGCACCATTTTAGCTAACAGCGTGTTTTTAAATCTGATTTTGTTAAACCCGTGCAAACCCCTGTATGGACACTGTTAAGTGAAATCCATATAAGTCAGGTTCAGGTTGAAGTAAATCTATTCCTTAATGACTTGAGCTAAACTGAAGCAAGAGTGTTTACACAGAGGGCCGAGCACTGGTTTAACTAAATCATTTAAAACCCGATTTAAGTTAAATTGGCACAACTTTGAAATGTAGACAAGGCCTGAGCTACAAAGGGATCAGAAGAGAGGGGCATAGCAGGAAAATCAGGAAACAGGAGGGTATAAATTAAAGTCAGACTCCCCCTCCTTTATCCCACACCTGCGCTACACCTCTGTGGTATATAGGTTATCCTGGCTTAGACTCAGTGGCCAAATTCAGAGGGGATGGGTAAGGGGATGAGAATTACAAGACAGTATGAGTCCAAGTGAGCGTAACTGAATGTAGAGAGGCCTAGAAGAAGCTTCCTTCAATGCAGTCACACACTTCTGGACTTGTCCTTCCTGCCTTTTGCTGTCTGACATACAATTAAAAGGCAACCTCATAAACCCACCAAGACAATGGTTAACTTCCCTGACACATCTCACGGCTACCCAAATGATTAATGAGCAGTTGTTTCCTCATCTGCTATAATGCAACCAGCCCCAGCTGTGTGCTTTGCTGTAGGGGAGATCAGGACGTTTGGAAAGCGGGAAGTGTCTATTGTTTTAGCATGTGGGGATTTTTGCCTATCAGCCAATTTCCTAAGGGCCAGATCTTCAAAGATGCACATGTGCAACTGCACGTGCCTAACGGAGGAGCACCAGCCAATACCTGTGTGCTGGCAGAGCCCCGCGTGGCCACCCCCAAATCCTGCCGTCCTTCGTAGTGGAACCACGCCAGCAGTGCTGTCAGGGGGTGCTCTGGCGAGTTAAATCCAGAGTTTGCTCCCAGGCACTCAACTGTGGGGTCTCCTCAGAGAGGGTGTTAATCCTCTCCCTAGATGGGCTCTCCACATCATCTGCCCTGTCCCCCAGGCTCAGAGCTGCCATGTCCTTTTCATCTCCTCCCTCTCTTCCCTCACACTGACAGTCACCAAATCCTGCTGCTCTTCCCTTTGCAAATCTCAAAAAAGTCTGCCCAACCCTCTCTAGCCCCCTCACCAAAACCCTTGTCTGGGCCACAATTTTCTCCTTCCCACTCTGTCTAGATACTTATCACCACAGCATTTGAGCCCCTCTCCTCTGGCTTACCGAGATCTCCCCCATCTCACCCCTCTTCAATCCATTCCCCCTGTGCTCCAACCAAGCCCAGTCCTTCTTCTAATCTCTTTACTAGCTCCACACCTCTCTCCCCCCATCCCCCGCATATCAAATGTAAGCTTTGTCCTGGCTCTCAAGGCCTTGCAAAATTTGGCTCCTGCTTCCTGGTCTGCTCTCACCTCCTTCCTCTGTCCTCTTCACTCCACCCAAGCTGCATGGACCTACCATCCCCTTTTGTGTTCTTCTCCTACTCTTTGTCACTTGGCTTCTTCCCCGTTACTCCACATGTCTCCCTTTCCCAGTCTGACATGTGTCCACAAAATCCCTCCTCAGAACATGGTTCTTCCAGGATGACTGCTCATCCTACCTCTCTCTCCCATACACCTTCATCCCCCAAAGTCCCTCTGGGGGCCTGATCGCTCTTGGACCTTCATTGCTGTGAAGGACCTCTTAGACAGCATTGCAGGATGTTGCTGGAAGGAGTGTGTACATAGATACCTCTGTGAAGCACCTTGTGTAGGGACAGACCTTGTGTGAAACTGGTACTGGCACAACATTTCCTTTCAATCTTTTTCAGACACAGATTAGGACAAGTCCCATTGTTTGTAAATAGCTGATTAAGATCAACCCTCTGAAACTCCTGCGTGTGCCAGTCAGGACTAGAAAAGGAAGAAAAAGGTGACGAGACAAGAAGGAGAGGAAAAGGGCGGCCAGTTTCTAATGTGATAGGAAGATCCTGCTCTTAACTTGATAGGTGGATGGGTATTTATCATAGAGACTTAAAACAAACAAAAAATCCCCACATGTGAAACACTGGCAATGCATCTGTCAAGGAAAGGAAGAGTTTATGCATTTGTTAGGGAGACAGAGGGAGGAGGTCTAATGATCTGAGCATCAGACTGGGACATCACCAGCTCTGATACTCCCTTCCACGTGTTGGGGGAAACGGGGCATTGTGGACTCTGGGACTGAGACAGGACAGGGGTTCTAATCCTGGCTTTGTCACTCTCTCTGTTCTGTGGTTTTGGAAGAGTCACATTAATCCCTCTGGGGAAAATTCTTCTCTTAGTTTCCTTAGTGAATACCTAGAGTTGCTCCATTTAACCTGGATTTACCCCAGTGGGGCTGACTGCAGAAGCTGTATACAAGGAGGAAGCCAACCGGGAAGATAATAGCACAGCGGGGTTTGCAAGGTTTAGGCTTGCAGAGCATTTGAAGACTAAAAGCCCTACATAACTGCTAAGTATCATTTTTATTGTCTCAACCAGATTGCAGAAAATTAAGTCAACTCACTGAACTAACTAAAGCACTGGGAGAGCATACATGGTACATTTTCTCACAGTGACAACTGCTGCAGAAATTTGCAGAGCAGCTAGGTTACTGGAAATGGCAGGCAGACCTTTCAAAATACATTACTGTGCTTTTGTTTACATTGTTATTGCTTGTGTGTAAGCTCTATCAGGCTCAGCGGAAATTTGAGCTCAGTATATTTAATGGCCTTGTGAACTCAGTTGCATTTCCCTGTGAATCGGTCAGGATTGCATTGGCACTTACCCTGAATGTCATCGTTGAATGTACAATATCTGTTGCGGTATTTGTTGAGAAGACGGAAAGCGTTGGCATTGGCAAAATCTTCAAACTGGATCAAGCAATTCATGCCATACCTGTAGTTTAAAGGACAATTAGAAGTGGATAAAAACCTCCACAACACAGGAAGAGAAGTATATATCTGCTAAAACATGTTTATTAAGACAACATGGCTGTATGTACAGAAAATATATATAGAAAAAAGACTAGTGGAGATAACCATCCAAGGAAGTGGTATATTGAGAGTGCCTATGTTAGACATCAAAATCATCCACTCTAATCAGAGGGCTTGTCTCCACTCACCGGGGGATCAGCACACGGCAATCGATCCATCAAGGGTCAATTTAGCGGGTCTAGTGAAGACCTGCTAAATCGACAGCTGATCGCTCTCCCGTCGACTCCAGTACTCCAACCGAACAAGAAGCATAAGGTAAGTCACCACAATAGCATGAGGTAAGTAGAAACCACAGTAAGTCGATCTAAGGTACGTCGATTCCAGCTACGTTATTCACGTAGCTGAAGTTATGTAACTTAGGTCGACTTAGCCCCATAGTGTAGACCTGCCCAGAGACTTTGCTGCCACTCTAGGGAAATGTACTTTAATTTGCACTGCATCAGGCCCTCCCATCTGAGTATCTTAATGTGCTACAGAAATGACAATGAGTTAAGCCTCATAATATCACACCTGGAGATAAAGAAGTTTTCAAGAGGAGGAAACTGAGGCACAGAAAAATTAGGTGACTTCCCAAGGTCACATAGGGAGTCAGTGCAGAAATTGGACCCTGACTTGCTGACTCCATGCCTGTGTTTTAAGCATGAGATTATCCTTCCCATTTGTATTGATTATACAGAAGGAATTATGGCTAAGGCAGAGGAAGCAGGACATCTTAGTTTTATTACCTGGTCTGCCACTGATTTGTCACATAATCTAGGGCAAATCACGTAACCCCTCCTTGCCTCAGTTTCCCCATGGGGACAACAGTACTTTCCTAATGAGGGTATTCTGAGTATCAGTGCATTCATGTCTGTGAATCTGTGCAAGATCCCCAGAGGGAAGGCACTACAGAAGGACTAAGTAGTAGTATTACAAAGTCCCATCCATAAGGGACATTGAATATGTATTTGGGATAATGTTAAATATTGAACGGACCAATTTTCAAAGGAGAGTTTGCATGCAAATCTTAGAAAGGTAAGGAAATCAACTTTTGCGCTTGATTCAGGTTATCTCTTTAGAAAGACAGTACCCTGCCTATAAAAGAAATATCAGTTAAAAGAACACCATCAACACCACTTGAAATCTATGTGCTTGAAATAAATGAGTTCAAAGCTGTTTGCATCACTGCATGTACCAGCCTCTGATCCTCCTACCATTGTGTGATTTGACTACTACATTCTCATACATTAAAAAATGTTCCTCTCTCCCATGTTGCACTGAGGAAGATTGAAACACAAACAACATGTTATACAAACATCGCAAAGTAAACGAATTAGAGGAAAATACTTCTTTTCTCCCAATCTCTTTCTGTTACAGTCACCCTAGTTGTTACTTGTAGATAATTTTTTTCCAGACGGCAGTATGATTCAGGTTTATGCATCTCTTTAAACTTTCAACAGTCATCTGACTCCTGTCTTTACTGCTAAACTAGTAAAATAAAAGAGAAAGTGAATAGGGTTGTCTCTCAAATAACCATCATCAGACAACGGGAGGAGCATGAGGAATGAGCAATGCAGCGATTAGCAACCTCAGTGCTGTAGTTTTGTCAAAGGAGGCTAAATGGCTGTTGCGGTATTACAAAAATGACCCTCTCTGGGACCTTAAGCAATGCAAAGGCAGCACTTCCATTCATACCTCCCAGCCAGTCTCTCCCTTTTGCCATTGACATTTGACATGAAAAAGTGGGACACCAATGTTTTAAACTAGAAAGTGATACCAGGCAAATCATGCTTTGTTTAAAAGCCAAGATTACAGCCATCAAAAGCTCCATTCACAACTCTCCGAGTGGCTAGGCTCTCAGAGTGTCCCAGATTTTTTTGTGCTACTTTCAATTTCTACCATGTCTGTCGGCAAGGAGACAATGACAAGCGCATTTATTGTCCCTATTTACCACTCCATCATGAGAAATTTAATCAGGCTGGTCAGACATGTTTTATAAACCATCTGGCCTCTCTAAGAGCCAGCCTATCAACTTTCTCTCTCCCCACTTTTCCTGCCCCTCAAGAGATATAGGGTAATATTTGTCAAAAAGTGCATAAGTGACTTAGGCACCCGCATCCTATTTCTAAAGTGACTTAGGCACTTAGAAGCCTAAGGCACATTAACTTTCAATGAGAATTAGGCTCCTAAGCACCTACATTTTCTTTGAAAAATTCACTTGTAGTCAGTCCCCTTTTCCACTGGTCTCTTTCTTCCTCTTTGCAGTCCAATACACAGAAGTGATCTATAAAAAGCATTGCCCTGTTCTCCATGTCGGTGTTTTTTTCACACCCCTGAGCCACAAAAATTATATCTACAAAAGTGGTAGTGTAGACAAGCCCTTAGTGCATGGCAAGTTGGGGTGTAAATCTACAGTGCTCCTAGCTTGCTGGGCACTAACTGGCTGTGTGGACCCTGCTACCAGGCACTAAATGGTCTGTAATGTGCTTTGGGGTACTGCTTGTGGTCTATTGAAAACTGTAAAAATCACAAGCTGCCACTTTATACCCTGGTCCTGCTTGCAGGCTAGAGGGCTCTGTAGGGAAGAATCAGGTTGTAGGCAGCCAGCTAGGTGAGTTGTGCCACTCTATTTTAGGGAGCAGCCTGCTTTGTTTCTCTCTGTTTTGGGGTTCTTGTGTTTTCTGCATTCTAAGCAACAAAGAAGTGTTATGTTGCAACCTTCGAGCATGAGCATTTTATGTTTTTATCTAATGTCTCTGGGTGTTGCTGAAACATAACACTGCTAGTACATCAAAGCACACTAGAGAACTTTTAGTATACGGTAGCAGGGTCCACACAGTCAGTTAGTGTGCAGCAATCTAGTGTGCTGTACATTCACACCTTGGTTTGCCAGGCACTAAGGCTCTGTGTAAACAAGCCCTAAGTCACTAGTCCACATTTCAGATACACCTCTACCTCGATATTACGCTGTCCTCGGGAGCCAAAAAATCTTACCGCGTTATAGGTGAAACCGCGTTATATTGAACTTGCTTTGATCCACCGGAGTGCGCAGCCCCGCCCCCCCGGAGCACTGCTTTACCGCATTATATCCGAATTCGTGTTATATCGGGTCGCGTTATATCGAGGTAGAGGTGTACCTGGACCTGTGTTATGGTTGTAGTTGGAAACCATATAGCAGGACTGGGTCCTATTCCTATCATTTACACTGACTTACTGTGTGACCTTGGGTAAGTCACCCAGACCAACATTTTCTTACATGGTTGGCTATATCTAGGCACCTATTTACTTAGGTAAAGACTTTTCCCTGGTGCTTGGCACTGTAGTATCCGAGCGCGTCACAGAGAACAGCAGATTTCTCCTCACAACACTGCTGCAAGAGAGGGAAGTATTATTATCCCCCTTTTACAGATGAGCAATTGAGCACAGAGCAATTAAGTGAGTTGCTTCAGGTCACACAGGAAGCCAGCCCACTGCCTTAGCCACAAGACCATCCTTCCTTTCACAAAAATCTGTTTTATTAGTTCTAGTGGCCATAATGGGCTAGGAGCTTTCCAAACAGAAGGGAAGGTCCCAGTCCCTGCCTTATGGAGCTCACAATCTAATGAGAGACAGACATTTTCAGAGGTGCTGGACACCCACAGCTCCCAGGGATTACAGCTGGCGGTGGGGGAGGGGTGCTAAGCACTTCTGAAAATCAGGCCCAGGGTGCCTCAGATCAGTCCTCCCCAAAACGGAAGCAACCAAACTTAGGGGCTGCTTTGGAAAGAATTGTCCTTACTGTCTAGAGCGGGGGGTGGGGGGGAACCTATGGCCCGCAGGCCAGATCCGGCTCCTTGCTCATTTTCATCCGGCCAGCAGGCCAACGTTCAACTCACCTGCCGGGGGGTGGGGGTGAGGGAGGCTGAGACTCAGGGCTTCCCCCTCATGGCAGGGCGAGCCGGTGCTCATGGAGGGGCGCTGAGTTTTGGTGCCCCCCTGTGGTGCTGGAGCCGCGAGCGCCAGCTTGCCCCACTGAGGGGGGAAGCCCCGAGCCTCTGCACCCCCCGGCAGGTGAGTTGAACGTGTGTGGCCCGCCATTGATTTTTTCGGTGGGTCAATGGCCCCTGACACAAAAAAGGTTCCCCACCCCTGGTCTAGAGAACTGTTCCGCTGGTCAACCATCGGTTGCCCTCCTTCAGCTATTTTGGCTCATATGTCACTTTCCTACCTCTACTTTGCCAACTTCTGGAATGGATATACTGCATCAGCCAGAAGAACATGAACCTTTGGGTCATGCTGCCCCCTTTAAAATTATTTCCCAGCTAATAGAGCAGCCATTGGCTGAATTGAGAACTCCCCTGAATTCAGATATTGAGGTATTCCCTGAACATCCTCCTCCCTCTCCCACTCCCTTTATCACACCACCCAAAGAGCTGTGGACTCCATCCCTGGGAATGGCTGGAGAATGCATATTCTATTCTGTTCTCTTTGGGTTCTTAAACTGTGCACCCATCACCGTGGTTTCATAGATTCTTAGATGTTAATGTCAGAAGGAATCATTAGATCATCTAGTCTGACCTCCTGTATAGCCCTGGCCATAACATGACACCCAGCTGTCCTTGTACTGAGCCCAACAGTGCCTGTTTGGCTAACACAGACCTTCCAGAAAGGCATCCAGTCTTGGTTTGAAGACATCAGGAGATGGAGAATCCACCACTTCCCTCTGCAGTTTGTTCCCCAGTGGTTCATCACCCAAATTTGTGTCTTATTTCTCATTTGAATTTGCATGGATTCAGCTGCCAGCCACTGGTTCTTCTTGTCTCTTTTCCACTAAATTGAAGAGCCCTTTAATACTCAGTGTTTTCTCCCCGTGAAGGTACCCATACACTGTAATCAAGTCGCCTCTCAAGCTTCTTTTTGATAAAATAAACAGATTGAGCGCTTTAAGCATCTCACTATAAGGTGTTTCCTCCAGCCCTCAAATTATTTGTGTGGCTCTTTTCTGCACCCTCTCCAGTTTTTCAACATTCTTTTTAAAATGTGGACACCAGAACTGAAGTCAGTATTATAATTATTTGTATTATCGTATTGCCTAGTAGATGCTGTACAAACACAGAACAAAAAGATAGCCCCTGCCCCAATGGGCTTACAATCTAAGTAACAAGACAAGAGACAGCAGATGGATACAGAAACAAACGGGGGAGTACAAAGAAACAATGAGACAGTATTGGTCAGCAAGCATGACAGGCAGTGGTCTCAGCACACCAGCAGCCTAATCATTAAGTTTTTTGTATTCTACTATCAATCTCACCAAAGAGGTAAAATAACCTTCCTACTCACTACTCCCCTCTTTATGCACCCAAGAATCACATTGACTCTTTTCGCCACAGCCTCGCCCTGGGAGCCCACGTTCAGTTGTTTGACCACTGTGACCCCTAAATCCTTTCTAATATCTGGGTGCCTTCCAGCAGTGCAGCAACACAACCAGCATCCACGGTGTTTAGCCTTACGTAGTAAACCAGCTACTTCTAATTTCATTTGGTCTTCTCTTTGGGGCGATGTGCGTTAGCTCTGCTCCAGGTGCAGAGTGCTCCACCTTCCCATTAGAATCACCTCTCCCCCTCCCCCCAAATGTTAGAGCTTAAGGTTGGATTTTCAAAGGAGCCAAAGGGCTTTGAATTTCAATGGCAATGAACTGCCTTAGACTGGCCTAAAATATTTAGCTGGATGAAACTAGTTTTCATACCACTTATAAAATGGTTTGTATAATTCAGGGGAGGGCAAACTTTTTGGCTTGAGGGCCGCATCGGGTTTCAGAAATTGTATGGAGGGCCGGTTAGGGGAGGCTATGCCTCCCCAAACAGCCAGGCGTGGCCTGGTCCCGCCCCCTATCCGACCCTCCCTGCTTCTCGCCCCCTGACAGCCCCCCCGGGACCCCTGTCCCATCCACCCCCCCTGCTCTCTGTCCCCTGACTGCCCCTGGACCCCCCCCACTGCCCCCCACTGCTCCATCCAACCCCCCCTCTCCTTCCTGACTGCCCCCCCAGAACTCCTGCCCCATCCAACCACCTCTTTTCCCTGACCACCTCCAGACCCCCTGCCCCTAACTGCCCCCCCCGCCCCATCCAACCACCCCTTCTCCCTGTCCCCTGACTGCCCCCGGAACCTCCACCCCTGACTGCTCCCCACCGCCCCATCCAACCCCCCCTCTCCTTCCTGACTGCCTCGGGAATCCCTGCCCCCATTCAACACCCCTCTGACCGCCCCGACCCCTATCCACACCCCCGGCCCCTGACCATCCCCCAAACTCCCCTGCCCTCTATCCAGCCCCCCTCCCCCTCTCCCTGCCCCCTTACCGCACTGCCTGGAGCACCAGTGGCTGGCGGCGCTACAGCTGCGCTGTCCAGCCGGAGCCAGCCACACACCGCGCAGCACAGAGCCCGGGTCAGGCCAGGCTCTGCAGCTGCGCTACCCCAGAAGCTCGCAGCCCCGCTGCCCAGAGCATTGCGCCGGCTCAGTGAGCTGAGGGGGAGGGAGGACAGTGGGGGAGGGGCCGGGGGCAAGCCTCCCGGGCCAGGAGCTCAGGGGCTGGGCAGAACGGTCCTGCGGGCTGCTGTAGTTTGCCCACCTCTGATATAATAATAATATATAGAGTTATACCTATCTCATACAGCTGGACGGGACCCTGAAAGGTCATTGAGTCCAGCCCCCTGCCTTCACTAGCAGGACCAATTTTGCCCCAGATTCCTAAGTGGCCCCCTCAAGGATTGAACTCATAACCCTGGGTTTAGCAGGCCAATGCTCAAACCACTGAGCTATCCCTCCCCCCTGTATTATAATTATGTATAATTACAGCATAGGGACAAACCAGAACAACAATGGGGAAATACAAGGTGTAAACATAGAGTGAAGCACACACAAGGAAAGAGCTTGACACCCATTTCTAACAGGACACATTCTTTACCTTGCCCTATAAGATTTCAAAGGGTCTGAGACCATGTTGTTTCAACTGAAATACCTCACTGATCTTTTTAATTTCCTTCCTAGAGGCCACCAATCTGCTGCCAATTATTTGTGAGTTGCACAGTATATTTTGGGGGGGGAGCAACTAGTTCCATGCACTTTTAATCTTTTCACGTCATTGATTCTGGAAGCTACAGAGGAAACATCCGATATCATAATTCCTCCAAAACACTGACCACTGACCAATGCCCCTTCCTCGTAATTGTGAAGCTTCCCAAATTTCTCTCCTCCACTAAAGCTTGGCAGCTAAAAGGAGTAGTCTGGGTTCCCATGGAATATATTCAAGGAATGAATAACATGGCAAGTATCTGGCAAATATAATTCTCTTATCAATTATCTGCCAAGTGAGTGGTTTTGCACTTGCAAGGGAAAAAGTCATGATCAGCAAAATGCCACATCACCTTTAATATGTGCTGACATTCGCCAGAGCTGAAGAAAAATACCACAATTGGACTGTGTGGTAGGTCTCCTCTTGGCGCAATGCAACTTCAAATACTACACAGACAATGGGATTAGCAAATCTTTAACTAGGCATGCAATTTTTAGACCAAAATACCAGGCAAGTTATTTCCATTAAAACCAGCCTGACCTCTGAATTAACATTAATTGATTAGGAAAAATGGTGTTCTCGCACAGCAATAATTTGTGCAACCAGCACTTCAAACATCACAATGGTGGGAAGGTCTCTATGACTATGGGATCATATTTTCATGAGGATTAATTACTCCTGAACAATTTCTTTTCTGTGTCAGGCACATAAATCTTTTCCTACCACACACATTCCTCTTCAATACAGGCAGATGTGATGATAAGGGGAAATTGTCTATGTACAGCTTATGAATTCTGTTTGAGACTGAGGGGCTGGTTAGGAGTATCTGAGCCAGACTGCAGCCTCCATTTTGAATGTGTGGTTTGTTTTCCTTCCCTGTTGTCCTTTTATTTCCATGTTGAACTGGAATTCCAAGGAGTAGTAAAACAATAACACAGGGTTGTTAGCTTAAGTGCTCTCCCATTGAAATGGAACCACTCGAAACAGCCGGCTGGCTCCTATCCAGAAGGATCAGTTTACCCAGGTGGGTTAGTAACTAAGTAATAGATTAGTTGGTAGAGGATTCTGATCACCCGATGGGGCTGATCAGAGAGTCACTTGACAAAGGGACTGCTGGGACCCCATTTGAAAATATTTCAGGCTATGACAACCCCCCCTCCATCCCATGCCATCCCCACTTCTGTGTTGCTGCTGGTGGTGGTGCTGCCTTCAGAGCTGGGCACCCAGCCAGCAGCCACCGCTCTCACAACCCCTCCCACAGTAGTCTTGTGACTCCCTTCTGGGTCAGGACCCCCAGGCTGAGAAACATTGGGCTACAGGTTATAAAAGAGAGGGTCTCTCAGGAGCCGTTTGCGGGAGAGTGGGATTGATTGGTTGATTGATTTATTCCATATTCTGGAAGAGAAGCCATGTGCAGAAGGGATGAGGAAGGATCCCGACTTCCTGAGAGGATTCTGGCCTAATCCCAAAGAACTCTCCTGAGTGGTGAGGAAACTGAGGCAAGGAAATGTGTATAGGTGTGTTTATTATTTTGCATATATCTATATATTTCTTGTGCTACCTGGGTAAAGAGAAATTGGGTTCTAGAATCCTGGGCAACGTCTGTCTGTCAGCTTTCACAGTCACATAGCCCTGAAGAGGTAAACTCTAAACCAGAAGTCTCACACTGTCGGTGGGATTCTGGGGAACGCGCAAGAGCTGCTAATGAGGCTTGAGGGAGATGGTACTAGAGTACTGGACCGTGGGTTTCCCACTGCGAAGAGGGGTATTAGACATGAGGTCTGTTCCTGGATTGTGTGCCTAGAGGCCCAAAACCAGGGACAGTGCCTGAACTCTGCCCAGCTCCAGCAAGCTGACACATGCAATTCAGCAGTCTGGTGAGTGTCCAACAGGGGGGGCTTGATCAGATCTCCTTCCATCTATTTTTATCTTTAACAAACATTTCCTGAGGACAGTGCAAAGAGAGTATGATGCTCCATAAATATTTAATTTCTCTCTATGCCCCTTCAAGTATGGCAGGACAGTGATGGAACGCTGAATCTTTTTTCACCAAGGTATTTTTGAAGGTTCAGAATGGAATCAATATTGCCAACCCCAAATGTTAAAAAAATCATGAGTCTGCCCGTCCCCCACAAAATCATGAGATTTTAAAAATATTTTCTTTTCCTTTGCCTTCTGGTTTGTGAGATTTCAGGCACCTTCATGTCACATTTTCAGGCTTTTTCTCTGTAACCATGAGGGCTAGAAACTCAAGAACAATAATGATATCTGAGATTCTCACATACTCACAGGATTCCAGGAACTGGGGCTTTACATAAAACATCCAATATTGCACGACTTGCAATAAAATTGCGATAGTTGGCACCATTGGAATGATTTTCAAGGATAGCTACTATGCTGAGACTTTCAGAGGAGTTTAAGGGATTTAGGTACTCAAATCCCACTGAAATTAAATGAGAGTTAGACACCTAGTTTACTGGGGCCGTGTTGAAAATCTCACCATTAATGTTTACTGCTCCTTCCTAGCAATACATTTGTGGCTTTGTTTAATCAGGTCCATCCCAAGCCTGGTCACAATTCTAAGTTTTCAACACAACTTAGTTTATTTGTGTTTGTCAGAATTTCTGAGGAAAAAAATCTCCATTGCTTGACCCGCTCTATTCTGCTTACCGTGTGAGAGCTGCTGTGATCTCACATGCCCCAGGTGAGATATGGCTGCAAGCGTCCATGACTTGCTTTATTATCTGCAGGTGCAGGATGCCTCTAAGAAAAGCAGCTGCCAAATGAGCAGCGTAAGGATTTTGAGGATCTGCTCTATTATATTTCAGCACTCTTAAGTTTATGACAACAATCAAGAACAGCCAGAGAGAGAGCACCTGCAGCAGCTTCTAGTTAGAAGAGAGTCCTCAGGTCGGTCCAGCTGGCATGTTACCAGCTCTCATACGGCCATTTCGGACCCCCACCTCCCCAGTTATGGCTCCCAGTCTGAGGAAGGATTGGGAACCAGCAACACAGAGTCACATTAGGACTGAGTGTTTTCCAGCAGGGGAAAGGCATGGTGAGTTAGGACAGGCTTCTTCCAGGAATCCCTCCCTACCTACTATTTGCTCCTTTTCTCTGGCATGCTCTCCTGAAGTCCATCTGAAACCTTAGGAAAATGTTCAATGCCTAAGGAGTTAACCACCCAGAGTTTAGCTACCTTTATCGTAAAGCAAAGCTGTAGTACAGGGATCGGCAACCTTTGGCACGCGGTCCGCCAGGTAAGCCCCCTGGCGGGCCGGATCAGTTTGTTTACCTGCCGCGTCCACAGGTTCGGCCAATCGCGGCTCCCACTGGCTGCGGTTCGCCGCTCCAGGCCAATGGGGGCAGCGGGAAGCGGCGGCCAGCACATCCCTCGGCCCGCGTCGCTTCCCGCAGCCCCCATTGGCTTGGAGCGGCGAATCGCGGGCAGTGGGAGCCATGATCGGCCAAACCTGCGGACGCGGCAGGTGAACAAACCAGCCCGGCCCGCCAGGGGGCTTACCCTGGCGGGCCGCGGGCCAAAGGTTGCCGATCCCTGCTGTAGTATATAGTATGTGGGATTTTGGTTTAACCTGGCTGGGGAAGCTTGAACAGATGGATGCCAGCATCCAAATTGCCTACCTCCATCCAATGGATATGCTGAGCAGATTGTTTTTTCCCCTCTTCCAGTAAAATGCAGCTTTATTGCTTGACCTTCTAGTTTTGGACTCCAATATATTCCCGCTCCTCTAGGGCACATTAAAGTGTGTATTTATTGGGACCATCTGCTCTTGTAACTCTCTTTATGTAAAGGTGCCTTTCCAGTTTGCATGAGTAATTTTCATCTTTGCTAGCTGTTAAAAGTTAAGTTTTGGGAGACTGTTTTTGCATTTCTCAGCCCTCCTTCCAAAGAGCAGAAGACAGACTTAAAGGAATTCAGGCACCTTAGGACAGAAATGTAGGTATGAGTAGCAAAAACAAAACACACACAAAAAAACAACCCACTAATATTAAACAAAATTTTCATTTAAAAATATTTTAAAAAATCGGCTGTTTTGGAGTTGCAGCTGGAACACTGCAGGACTGGTTTAGTGCATGAGAACTGGGCAATTATACTGATTGCAAATCGATGAGGCTAGTTTCAGGTGCACATTTTTAAAGTCCATGCTTAGGGCTCTGTATGAACTTTTGCACATGTGCAGAACACCTGATGTGCACGCACATCTCAGCTGTGTGGGTGGGCAAAGCTGTGTGAATTCCCAACTTGGGTACAAATCACATGCAGAAAATAAGTGTATGAGCACTTCTGAACATTGGTTTTAGGTCTTCACCTAGCTACAAGAAACATCTGTACAGACCAGAGCTTGTGCACCACTGGGCAAGTCTGATTAAGTGCTGGCAATCCCAAAGCATGGTCATGTAAGAGATGGGGAGGTAGAAGTGAGCTGAGCACTCATCGAACGAGCCCAAGCCTATCTATTTCCAGAGCGTGCTGCAAACCCCAGCTGTTTGAAGAAGCCTTCTCACAACAGCAGGAGCCCACGGACTATGGGAATGGCCTGGGGCTTAAAACAATTCCAAGTTTAAGCAGCAAACTCATGGATGGCAGGAGCAGAGGCTACTAAGGACTAAGCCCTAATGAATTCTGAATTCTTAATTCTGTGCTCACCAGCTAGAGATTTTGGTGAGGAGCACTCTGCAAACTTTGCCATCAGTAAGACTCTTATTTCTCAGCCTAAAGCAGATCATACATGCCAAGTCCCCTGCTATCCATCCATTCATCCCTTGAATACTTATACAGACCTCATTGCTATAGTATGTAAACACTGAAGAGGATGAGGTCTCTCTCTCTCTCTTCCCCCAATGCCATCAAGAAGCAGGCTTATTTTTTTTGTTTTTTTATGAATCAGTGAGATTGAGGGTGCTAAAGCCTGGGCAAAGAGACAGGTTTTGTATTTGGCTCCAAGTGCAGCAAGGTCCAGTGGTCACTCTTATCTGTTCTGGCACCGAGTTCCATGTTCCTGGTCCAGCTCCTGTCTCCCAGGGTCACAAGCCTCCTCCTACTGGTTGAGTGAACCATTGTTCTGGTGGAATGCAGCTGTTGTAGGAGGTCCTGCTTGCAGCGGATGAGACTGTCTCTCCGGTAACCAAGACTGATGCCATGCACATCTATGTTAGGTTAGTATATACCATATTATACAAATGCCTGGCAGTTATAAGAGCTGAATGGGCCTATGTTTTTCCCAGAGCTCTGTTCACTCATGCTAAGATACATCCCACAATTCCTTGCAATAGTGCAATTCAGCATATGGCATAAGCAGATAGGAAACATGTCCACATCAAGATCCATTCGTTCTACGTCTTAGTACAAGTTAGGGAGGTAGTTTCATGGACTAGTGCCTGGAATGTTAGTATCCAAAACAATGACAAGGAAGGGAGCACACCTTTTGTGTAAGGTGAATTTAACAACACTACTCAAGATTGTATTGTACTAAGCCTTTCTTCCCGTACTATGCTACTATTGACTTTGAGCAATAAACCTGACTGATATGGGTTATTTGGTCTCTTGAATATATTTCATAATTAACCAAAGTGTAGTCAAGCAAGTGACTATATAATTTACCAACAGGAGTATCAGGACAGTGACCTTGATCTCGACTCTGTTTTCAATGCGGACGCAGAGCAGAGTGATATATCAGGATGATAGGTTCCTGGTGACTTGTATTGGAAGGTGCTGCGCCTTTCTGAACAAGCTGTAGCTTCCTGAGATCATGGGGTTCTCTTGCTACTTTTCCTAGATAAAGAAGATTGCAACAGTCCAGCCTAGAGGTTACAAATGTGTGGATCACTATGGCCAGGTCTGCAAGCAACCGGATTGGATCCAAACTTCTAGCATGTTTTTTTCCACCTTAACTAACTGGGTGTTCAAGCACAGAATCTAAGAGGACCTCACACTAGTCCACAGAATTACATGGTGGTGGCTTCAGAGGAGGTTACGTAAGAACCTCCAGCCTGAAAGAAAATGTGCCAAAATGATAGGTGTCAAGAGGGTGAGGTGTTGGGAGGAAAATGTGTGTGTGTTTGGGGGTGTGTGCAGGTGTTGGTTCACTTCTTGTGGGAATCACAGAAGAAGCAAATCTCTAGAAGGGATCTGAATGCAGAGAATGTGTTTGCTTGGTTCTGTCGCTATTGCATTGCTGAACCCGATTCGCCCATCCATTTCTATCCTCCATCACTCCTCAAAGCTCTGAAGCTGGTGTTCAGTGAGGCTGTGTTTTCCTGCCATTGCTCCAAAAATGGCACTGAGGACTAGGAAGAGGAAGCTCTTTAACCTATTCAATCTGTCTGGTTTTAGATAGGCCACAATAAAAGCTAGATAATAATACCGCTCATGCATCTGCATTTGACCAAAGGACCATAGACTCTCAGCACCATTCCTGGAGTTTGTTCTGCCATTTCTACAATAGAAAGCACAAGTCTGCAAGTGACTAACCTTATTGTTGTTACCCTTGTCCTTCCTCACTCCTTGCTCCTACACATAGCATCATGTCTAAAATTAAATTGCAAGCCCTTTGAGGTAGGGATTGTGTCATGGTCTTTACTGGCCCTACATAAATAACTAACTATGGTTCAAATTCTGGTTCCATTACTCACATTAAACAGTATATCTTCTTCCACACTTAGCCCCACTGAAATAACAGATTTTGAGGGCAGAAGGGACCATTATGATAATCTAGTCTGACCTCTTGCATGACACAGGCCAAAGAACCTCAGCTAGTAATTTCTGCATCCATGGACATATTGAGCGAGCTGCTATTCAGCGTGAGGAAGGATATAAGAATCCGGCTCCTGTTCCATAGTTTCATGTTTTTCTAAGCAAAGGCAACAGTGCAAGACTGTTTTAACAATTAAACCCCCAAAACTTTAGGAAATTGTTCTGCTTCTCAGGAGAGAGATATTAGGTAGGCCTCTGTAAGGATTCGTGTTTCGTCTCTCATTGTGTTATTTTCCACCGTTGTGATCAACAAAGCTGCACCGATGCTTTGGACAAAGCTAACAAGAAGGGTGCAGAAAACAAGATCTTTACAGATGCACTCTGCAGACAGGGATGCACGTCTCTCTTGGAATGTACTCACAAGAAGACGTGTGAATCCCTGAAGCAGCAAGCAGATGTTTTGCTGATGAAGTTGCTTTCAGTTCCTCCAGTAGACAACTTTCTTTGTAATTTCCTAAACCATTTGACCATGCAGCCTGGTTCTTTTTGTCCACATTTGCATGTATTTCATCAACTTCTTCCAGCCTCATTATAGGTCATGAGATCATGGGGAAAAAATTCCACGAGGCAATGCTCTGAAAAGCACCTGACTGGATAATGTAAGTCAAACTTTGAAGGACCGAGTCCATGGGCTATGTGTGATGCATTTGCTGCTTGAGGTTGACAAGGCATTTCTATTCACTGGGAGCAGAAAGCATAAACTATTTCCCCAGCGGCAGGAACAAATGTTACTCAAGTTCCGTGGTGGCAAGATTCCTTCAGAGGTGGTTTCCAATTCCTCCTTGAATATAACACTTCATAAAAGCTCGCCAAGCCCATTATGGAAGAGAACTGCTTTACGCATTGAGTCCCCACCTTTGGCCTTATATAAAGCCAGGCAAAAGAAGAGGTCTTTTCTCCCTTGCCCTTGACATTCCTCATCATATACTTGCCAGTTTCCTAATGGGAAGGCCACCTTTCAACCACCAGCCTTGTCTGTGCCTCACAAGCGATCGGCATGTAGGCTGAAAATCCACCAAGATTCCTGGGCTGTAGGCACTTGGCTAGAAGTTGGCCACTGAAGAAGAGATGAACAGGATTTCCCCACTCAAAGCTGCACCCAGCACTTTGCAGGGGCTGCCAGGTACCAGATCAACAGAATCCACTGCGGAAGATAAAGGCAGCAACCCGAGAGTCTGCATTTCCCTTGCTTGTGAAAGGGAGCTACCCACCAGGCCCTGGCAGCGTTGTGGTGGCTTGCCAGGCTATCCCACAGGAATGACAGAAGGTGCTGTGGGTAGAGGACGGGCTGGGTCCAGCTGGTATGTTCTAAGAGAGAAAAAGGCAAGTCACTTCCCCCCGGTCCCTTGCAAGTCCTGGATTCCTGCTCAGGGGAGTCCAGCTGAAGAGTTGTCCATCCCCTGAGGCAAGAGTAGAGGGATCAGAAAAAAAGACCTTGTGCAAGCTGGAAACAGAGCAGCAGCCAGAAGCTCCAAAAGAGCAGGCACCAGCAGAATGGATCAGGTAGAGAGTTTGCAGGGAGGGGGGAAAGGTGTTCATGCCCAGCCCTTTTACAAGGGTTCACAGTCTAGGCCAAGCTTTGCTGTTGTGGCTCCACTAGCTCCCTCCCCACCCGCAACTGGACCAGTAGCCCTTTGGCTGGTAGCTCAAGGGCAGGTGGAGCTCCTGCCTGAGCAGGGCCACACACTAGGATTTGGCTAAGGCATACAAGGGTACATCCACACTGCAATTAAATGCCTGTGGCTGCCCTGTGCCAGCTGGCTCAGGCTGCAGGGATCTTTAAATGCAGTGGAGGCGTTTGGGCTCGGGCTGGTGCCTGGGCTCTGGGACCCGCCCCCCAAGTTTTGGTTTTCCATTGTTCTCACAGCTTTACGTGCTTCTGGCCAAGGGGAGGAAAGAATGTGGGCTGCAGGGAGAGAGCTGACGGCCTGGACAGTACGGGGGACAGTGCTATTATTTGTCAAGAGAGGTTGGAATGTTTGTTTGCCCATTTACATCAGACAGACATTGGGTTTAAAGAAAAAAAGTCCCTTTTATTTTTATAGCACCTGTCTAGCTAAGAGACAGAGTTTTACACCTTTCAGGTGATTCACCTGCCCTGATGGCATTATTTATCCAGCATCGATAGCCCTGACAAGTGCTTTACAGACATGTAGGAACAGCGGGCAAATTTGTTCGTACCTGTAAATTTGTCTTCTCATAAAAAGGAAGCCATAGGTCTGGGTAATGGACTGTTGGGTAAGCCACGCTCATAGGGACTCCTGGATGAAGCTCTGTGCCTGGAAGTTTTGGTGCCCAACCGCTCCTCCAGAAGAGCCCAGGAACTGCACCATGAGCCCAGTAGTCTGCCTCTGTCTGTGAGAGGCAGCTCATTGTGCTCTATCTGCAGTTTGCTTTCACTTACTCCAGAATATATATTCCATTCTAATACTGAGCAAGAGTCAGACTGGGTCCATGTCAATGTGAAGCCAGGGGCTGGGCCCTAGAGGCATAAAATCTGCTGAGGAGTAAGGGTTATACCAACGAGGGTCTGAAAGGGATAGTGCAGCTAAAATGGGGTACAGCACGTTCTGGGGATTGGGAGTGGCCAGGGGATGCAATAGTGCTAGCATGGAGTCCTGGGCACAAACTAACCCTGCCTCATGGCAGAAAACACCAAAGGCAGCAAAGCCACCTGCTCTCCCTCCAGACATATATTTTACCTAGAAAAGCTACAGTAAATCAGGTCTAGCTGTAAATGCACAAGCCAGACAGCCCCAGTGAAGGATAAAACTGTTGCATTCCAAAACAGTGAAGGTCATGTACAAAGTGTGAACGCCCATTACCAGCGGGACAGCATAGCAGCAGTGGCTGAAGTTCAGTCCTTAATCAGTAACAGGAAGTCGTGCTAGTGGAGCCAGGAGTACAGTATCAGTACTGCTCTCCCACACTCAATATCATACCCTGCTCAAAAGCAAGTCACTGTGGTCATGTGAGGAGTTCAGCTCTTTCACTTCATCACAGGGGTCACTCAAAGAAGGTCACTGGAAGCAGGGCCGGCTCTAGGTTTTTTGCTGCCCCAAGCAAAAAAATTTTTGGCTGCCCCCCACCCCAGCCCGGGGCTCCCCCCCTGCTGCCCCAGCCCTGGGTTCTCCCCCCACCCACCCAGTAGCGGCGCCAGCATTTCCGGCGCCCTAGGCGGCGGAAGGTCCCGCCCCCGAAATGCCGCCCCCAACAGCGGCGGCGGAAGGTCCCGCCCCCAAATTTCCATGGCCGGCGGGGGCGCCGGTGCCCCTCAAATGTTCGTGCCCTAGGCGACCACCTAGGTCGCCTAATGGGTTGCGCTGGCCCTGCACCCACCCACACCCCCTGCCACCCCAGCGCNAAATGCTCCTAAGTGCCGGGTACTGTATCTAAAGCTGCCCAAGCCCTCTAGTAGAACCTCCCCTCCCTTACTTTTCATTTTAAATTCTAGTGGGATCCACGTACCTCCCTTGCTAGGCTTCAGATAGAGAGGGGCACTGTCCATTTAGTTCACCCAGTTCCTTCTGTGGGGGTTGCAAGGTGAGGTCACACCAGTATCCCTAATCCAGTCTGGGGAAGTCTGCTGAAGGGGATATCTGGGGCAAAACTGCCCACTCCTTGGGCTGGGCACACTTGTCCCCCATTCACAGTACCACCCCTTTCGACTCACAGCAAGCTGCAGCTTAAGGTCTCAGCTACCTCACTCCCTACCCCTCCCTTTCCTGTTGATAGCGGCCAAGGGAATGCTGGGAAATGTAGTTCTTTCCCTGCTCCAGGGCTGGCTCTATAGGCAGGGAGCTAGGCAAGGAACTACAGCTCCCAGGGTCCCGTGGGTTCTCAGCTCCCATGCTGGATCCCCAGCTGCTCCGTGGCTCTGCTTCTGCAGGGATGTGAGAGGGGAGGAAGTGAGGTTAAAAAACAAACAAACAAGGATGGCCCGAATGCCGCCCCCTGCAAATGTGCCGCCCAAAGCACCTGCTTGTTTTGCTGGTGCCTAGAGCTGGCCCTGACTGGAAGTACCACAGGGGCATTTCCCTGTACCACTGTTTAGGATTCCATGGCTGATCTGTCTTGTCTGTTTTGAGAGCCGTGCTGCAGCTTGGTAGTTTCGAAAGGGCTGCTCTGTGCATATTCAAAGCCACTTCACTCCAATTCAAGGTGGACATAGAGGAAATTCAAGCCCCGAGCACCATGGAGGTAGAGATGGGGGATATGCAGCTAGCTCTCTGTGAAACCTGCACATCAAAAACTGAAACTAAGCCAATCTGGCCTTGATTTGAGGAGTTATTACTAACCCCAAAATGGGGCTGGGTTCACAAAGCGGGATCCATTTATAGCTCTGGCCGAGCATCACGTTGATACTTTCAGTTCAATAAACTATATTAAATGTAAAGTCCAAATAAATAACACAGGGGATACCGTACTGATTATTTCGCATCATAAAAGCTGCTGAAACCAGAGGAACTTGTTGCAGAACATATGCCCAGCTTCCTGCAGGGCACTTGGGACCTTGTCTTTAGCTCTGTACATGGGTAAACTACTGGCGGAGCTCAGGGGAAAATAAATCTAGTTGAAACCAAAATGAAAAGAACTACGTAGAGCTACTTTCCCTCTCTTTCCATTCGAATTCCCCAACACTTGGTCTCTGATTGTCTCCTGCATCCTGTCAAATGGAACAGGCTCATAAAAGAGACAGCTTCTGTTTTCACAATTGCCCTGGTAATCAGCTGTGATGGGAAAGGAAAAGGGAGAGAAGTTATGACAGCTTAATGAGGCTTCAGTGACACAATCTGCTGGAGTGTGGAAGTGCCTCTCCCAGGGTCTATACTTTGCTCAACATCTGTCAGCAAGCGAGCGAGGCTGGCTTTCACAAGGGAGGCTGTTCGCTTTGGGCTGGCCCATCCATCAGCACTTCTGGCCATTTGGAATCACGGTAACACTGTTACTTTACAATGGGACTATGGAAGAGATGATGGGAGGTGGAAGTGGAGTAAGAAAGAAGGAATTCAGGAGAAAGAGAGGAGGAAAAAACTTGACAATCTTTTTAAAACTCCACAGCTCAATCCCAGATCTTGGTTAGTTTTTTTTTTTAAAGGGAGTTTGCCAATAAAGCACATTATTAGTGTATAGACTGAGTCTCATCACACTGCAAGGGCATCTAACTCTCCACAGCCCAAAGAAAATATACCCTGGCACATCAGCACCCCCCTCAGGTCTTTACATTTCGAGCACAGTTTTCTCTGATATGTGGAGATTATGGGATATTCCTTCTGATAGGATCCCTGGATGAAGCAAGTGAGTTTTTATTCCAGCCTTGAAAATTTACCAGTCCAGGTGCAAAATCTACTCACTCTCCTTTTGCTCTGGCGACTGAAGATAATGTAGATAGGTATATGTTACATGCCCATTGCAAAAAAAACCCCACCCCAATTACTTGCTGTGGCCAAGTAGCATTTTGCAAGGTTGCTTAATCCTAAATCCATGGCCTGAGCTCAGTGGGCCAAATTCTGGCTTCCACTGGGGATAATGAGAGCTGCAAATACAAGAATTTGGCCCTTAATAGGAAGCCCTTTCTTGCTTTCTAGGTGAAACAGTAACAAATGGAGGTTTAGACACGGAAAATTCAGATAATTCTTCCAGCTGTTTTGAGAAGGGCCTTCATTAATAATTTGGTCTAAAAATGCCCATAAGTCTCATTTTATTGGCAAATACATTAGTGCTAACTGTGGAGCTACTGCTATACCCATCCATTATTCAGTGGCTATTATGGAGCCCTGAGCCTTTGCCTCTGAGTGGAGATGCCTCCAGCCATAGAAATTGGAATAGCATCTGTTTGATTTTATTCATACATTAGAACAATGAATCCTCACTCTATTCTCCTTCCTGTGTTCTGACACATTCCACTTCCTTGACACATGTCGCTGAAGCAGTAGTTACTAGCTGGGACAGGAGGTGCTCTGGCAAAAGAGCTGACCACTGACTTACATGAGAATTTAAAGGACCCTCATAAACTAGATTAAACTTTTTACATGACTAGCATGTCTCCATTTTGGAGAATTAAAGAATTGTTCTTGTAAAACCTCTCAATATGAATCAAATTAACCTGGTTAATTAATCATTAGGGACCCAAAAGATCCCCCGAAAATAATCAGACAAGCTCTCCCTTCAGATTATGGGTTTATTCTCAGATGATTCGCGGATGATTCTGAGAAGTGCTATTCTTATGAATAACAAAAGCCAGATCCCAGAGTCCAGATTTCAGGGATCAGAGCTTTTCAAACTCAAAGGTCGCTTCACAAGTACCACTGAGGTTAGTTACAATATGACAGCACTTTCATGCCATTTTCTGCTTCATCTCATGACCTGGCTGGAAGTTCAGGCATAAGCTCAAATTTTCCCACTTTCTTTTAAGGTTCTCCTTTAAGCATTTCTAATGCACCCCTCGCCGAAGTGATAATGTTTATCACTAGATAGAGTATTTTTTATCCACAGATCTCAAGGGCTTATAAAGCTATGTAATAATCATTAGCCCACGTTGCAGATGGGGAATCTGCAGCCCAGAAGAGGTGAAGGGCCTGGCCTAATGTCACACACTGAGTCAGTAGCAGAACTGGGAACGGGAACCTGGGGTGAAGTCCTGGCTCCACTGAAGTAAATAACAAAACTCCCATTGACTCAATGAGGCCAGGATTTCACCCCAATTCTCTCAGTCTAGTACCCAATTCCACTGGACCAAGGGCCAATCACAAAAACTGAGGGTTGCACAGACACTGTCTCTAAAGCAGTCAGCTCCTCCAGGACCTACAGCTGCTGAAGGCACTGACCAGTCCTCACCATTTCCCTCCTTCCTGCTCCTCCCCACTTACCTGGGCATGGGGGAAGCGCACTGGTAATGTTTTTTGGTAGGTATTGCCCTTAGAACCCTCCAGACCTACCTTATGAGAGACATAAGCCTACAGTTCCCAGCAGTGTACGCAGAAACAGCCTGCTGAGACAGAGGGAAGGGGGAGACCTAATTCATGTAACTGACGTGGTGCCTTTAAACGCAAAGAACTGAAACAACAACAGTGTGGAGGGAAGACAAGCAAACATGAAGCACCTCATAAATCAGGTGGGTAGGAGTGCACTGCAGCACTCTGCACTCCCTGATTACCATCATCTGTTACTTTAGCAGAGGCAGAAAATGATGCTCAAGAGGTTAGGGCTTTTCCAGTCTGTTTTAAATAGTGTTTTCTCTCTCTTCCTTCCAATATCCCCTTGAGTGAGTCGAGGGGATTGTCATGTACTTTCACCGTCCCCACCTGGGCACAAGAATGCACTGCAAAGCACGTAACCAATAGCCATGAGCGATAGTTCTCAGCTTTTTCCATACATAACCCTGTGTTACAACAGAATACTATTCGGTATGGCCATCCCCTCACTCCCAACTAGCCAGAAAGAAAGGAGAGGTGGTCGTGACTGACCTTGAACCTACTGGAAGGATGAGAGTCCAGCAGAGATCAGCCCAATCTGCAAAATCTGAATCCAAATTTCCCAAAGCTCAGGGCAAGCAAGTAGGAGACTTTGGAGTGCCACGTGTAAAGCGCCAATCAGGACCTGAACTGCAGAGGTGTTTTTGGTCTGGTGTGCAGGTTCGGGCCCATATCTATAGATTTAGGGTCCAGTGCTGCAGTCCTTACTCTCGTGAGCAGTCCCAGTGATTACAATGGGAAATGAGTGAGAGCTACAGGACTGGGCTTCATGCCTATGTATCAAACTCATTCAATGGAGAGGGCTTACCTCCATTTTGAATGATGGTCCATGAGTTGGGGTATAAACAGAGAAACCCATACTCCCTCAGTTCACAGTGGATCTCCTATTTATGTCAATGGAAGGTTTGCATGAAGGTCAAGATAAGGGGAGAATATGGCCTGTATATAGTGTAGGCCCGGGGTCCCCAACGCGGTGCCCGCGGGGGGTCTAAGTGCGCCCGCGTAGCAGTTGTCATTTTTTTTTTTTTTGCTCCACCGGCAGCGCTCGGTTTGTTTGTTTTTTTTTTTGGCGCCCGACAGACGAAAAAGGTTGGGGACCACTGGTGTAGGCCTTGCTGGAGCACTAGGCATAACTAACAGTGTGAATCAAAGGCTGTGAACCAGAGTAGGCCTGGCCTTGGCAAAACAACAACACACTAGGTATTCATAGAATCATAGAATAACAGGGTTGGAAGGGACCTCAGGAGGTCATCTAGTCCAGGGGTCTCAAACTCAAATGACCTCGAGGGCCACATGAGGACTAGTACATTGGGCCGAGGGCCGCATTTACTGACACCCCCCCCCCCGCCGCCCTCGGCCCCGCCCCCACTCCACCCCTTCCATGAGGCCCCGCCCCTGCCCCGCCTCTTCCCACCCCTTCCCTGCCCCCATTCCAACCCCTTCCCCGAAATCCCCACCCCAACTCTGCCCCCTCCCTGCCAGGGGGCACAGGAGGGGGTGTGGGGTGCGGTGGGGGCTCAGAGCAGGGGGTCGGGGT